>CM053571.1:66841523-66870429 GCA_028646485.1 Cryptoprocta ferox
CAGGTTCTAATCATATTGTCCCTCTTTTAAACTGTCCTTGATAGCTTCCCTAATGTAACTTCAAGCATCTGCCTGCCAACAAATCCAAAGACATTGCTACCACAAGTTTTAGGCTTTTGTTATAGAAGCAACTCATTTCTGGTACCAAAATATCTATCATTTAATGCTGCACAATAAATCATCCCAAATTTTAGTGACATAAAACAACAATAAGTATTTACTATCTGTTATGGACTGAATATCTGCATCACCGCCACCACCCCCAATCTTCAAACTCCTATGTAAAAGTACTAGTTCCAGTGTGGCTGAATTTGGAGATGGAACCTCTAAGAATTAACATTAAATTGTCATAAGAGTGGGGCCCTGATTCAATAGGATTAGTGTCCTTATAAGAAGAGACACCAGAGAGCTCCCTTCTTCTCTCTTGATTTCTCTCTCCATGGGTGCACAAAGAAGACATCTTGTGGGCACATAGTAAAAAGATGGTTGTCTACAACCCAAGGGGACAACCTTTACTAAGTATCAACCCTGCTGTTACCTTGATCTTGGACCCTCAGTCTCCATAACTATGAAAAAATAAATGTCTACTGTTTAAGCCACCCATGTGTATGGTATTTTGTTATGGCAGCCTGAGAAGACTAACACTACTCCAGCAGTTTCTGTGGGGCAGGAATTCAGAATTAGGCAAAAGGCCCTTTAGGGACTTGAAGGGCATGACTCAGGAATCCCCTGTGTTAAACAGTAATTCCCCTAGATATTTAGGGGACATTTTCCCTCAGTAGCTTCAGTAGAAGCCCTAAGTAGAAAACATCTGGTCTTAACAAAATTTGAGTGTATCTTTGTCTAATGGAGTGAACCCACATAGTTTTTGAAAGGGTCAAAGACAGTACAAAATAAACAGAGGCCTTTGTACTGCCAAACTTTTATTTTGTATTTATTTATTTATTTATTTAATTAAATTTATTTATTTATTTATTTTAATGTTTATTTATTTTTGAGAGAGAAACAGTATGAGCAGGGGAGGAGCAGAGAGAGAGGGAGACACAGAATCTGAAGGAGGCTCCAGGCTTTGAGCTGTCAGCACAGAGCCTGACATGGGGCTCGAACTCATGGACCACAAGATCATGACCTGAGCCGAAGTTGGATGCTTAACCGACTGAGCCACCTAGGTGTCAGGTGTCCCTGTACTGCCAAACTTTCCATGGCAGGAATTGGGCTGAGAAAACTACTGCGTTATAAATAGGTAACTTTACGGAAGAGGAAGTTTCACTTGGAGGGCAAAATTAACATCCAAAGGTGGACTCTAGAGCTATAGTAGTTATTCCCAGATACTGGGAGGACCGAATGCTAATAAAGGAACAACAAACATATACCTGGCTGGATTCAGAACTGCTGTGTAAGAGTAACTTGTAGGTATTTCTAGTTCTCCCCGTTTAAATAAAGAGTGTATAGCTTGTCCTATGTGTGTTCGAACATTGCAAAGTGTGTGAAAAGCAGATTAGTCTCTTTGTGTCACAGTCTTTCATAGCCTTCATATTAAGAGAAATTGTATTTGAGGATTCTAATTTGATATGTACTCAAGGAGCCCTATCTATAGCTGGACCTGATTTAGATGAAAAAATGCTAGATTTTGAGCTATTTTAATGGTATGAGTTTTGGAGGCCTTGGGAAGGAATGAGTATATTTTGAATTGGGGGTTTGTGTGGTGGGACTGAAACTATTAGAGCCAAAAGTTGGATCATAGTTCTCAACCCCAAGATTCTCAATGCTCTTCTCCTGGTACTCACACAGAATGGCTTTTGTGGCCAGTAGAATATGACACAAGTGATGGTATATGACTTCTAAGTCTAGATCATAAAAAGCACTATACTTTTTGCCCATGTTTCTTGGATTGCTCACGGTTAGGTACTATATTCAGGCAGCTCACTGGAGAGCTAAGGCCTGTAGCCAACAGGCAATACGAACTTGCCAGCCATGTAAGTGAGTCCCCTTGGAAATGGATCCTTTAGCTCCTGTCAGGCTTTTGAATAAGAATATTCCCAGCCACATCTAACTGCAGCCTCTTGAGAGAGCCTGAGCTCAAACCACCAAACCAAGCTGCTCTTGAATCCCTGACCCACAGGCACTATGAGAAATAAATGAACATTGTAAGCCACTGAGGTTTGAAGTGACCTGTTATACAACATTAGATTAATAGTATATAGCAATTAATCCTAGACATGTGCAGATTACTAAAGAGCAGACACCTCAAGAGATCACCTATGTAGATTTCTGGAACTCTTTGTGCACATATAGCTTTCTCTTATCTAGAACTCTGCCCTGTGAATTCCAGCCCACTTAGCCTTCCTGAACTCTAACCTCTACCCTTTTAATTCAGTACAACCACTGTGTTCTACCTGGATTCCTCCTCCCTCTGCTATGGTCAAGTTAAGTATCTCTATGCCACAAACAAACAGACAACACAGTATTTTAGGACTCACTTACTTTGTTTTCCTTCTATTTTTGGATCATAGTTCTATGCTGCCTGTTCTCCAGTGTCTAAAAGGTGTTTCTTATGTTTTGTCTAGCTTTCTACCTGTTTACAGTGGGAGGTCAAATCTAGTACCAATTATTCCAACAAGGCTAGAAGTGGAATTCTCTAAAAGTGAATTTTATTTTATTTTAATTTTTTTAATCTTCATTTTTTGAGAGAGAGAGAGAGAGAGATGACGTGTAAGCAGGGAAGGAACAGAGAGAGAGAGGGAGACACAGAATCTGAAGCAGGCTCCACGCTCTGAGCTATCAGCACAGAGTCTGACGCAGGACTCGAAGTCACGAACTGCGAGATCATGACCTGGGCTGAAGTTGGACGCTTAACTGACTGAGCCATCCAGGTGCCCCTCTAAAAGTGAATTTAAAAATTTAGCATAGCTGGTTTTCTTTTCAACCACTTCACTTTTTCCAAGTAATTAAGAAAATGTTATAAATTTATAAATTTGGTAAGCTTCAAGTTTTCCTGTGTTGTTTCCTTATTATTTACTAACTTAATGACATTTCAGTAAAAAAGCAAATTTAAATCAATTAGACATTTGTAATTTTAATTATGTAAGTCTCATTCTCTTAAGCATTCCAAGTAGTAAGACAGATTCATTTACACAAACACTAAGGTTATGGGTTTGATTCTCCTAAATATTCCTATTCTAAGTTCTAAGTCCTCACAAACAAAAAAACAGTGTTTATGCTCTAAGACTAATCAGCAACAAATGATATAATTTCAGACAATTTGGAGTTTCCTTTTTACATGGCTGAGTTTGCTTAACAACTAGTGAGTGACATGCCCGGGTTGTCAGGGGTAGATCTGACACCTTAAACCCTAGTTATCAAACACATGAACTTCAAAACTTTGAAGGATTTGTTTCTTGACCTTCTTTTTTGGAGTACAGTTTCCTGGTCTACTTTTAAAATTTGTAACACCTAGCCTGGCTGCTGCAACACTTGACTGAATTTTGCATTTCTTTTACTCTTCAGATATTTTAGTGACTCAGAGCTCCAGGGTGTCTCAGTTGGTTAAGTGTCTGACTTCAGCTCAGGTCATGATCTCATGGTTCGAGAGTTTGAGCCCTGTGTTGGGTTCTGTGCTGACAGCTTGAAGCCTGGAGCCTGCTTTGGATTCTGTGTCTCCCTCTCTTTCTGCCCCTCCCCATACACATTCTGTCTCTGTCTCTCTCTCTCTCCCTCTTAAAAACAAATAAACATTAAAAATATATAAAAATAGATATTTTAGTGACTTCTGTCTAGTTTCACAGATTTGATATATTTGAGGGACTACCTATATTTTTTCACATTGTTCCTAATTGACTCTCAGACATTTTGGTTCTAGGACACCTCAAGAAGATAGCTCTTACAAGTTATTGGAAATCCCAAATAACTTTTGTTTGTGTGGGTATAACCTATTGATATCTAACTTATTAAAACAGAGAAATTGTTGGACCACCATGTTGTGTACTTGAAACTGAAGTAATATTGTGTATCAGTTATACTTCGATTAAAAAAATTAATATAAGAAGTTGTTTAAAATAATCTATTACTAATAACATGATAATTTTTTATGAAAAAAACATTTTCAACTATAAATTAGTGACAAGAAGCATTGTTTTATGGTTTTGCAAGTCTTTCTAATACCTGTTTAATAGAAGTCAGCTGATTCTCATATCTGTTCTTGCATTCAGTCTCTTGGAATTTCTTGTTTTGATTGAATCAAAAGAACAAAACTTAGTTTCACACAGGTATGTAGTTGGGAAAAGGAGAACAAACATTATAAAATAATAGGATCCCATAAATCTTACAAATATTGAAATATTTGATATTTTGATCTTTCTTATTGCTTTGGCTGCCTTCTTATTGCTTTGGCCATACTTCAATTCATTCTTTAAACATCCAAAGCCATGGTACTTCTTCCTTAAATTCTTTTCAGCCTCCTAAGACCAAATGCTTCCAAGGCAAGGATCGTTTTTGCTTTATTGACCATTATATACTTAGCCTAGCACATCTTCTGAAATCATTTTATTTAAACTTTAAAATTAAATCCTGTCAGGACAAAAGCTGAAATATTTTGAGGTTATAAGTTCTCTACATTTTAAATATGGGCTTTTCATTTCATTTTATTTGAAACAAGTAATATAAACAGCTGTCTTGGAATAAGATGTTTATATTCGGATCCATTTGGTTAAGATAACCTGAAAGTGTAAAGAACAGATTGTGACTTAGCACACAGAATTAACTTGTATGATTCTTTCTTTTCTTTTACTTCTTTTGTCAGTTCTTTAAGAATAACAGAAGTCATAGTAAATTTAACCTATCACTTCTGTAATAGAAAAGTTGAAGAAATCTAGGAAGCTGTATGATCGTACAAAAAATAATGGCCCTACTGGTAAAAAATATCTAGAAAGTAATGGATAGTGCTTGAATATTCTTCAGAAATTATAGCTGTTTGTTTATACTTTAACAATTCTTAAACATGTAAGCAAAAATATTTTTCCTACAAAAATGAAAACATTGAAAATATACAATATTGCATTGTAGATTTTTAAAACTTACATAAATTATATGCACTATGCATATTTTTGAAACCTGCTCTTTTCATGTTTTTAGAGATTATTCATAAGGAGATATAAATAACATTTAGGTCTTCTCCATTCTTTGAAACAGCTGCATGATATTCTAAAGTGTGGATATTGTAAGTTCTTGTTTAAACTGTTTTATATATTCATAGATAGATAGATAGATTTCACATCGTCTACTTCCTGAATCATGTTTATGCTTCATATTCATTTTTCCTAGAGCACTCATATTCATAGAGACAATTGTGAATGTAGCTGCCGATGACAATTACAACAGGTGAACAAAATACAAATTGTTCTGCAAAAAAACCTGCGTTTCCTTTTCATGACTTGAGGGAAGAGGGTAGTAGTTTGATGTATCTTATATATAAATATGGTGAATTGTGGGTTGCAGTATTTTGTTACTATCAATGCTGGTGGTAGTTATATAGGGGAACTTCTTTGGTGGTAGTTAGTACTGGGCTTGTTCCTTCTCCCTACATTCATAATCTCACCCCCACCCTGTCATCTGGTAGACATTTTAAGCAGCTACCAAAAGGCAAGCACCCTTTTATCTACTGGTTTACTGGCCTGGAACTCCCAGTTTATGGGGTGGACAAACATAAGGAGATAAATTAGAATGGCAAGTGTTATGATGGCAATAATGACAACTAGTGGAGATATGCCAAATTATGTAATTAGCACCTTGTGGAGTTTATTTATTTATTCACTTGACAATTATCTGCATACTTACTGTGAGTTAGGTTGTGGATGTTAATGACGGAGAAAACAAACAGGATCCCTGCTTAGGAACATTCAGGGTTGGGAACCTAGAAAGAATTTGAGCAAGAACTGCTGCTGTTGTTGGATCATGAGGAATGCATACAAGTATGGCAAGTAAAATGGGAGGAACACATTTAAACAGAGGGATTCAAATGTGCACAAGTACAAAACTGTGGAAGGCTCTAGTCCATCCAGGAATTATGAGATATTCTCTGTGTTGTATAAGATATATGAATGGAAGTGGCACATGCAGAGACTGAGAAGGGAGACTGGGGCCAGATATGAATGCCAAATTAAGGAATTTAGATGTTTTCCCTATAAGCCTTTGCTAAACCAATTAGTATTTTTTAAATGACAGCTGAAATCTAAGACACTGATTTTGTATCTTGATTAAAAAATACTTAAATGAATGATTTGATTCATTATATTAACCTGTTTGTCTACCAAGAATGTAATTGATGTATCACAGCTGTTTTGTGTGTGTGTGTGTGTGTGTGTGTGTATGTAATCTTGGGTTTTTCTTTGTTTCAGCCTTTACTCTACGGAAAGAAAATCTGGAAATGTTTGAAGCAGTTGGTTTTTTAGCTGTGAAACTTGGTGTGATTCCTTCAGATTTTAGTTATGCAGGCCTTAAAGACAAGAAAGCCGTCACCTATCAAGCAATGGTTGTTAGAAAAGTGACTCCAGAGAGGTAACATGACATTAGTTTATAAGATGTAGTTTACTTTCTTATTGCATCAAATAAATAAATGTAAGATTTAAAAAGTAAGACCACTAGGAAATTATTAACCTCACTATCAATTGTAATTAATTGATTGAAGGCTTACTGAGCAGCACATTCTGCCTTAATAATACAGTTATCATCTATATAGCATTATGTCTTAAATTTATACTGAAGGGGCACCTGGGTGGTTCAGTTGGTTAAATATCCGACTTCGGCTCAGGTCATGATCTCCTGGTTCGTGGGTTCGAGCCCCGCTTTGGGCTCTGTGCTGACAGCTCAGAGCCTGGAACCTGCTTCGGATTCAGCGGCTCCCTCTCTCTCTGTTCCTCCCCCACTCATGCTCTCTCTCTCTCTCTCTGTCTCTCTCTCTCTCTGTCTCTCTCAAAAATAAATAAAAATTAAATTTACACTGAAAATATAGCTTCTTTTAAGACAGAAACTTTGAGAAGTGGCAGATTTAAATGATCTGAATTGTTTCTAAAAATCCTGTACTATATTTTGGGGTACTTGGCTGGCTCAGTCAGTATAGCCTGTGACTCTCGATCTCAGGGTTGTGAGTTCAAGCCCCATGTTAGGTATAGAGATTGCTTAAAAATAAAAGTTTTTAAAAATTCCTGTACCATATTAGAATATGCATTTATATTCAGGACAGTGTCTTACAAATGTATATATTTTTAATTATGATAATACTTTTAATGCTTTTAATAAATCCTTATTAAATGAAGTATAAAGTATTCAAATTTAGTGTCCTCTCAGCTTAATCAAATTTTAAAAATGTTTTGTAATTATAAGATAAATACATATTCATTAAATAGATTTAAAAGATAGAAGAGCAAAAACAAGAAATTGAAAGTCACTAATAATTCTACTACTCAGAATAGCCACAATAACCTTTTTTTAAACAGTATACTTGATACACAATGTTACATTAGTGTCAGATACACAGCATAGTGATTCAGCAGCCTGAAGCCTGCTTTAAGTTCTGTTTCCCTCTCTCTCTGTCCTTCCCTGACTCATGTTCTGTTTCTGTCTCTTTCTCTCTCTCAAAAACAAATAAACATTAAAAATTTTTTTTAAAGTACAGTATAGTAAGAGAGAAGGACTTTAGCTTTCAAAGGTATTTAGATGTTAGAAACTGGTTTTTATCTACTAAATACAATAATATTATTAATTCTTAGAGAGAGCACTTTGCATTAGGAGTATGTTTCAGGTCATAAAATAACTGTTAACATAATCCTATATTTATGGGTTTTTTAGTGCACATTCATTGAAATAACATTAATGTTTGAATTACAAAAACATTTTAGGTGTTCTGATATAAGTGGTTGTCTGACAACTGTTGTCTAAAACTTATGTTAATTTTTAAATGTAAGATTTAACTGAGCCTATATGATTTATCGTTTATAGGTTGAAAAATATTGAAAAAGAAATTGAAAAGAAAAGAATGGAAGTGTTTAATATTCGATCTGTAGATGATTCCCTTAGACTTGGTCAGCTCAAAGGAAATCACTTTGATATTATCATCAGAAATTTAAAAAACCAAATAAATGACTCTGCAAACCTGAAAGATAGAATTTTGGAGGCAATAGAAAATGTTAAGGTAAGAAAACTCAGTTTTAAAATAATGTTTAAATAAGTTTAAAATAATGTTTATAGTCCTTCTCTTTCCACTGAGGCATGAAGGAAAACTTTTTCTTTTGTATCTTTTTTTTATGTGTGTATGTAATTATTTAAAAAATGACAATAGGGCCATTTAGCTTAATTTTAATTTTCTTGTTAGTATATTTTTTTGTATTAAAAACCGCTTTAATGTGATTTTTAAAAATATAATATATAGCGTTATCCAGAGTGTGTGTGGGGGAGTTATCTGTGTAAGAACAGAGGTGTTTTTTGTTGTTATTTGTATGTTCTTTTAGCACATGCCATGTAGAGTAGTATTTTAGGCAAAAGGATTAATTCTTTTGTAAATTTTGTTCAGTAATTTTTTTTCAGAAATCTTCGGTAAATAGTTACATTACTTGTCAGAATTATATACAGTCTTTTTTCTTCTTAGTCTAATTATGAATTTTTTCAATGTATACAAATGGTAAATCACATACATTTTATTATGTCTTACATAAAAAACTACTTAACATAAATATATAAGTTACATTTGCCAGGCATCTAAATATACCATAGCCTTCAGTTTGATCATCTAGACTATGGGTTAGCAAACTTTCTCCATAGAGGGCCAGGTAATAAATATTTCTGGCTTTGTAGGCCTATAGTCTCTTCTGCACCCACTCTATTGCCATTGTGCAGAAGCAGCTGTAGACAATACATAAATGAATGAGCATGGTTGTGTTTCAATAAAACTTTATTTACAAAAATAGGTGTAGGGCCACATTTGACTTGTAGGCTGTTAGTAGGTTGATAAGTTCTGATCTAGACCAATAATCCTCAACCTAGGATGCTTGTAGGCAATCTCAATAGTCAATCCCTACCCTACCCCCAAACCAATTAAATAAGAACATTTGGAAATGCAGCTTAGTTTATTAATATTTTTGAAAAAATTCCCTAGCTGATTGTACTCTGTAGCTAACACTGAGAAACACTGATCTAAGATTCTGACCACAAAGACCTTTTTACACCATTTTATTCCTCTCCAAAGGAAAACAAACAACTTGGTTAATCAATGATTATGCCTTATAGTCAAGAAAATGGCTTCTAATAAAGATTTTTAAAATTCAGCACATTTACCTGTGTATAGACACTCTTTGATTGTATACTCCTTGTTTTTTCCCCTTTCTTCTATATCTAAAATTCTTTTCTCTGTCCTGAAAAACTGTTATTAAAATGGTATCCCTTAAAAAGGGGAGAGAGTTTCTCTGAACTCTGATAGCATTTATTGCCTGTCTTTCATTTGGAACTTATGGATATATAACTGCTAGTTATAAAATCCCTATAAAAATGGTTTTAGCGTTAGCCAACTTTCCTTTAGTTCTGAAAATAAGAAGTCTTTGAAGTTTTGTTTTAGAGGGTTATAAGTTTGACCACTAGAAACCTTTTGTTATATCCAGCCCTAAGTAATTTCAAGGAGTATTTAAAACTCTTCTGGTTATTCTAGGATATTACTTGATATTATTTTTCCAAATTTGAAATAATAATTGTTGAATGAATAAACATGATCTTCTCTCATAAAGTAAGGGTGGAAGACTCTTATCTTTCAAGAAACCATCAGGACTTGGTGTTTTCTTTGTGAGAGCATGTTTAACCATTGACTATTATTGTCTCTAAGGTTGCAGAGTTAATTTACAATTTTCTGTTCTTGGGGAAGTGATGCCATGTCATTGCCTTGACCCAGGTGTTTGGAAACTGAGATAATTAAAAAATGAACCATTCTAAATAAAGGAACTAAGACTTGCTGGGTTTGAAGTAAATGTAATTCTTATTTCCAGCATCTCCAGACAGTAGGAGCATCTCAGAATCAGAAAAAGCTTTAGGGCAAAGATCAGACCCCATAACCAGTTCATCCCAGTTTTCCTAGAACTTCCCTAATTTTAGCACTGAAAGTTCTTCATCCTAGAATCCTTCAGCATTATGAATAGAGAGCTGACATACCTTTTAAGTCTTTTTTGCTGGCCTTATTTTCTAACTTTTAATTGTCTTTGTCTTTCTTTTCTTTAATTGTATAGCATATCTCAGACCATTTGGTTCCCAGGTGTATGTTGCTGGTTACAGTATTCTTTTGTTAAAATAAATATGAAGAGAAAGACTTGATTAGATAGTCTGACACAATAATTCTATTTATTTGTCGTAGTTACTTTGGGCCTATGACAAAGACCCATAGACTGGGCGACTTTTAAATCACAGAAATGTATTTTGTATCGTGCTGGAGGCTGGAAGCCTGAGATCAGGGTGCCAGCCTTGTCTTGTTATAGTCTCACATGGTGGAAAGAGAGTGAGCTAGCTCCAAGGTCTTTTCTTAGAAGGGCACTAATCCCATTCATGAGAGCTGTAATTACCTCCCAGTGTCCCAGTGTCCCAGCGTCCCCACCTCCAAATACCATCACATTGGAGGTTAGGATTTCAACATATAAATTTTGGGGGGTACACGGACATGCAGTCCATAACAGTATACTTTTAATGATTGATTTTCTTGTACTCGTAGAATAAAGGGTTTGTAAATTATTACGGACCTCAGAGATTTGGGATGGGAAGGAAAGTTCACACCGACCAGATTGGATTGGCTTTGCTGAAGAGTGAAATGGTATGGATTAAAGAAACACTCTGCTCTGATTTGTCTTGTCAGTTGTAATTACTATGTAACCCAGCCCTTTGCCTTGTTAACCCAGCATATGAATGCATCTATACACACATGCATATACCGTATGCCACATTATTGAACATTTATGAGCAGCTACTATATTCTTAGTATCACATTATAATAAAGCAAACTGTAAGTTATGTTGCTGGGTTTAATACTCGTTTGAGAATTAACAGAAAATTGATCAGCACTCACCAAATTCTTAATGAAGTGAATGGAGGATTTAGAGGAAACTTAACACCCTGCGATTCCAGAAATATGGCATCCAATGATATAAAATTCACTTTTCTCATAGCATTTAAACAAAAGCTCTCCCCTCTTTTAAACTTCATATTCTGTGCTTCTCATTTTTTTTTTTTTTAACTTTGCTAGAGCATTAGCTATCAGTTGCTGTGTAACAAACTACTCCCAAACTGCTTGGCCTAGAATGACGAGCATTTATTATCTCACTGTCTCTGAGGGTCAGGCACCTGGAAGCAGCCTAGCCAGGTGTTGCTGCATCAGAGCCTCTCATGGTATGCAGTCACACTATCAGCCAGGGTTACAGTCTTTGAAGACTTGACTGGGCACAGAGGATCCCCTTCCAGGCACACTCTCATGGCTTTTGGCAGGAAGCACTAGTTTCTCATCATGGGACTACTCATGGCATGACACCCAAGAGAGAGGAGTCCAGGAGCACAAAAGAGAGAGAGAGAGAGAGAGACCACAACATAAATCACAGTGTCTTTTATAATGTAATCTTGGAAGCTACATTGTCACTTCTGCTCTGTTCTACTCCCTGGGCACACAGACCTACCCTGATAATAATGGAGGAGGACTGCATGAGGCGTGAGTACCAGCCAGTGAAGATCAGTGGGGGCCTACTTTGAGGCTGGCCCTGTGCGAGAAAGCCATATTTTCTTTCCTTGAAAGCATCTTCTCCCCACCCTTTACATTCTTTACATCTCAATTTAAATTTTCATACCACTCCTGAGAAAAATTGAATTCTTCTGATCTTGTGACTTCAAAGCCTCTTGGACTTCTCATCTTAGGTTTTATTATATTTTACTGTTAATGTTTATTCAGTCTTTTCCAGTGAACAATCACTATGTCTGTCTTGCTCAACACTCCATCTCTGGTACTCTGCATAGTGGCTAGCACATCACAGATGTTTAGTAATATTTATTTGAATGATTTAGCTTCTTAACATATATTTGTTTGAATGGATGAATGAATACTGTAAAATAAGGCTGGGATTTTAGGTTGATCCTACTTTAAAACATATACTTAGGGATCACCATGCTGGAGACAGTATAATAATCATAATAAAATACACGACCTTGTAGATACCATTTAAAAAAAAAGAAACATCTTTTAATCTATTTAGTTTTCAAAAGAAAATATTAAAGTTGGCAATTAAAAAAATATTTTGACAATAATTTGAAAGACCAAAGCATTCCAAGACTTGAGAACTTGAATGAAATTAGTCGTTCACCATTCTCCTATGCTTGTTACCTCCCCTGTTTTTGTTGTATATGTCGGTCAAGTCTGAGTTTTATGTCATTACTTCACACTTGCAGTCGTAACTCAATTATGGAGGTAAGGAATGACAAGTGGAATATGGAAGTGATGGGAGGCACCTTTTCCAGTCCAGAATATTTTAAGCCTGTGTGTAAAGTTGCTTTCTAAAGATTTATTTCCAAATTTAACACTGTTTAATTTTTGAAAGCTTGAAGATAAAATTGCAGCATCATATGTCATTCGTTAAGTGCCTATTCTTTTATGATGCCAGAGAATTTCTATCTTTTTTAAAAAAGTAATTGATTTAGGGGCACTGGGGTGGCTCAGTCAGTTAAGCATTGGACTTTTGATTTTGGCTTTGGTCATGATCTCAATTCATGAGTTTGAGACCTGCATCGGGTTCTATGCTACAACGTGGAGCCTGTTTGGGATTCTGTCTCTCCCTGTCTCTCTGCCCCTCACTGCTTGTGCTTTCTCTCTCAAAAATAAATAAACATTAAAAAAAAAAAAAGTAAGTGATTTGTCATTTTCGTTTAAACTGTGTTTGCTTGCTTGGTTTTTAAAGGTGGAGGCTGTAAAATTATTTCTTACACCAGAAGATTTGGATGATCCTGTAAATAGAGCAAAGAAATATTTTCTTCAAACTGGTATTTAAAAGTTTCTTTACCCCGTACATAGCCATGCAAATCCTTAATATAAATGTATGTCAGCAGGAGGGCATTCATTGCAACATAAATGTGATAGGAAATAGATTGTAATATATATTTAATAATTTTATTACATGCCCAAGACACTTTAGTTTGGGCCAAATATCCAGGACTTTTGTCTGTTTTAACTCTTGCCTGGGGGTAGGATTAAGGGGAGAAATAGCTTCTTAGCTTTTCTTGGTCTATACCCTCAGAAGAGATAAGAATTCCAAATTCTAAACTGGTACTGATGGAAGTGTACACCACAACCAGGGGAGATTGAAAAACAAACTACATAGAAGTATTATTTTTTATATCCAATACTTTGTGCATTGTTTTTGGCTTAATTGCCATTCAGCCTTGTCAATTTTGACACTTTAGCTGTATATGATAGTTTGTAATGCAGAATGCTTAATGAGAAGCACTAAAGAAAAATGGTTATGAGTATGGGTTCTAGAGTCAATCTACGTGCGGTTTGACTCTCAAAATGACGTATGTGTTTGTAACTATTTAGAGTCCCAAGAACATAATGTCCTTATGGCAATGATTCTCCAAAGTTTACTGTGCATAAGAAACACCTGGCACATTATTAAAATGAGGATTCCTACCTGAATAAGCATCTTTGCAGTAGAGTCCTTCAATTTAATTTTAAAAAGTATCCCATTAGCAAGGCCTGTTAGCATACTTGAAGGATCCAACCCTTTCTTATTCCAAAGATTCTACATAAATGTTCATAATAGCTCTTTAAAAATCTGTAGGCTCACAGGTTTATTTCATGCCTTTTTTCAAAGAAGTCTTCTGAATAATTGCAAGTTAGTTTATCTCCATTCTCAAGTAGGGATTACAAATGTGCTTTTGCTATTTTTTTTTAAAAGCAGGGAAAGCGAATGGAGAATGGACTGTATGATTAATGATCTTTATTAAACAAACAAGCTCTTCAGGTGTAGCTAGGTTTATAGTTGGTAATAAGCATCATCTTCATATTCAAATTGATAAGATTGCATAGTTCATTGCCTCTCATTTAGAGGGCATAAGAAAGTTCTTTGTAACTGGCCTTTAAAGGAAAGTGGTTGACTCACAGATTTTCTCTTTATTTCAGAGGATGCTAAAGGCACACTTTCATTGATGCCTGAATTCAAAGTTCGAGAAAGAGCATTGTTGGAGTCCTTGCATCGCTTTGGCATGACGGAGGAGGGTTGTATCCAGGCGTGGTTCTCTTTTCCCCATTCTATGCGCATATTCTACGTTCATGCATATAGCAGTAAAATTTGGAATGAGGCAGTATCCTACAGACTTGCAACCTATGGGTCAAGAGTAGTAGAAGGTGATTTGGTCTGTCTGGGTGAAGATGTTGACGATGAACATTTCCCAAATAGTAAAGTAAGTATCATTTCATCAAAGTTTTCAAACAGTAGTTACCACATTAGGAACATTACAGAAGCTCCTTTTTAGAAATAATTTAGCACTAAAAACACATTTTATTTTTTCACTTGTATTTGCTTATCTTCTGCTTCTATGCTGTTAACTGAGGCTTAACACATGTCTGTAAATGGAAAAATAGTCAGTGGTATTAACTGAAAGGTATAAACGTAGTCAGTGGTATTAAGTGAAAGGTATAAACATAGGAAACCTTCCTTTAAAGAACACCTTAAAAATTTCAGAAGTAATACACAAAATAGTGTCATTAAAAGTGAAAAATTGAAACATTACATAGAAGCTGTCATCTTGCCACCACTCTTACTGTGTGTGTCCAGGAAATCAACCTCTGTTTTTTTCATGTATGTCCTTCTAGACCTTTTTCTATGCTTTCACATAAATATCCATAGAAAAGTATATTTTTACTCTGTTAGCTAACATGGAGAAAAGCAAAGACAGGGGTTAGGAGCTCAGAACTTAAAATATGAAAAAAATGCAATTTTTATAATAATGGTATATGGAGTGTGTAGTGTTGGGTGTAGTTTATATAAATGTGATTTTATATAATTGCAATTTTACAACTTGCTTTTTTTTTTTATAAATTATAACTTGTAAAAGTTGCTCCTGACATTTCTTCTTTGTCCAACTAGTATTTTTTATCTTTGTGGGCTTGAACAGTTAAAATAATGGGCCTGAATTCCATAAATCAAGTAAAGAAATTTATAATATAATGCAAAAAGAACTTTATCTCAAGTTAGTCTCACAAATATATTATAAAAGTTAGTGAAGGTATTTTGAGTAGTGCTTTCATATATAACATCATAAAATCATTGAATTTTAGATGAGAAAAGGATTTTAAAGATTCTCTTTTCTAATTCCCATTTTATAGAAATGAAAATTGAGACCCAGATTGGAGAGGAGACAGATTAAATGAAACAGGTAGCAGAATTAAAAAGACCCTAGCCTGAACTGATCTCTGCCAGAGAAATCATGGAGTATAGGAAAGGTGTCAGCATCTAGAGAGAGAACATGGCCCAGTTTTCCAAAAATTAAGAAAAATAGAAAAATAGACTCTGAACTCTACATAAAGGAAGCTTTATCTAAATTAATGGCAGAGTCTGGATGTATAAATTAAGGTGGTTGTTTGTTTGGTTTTTGTTTTAAGTAATGGAGATCCACCTCAAACTAACTTAAGGGAAAAAAGACAGGAATTCATTGGCCCTCATAACCAGGGTGCTGATTGATTCAGGCACAGCTATATCCAGAGGTTAAGCAGTCTCTTAAATAGTCTCTGTCTTATTTTCTCCATCTTTCAGCTCTGCTTTCCTATGTTAGAGCCATTTTGAGTCTGGCTTGTTCTTTTAGGGGCAAGATGGTCATGAGCATGTCTAAGCTTATTTCTTGTATGTAAGTGATGAATCTTGGGAATCTACTCCTGAAGCCAAGAGCACTATATACTCTGTATGTTAGCTAACTTGACAATATATTAAAAACAAAAACGAAAACAAAAACAAACCCAGATTAGTGTGACGGCAAAACAAACAAAACAAAAAACCAACTTGTAGAGATGAGAAAAAGCCATGGAATTAAGTCTCTCTCGCTAGGAGTGACTGGGCTTGCGTCCCATATCCAGGTCCAAACCAATTATTGTGGGCTGGAGTATGTCATTGGGTAAGCCTATGTTCCAAAGGATCCTTCCTGGAACCACCCCATACAAATCACATTTGAGACCTGGGAGAGGAGCTCCCTGAAAATGAGGGTGCTAGAGAGGGAATGAGGGAAAAGAGACAGTAAAGGCTGAATTAGCCAGAAGAACGGATGTCTGCTTCACTGTTCCATTGAATGGGTGTCTTATAAATATTTAGTCAAGAAAGGGATCACTAGGAACATAAATCACTAAGAATGGTCATTTAACTGAGACAACATCTGAAACTGTGTAAAAAGAAATCTAATAGCATTATAGGTTTTACTTTACCTCATGTGAGTGAAAGAAGAGATATCAGTGATCTCCTTTTTATAAATATTGAAAAATATGTTTTTTCACACATTTCAGGAAACATGTTCATTTAAATATTACCTATGCTACGCATTATTTAGTAAGTTAGCCATTACTAATTCAGATTTTCAGATGTTAAAGATTACTTTGACAACATATGGTAATCTCTGAAATACATGTCTTACAAGACTTTGTTCAAAGTAACATTTTGCAAGGACAGTTTCAGGATCAGAATTGTATCTGCTTTTCTTTTGGAGCTATAGGAGAAAGGAGAACATTTTCTTCTTCATATCTTGCTAAGTTTCCTTCTATTAGCAAAAAACTAAAAGTCTTTACATATTGTAAAACCAATCATTTATACTTTATTAGTAAATACTAAGAAAAGAAAAGGCAAGACTTACAGACCCAAAATGTTAACATATGAAAAGGAAAAAGACAATCAAGTTTCTAATAAATGGTATATGGGGCATGTCATGTTGTGCATCTACAGTTAAAAATTTTAGGAAACTATAGGACACTATTGTGATTCCCTTTTTTGATAGAATTATTAGACAGGGACAGATATACCTTTATTTCAAGTCACTTGGTAGATTTTTCGTATAATTTTTTTGTGAATAAGAGAGAGAGAAATGTGCTAGACAATTAAAAAGTTAGGTGAATTCATAGTTGGGGAGTAACCATACACCAAAAATATGTTTGTTAATCATAATTGATATGATATGATAATTGATATCAGCCTGGGAGGGAGTTCTCTAAACACAAAACATGGTCTTCTGTACTTGACCATATTTTCCGGTATTTTCATGAATCATTTAAATTACATTATTGTAAGTAGGCTTATGAGTTTCTGAAAGACAAAAAGCTGGAAATGATGATGCAAGAGAGATCCTTGACCCATGGATTTGGTCACATCACATCTAGAATTTCATATCCATTTCTGAGTGTGGCAATTAAAAAGCTTACTTACCAATAAACAAACATACAAACCCAAAATGAAAAACAAAAAAGGGAGAGGCATTATGATTAGAGTAGGCAGACTTGAGGGGAAAGCCAGCAGAGTTGGAAGGGGTCTGGACACTACATTATGTGATGAACGCTTTAGGAAGGTGGGGACCCTGTTCATCCTTGTTTAATTATTATGACAGCTACCTTTATATCTGAGTTTCACATGCTAGAGAAATCAGAATTACTTATTCTGTAGTGACTATAGCAGCATTTCTCAGACTTACAACACGCCTCTTGTCCCGCCCCCCCATTACTGTTCTGTGAAACATGTTTTGAGAAACACCACTTCTCAGAGAGTATTATGGTATTTGTTGGGGACAGAGGTGGGGGGGGTGGTTTCGCAAAGGTGGATTTTTGATTCAGCATAACCCCTTTGTAAGTTAGGAAAAGTTGGTGATGAGGTGAAACTGTTAAGCTACCTCCATTCTCTGTGTTCCAACTTGACTTACCAATGGTTAAATCAGGAAGCATTGTTCTAATTTTTATGCAGTCTAGAAACAAATTGTGAACATAGTCTTGTTTGGGCATATGTATATTCAGCATGGGAGTCAAATTGTACATAACAGGGAATTGAGGGAATGAATCATCCATATTTTTGTTGTGTTTTTAAAAAATAGGTTCATCTAGTAACTGAAGAAGAGGAATCAGCTAACACATATGCAATACATCAGGTACATTTGCTTAAAAATTGGTACCACTTTGGTCTAAATGTAGGTATTGTGTCCAAAAGACAAAATGTTGATTAGTTTTCTTCCCTACCTCCTTTTTTTTTTTTAACCACTTTTTAATTCAGGTACAATTATATACAATAAAATTCATTCTTCTCAGTTTACAATTCTAAGAGTTTTGAGAAACACATGCAGGCTTAATGACTACCACAAATATCAAGATAAAGTAACATTTTCATCTCTCCCTAAAATTTCCCTGCACCCCTTTTTAGTCAACCTGTACCCCCCAGTTCCCAGCAGCAGCTTGTCCATTTTCTGTCCCTATAGTTTTGCCTTTAAAAGAATGTCAAATGGAATCATACAGTATGTGGCCTTTTGTGTCTAGTTTCTTTCAATTAGCATCATGAATTTGAAATCCATTCATGTGTGTATTTGAATTTTTACCTTGTTCCTTTTTCTGACTACCTTTTGGTACTGTTCAAGAAAAATGTCTAGAAATCACCAGCAAAGGAGGAGAGCCCTACATAAGCAGCTGTATTTTCTGCTACTGGTTCGCTTTCATGTTTTTAAATAAGTAAGAAGAATGTAACATAATCAGCCAAAATACCAGTTATATCATTGAGCAGTAGGGATTATTCTTTTTGTTCTAGAAACAATATGCTTTTAGGATTGTATGACTACATTGAGATTAAATCTTTGCTGGCTAATTAAATGTACCAAAACTTCTTGTTTCCCCTCTTCTGCATTAACGATAGTTTGTCTAGTAATATTTGACTTGAGTTGGTTACCTTGGTTATTGTGAGTCCTTCTTCATTTTAGTTAGCTCTCTGCCTGGCAGCATTTAAAATAATCAAAATAATGTGGTGTTTAATAGCATGTGTTAGGCTGATTGTGATGTTTATATCCTGAGACAGAATTATCATATCTCAAGGATTATTTTATATACCAAATCTCAGTGTTATAATGATCATATATTTTTCTGAAGGCTGTTTCATCTATTTTTTTCCCCTTCTCCTGCACAGGTGGTTCTTCCAGTGCTTGGATACAATATTCAATACCCGAAGAACAAAATAGGGCAGTGGTACCAGGAAATACTTAGCAGAGATGGACTACAGACATGTAGGTTTAAAGTACCTACTCTAAAGCTGAATGTTCCAGGATGCTATAGACAGATACTGAAATGTCCCCACAATGTCTCATACCAACTAATGGAAGAAAATGATGATGTCAAAATGGAAGGTTCTCACATTGATGAAGCAACTTTATCTCTTTTGATCTCTTTTGATCTTGATGCTTCGTGTTACGCTACGGTCTGTCTGAGGGAGATAATGAAACATGACTTTTAGAACCATTAACCTTGAACTAATCATACATGTCATTCTTTAAAAGAGAGGGAGCTAAAATTTCTTGAGCATCTACCAATTTGCCAGGAGCTTTATAATTGTTATCCCCTGTAATTACAAAATGTCCGAGGAAGTAGGAATTTGATGCTGTTGTTCCAGAAGATATAGAGCTAGTAAGTGGCAGGGTCTGAATTTAAGATGGCAAAGCCTATGGTCTTTATATGATCTAATGTTTCCATGGTCTTTATTCTGTGCTATAAAATTTACAATATTTCTGGACTATTCAGAGGATATAATACTTACATTTTCTTAACATGTAAGAAAAACATGTTTGGAGTAACGTTGCTGTCCTCTAGCTCTTTGCTTAGAATGTAGATGAAATGAGATTGTAATGAAAGCATATGGTTGGAAAGAAAGTTTATATAAATGAAACATTTTGTTAATTATTGTCATTCTTCTCCATTTTTTTTTACCTTATTGATCAGAATAATACATTAAGGAAATATAATCCTTCTATTTATGGTAGCTACCCCAGGGTAGTTTACCCTTTATGAGATGAATAGTCTTCAGTGAAGACTGAAATAAAATTTTTCATACAATTTCCTTATCTCGATATACATTGACCCTCTTGACTTTCTGTGATTCTTTTTTCTATCTTCAAGAACAGATTTTAGAGTCAGACAGATCTGGGCTCAGACTCCAGCTCCGACATTTACAAGTGACTTTGGGTATGTTATTGACTCTTTTTGAGGCTTACTTAAAGAATCAAGGCAGTGCTAACCTCATAAGCAACAAGTAATAGGATTGTCTCCACATTTTATGTTGTTAGAGGAAGAAAACATTTCGCCTGTTTGAAAATTGAAATATTTGTTTAACTATCCCACATCATAAATCATCCTTAACCACTTTATATCAGTTAAATTTGGTGGGAGGGATAGTGTATATTGATCTCGAAGGTCTAGCATTCTTTCATTGCCAGTAGTATAATATGATGACATTTAAAAAGCAATATAGAGCATTATATGCCAGTAATGTGGCATTTTTATATACTTAAGTCAGTGAAACTATTTTGGGTATAGTAGCACAAGGAAATAAAATTCAAAAAATAAAATTCGAAGTAAAATTCAAAATAAAATGCAACACAAAGTTTGCTCATTATAATGTTTATATACTAAGTGAAAGAAATTATAGTTTGAAAGTCCAGCATTAGAAAACTAAATAAAATGAGATGTATCAACTTGATAGCAAAACATGAGTTATTAAAAATATTTAAAATGATAATAAAACCTTAGGTATGTGAAAAAATGTTGCCCCTCAAAACCAGACCATAGACATTACAAATTCAGTATAAACACTGAATGCAGCTCTTACAAAGAGAGGCACTTTAGCATAGCAACTGAAAGCACAGTTACTGGGGACAAACTCCCCCAGTTTAAACCTTGGCTCTGCCATGTAAGCCTGTGGCCTTGGACAAGTTGTTTAAGCTTTGTGTGCTTCAGTTTCAACATCTATAAAATGAGAATGGTAATATACCTCCCTCATAGGATTATTGTGAGGATTTACCAAGTTCATATATGTAAAGCACCTTGGAAAAATACCTGGTACTTATTTACTGTTAAATAAGTATCCACAGATTCAAGTTTGGAAAAGAAGAGAAAAACATGAAACAGTATCTTTTTTGTCGTTATCTATAGTATCTTTTTAAACAGTTTGTATTTTCAGTAATTTTTTTAAAAGTTTATTTAGTTTGAGAGAGAGAGAGTGGGTGAGAGGCAGAGAGAGAGAGAGAGAGAGAGAGAATCCCAAGCAGGCTCCATGCTGTCAGCACAAAGCCCAATGTGGGGTTTGAACTTGTGAATTTTGAGGTCACAACCTGAGCCGAAATTGGACGCCTACCCGACAGAGCCACCCAGGTGCTGCTGTCATATATTTTAATAGTAAATAGATCTCAGAACACAAAAATTGGAGGTTGTAGTACCATTGCTTTATTAATTAATTAATTTTTAAAAATTTTATTTTAGAGAGAGTGTGAGCAAGGGAGACAGGCAGAGGGAGAGAGAGACAGAATTCTAAGTAGGCTCTACACTCAGCATGGAGCCTGACACAGAGCTTGACCCCAAGACCCTGGGATCATGACCTGCGCTGAAATCAAGAGCCAGACCCTCAACCACCTGAGCCATCCAGGCGCTCCTACCATTGTTTTTTTTTTTTTTTAATTACCTTTATTATTTTAATATTTATTGAAAATAAAATGCTACGTTAAGTAGTAAACTATTTAGAAATTGTCATTTCATATGATAAATTATCTCCTACAAATGTAATCAGAAAATGGATTATGTAAATTGTGACATTCTAGTTGTCTTATGTTGAGTAGCAATTAGAAAATATGAAGACATTGAGATGTGCCATCATTGATATTATTTTCTTTGCCTGTAGATGGCACTATAATTTTAGATATCTTTCTTATTTATTTATTTATTTATTTAATACTTTGGCCATATGTAAAGAAAGAATCTCTGAATGTATTTCAAGTCACCATAAAATGTATTCAGATACTGTTCATGTGGAAAATTATTTTATATGCCTGTAATATTTGACATGTTAATTTTTTTTTTCATTTAGGACCTTGACTGTACTTTGGACCATGTGCTGACCAGTCTCCTAGGTTTTTGCAGTTTTCCTGAGCATTTCAGGCCTTTAGAAGGATAATTTTTGAATTAGTTTAATTTTCAAGGTACTCTTGAAATTGAGCAATAGTGTCTCAGGATTACTAATGTGAAGCAAATTGAGGTCTTTTTATTAAGCTAAAAACACTTCGGTGTTTGTGACTTACCCTGAACTTCAAGTCATGTGCAGCTTTTGATTCAAGTAACATTTATTGAGGATTTGTTGTGCTAGCACATACACTTTTCTCATTTTAATCCATAGACCCAACTTACAAGTATGTGGTACCTTCCCTGATTTTAAAGATGGGAATATATGAGTGGTTTACTGACCTAGTCAAGGTCACACAAGATAGTATGTGGTTAAACTTGATGATGCTTCATAGATCAGTACTGTTTTTATCTACCTAACATTTGCCTTCTGGAAACAAGTTTTTTTGCTGATGACTTCCTTTTCTACCTATTCAGTATTACTTGCCACTGATTAATAGACATACTGGAGCATGTCTTGAGAGAAGCAAGATTTCTTTGGAGATTCTGAGACTAAAATAAAAGTAAAAGAGACCCTTCAGGAAATTCCCAAATCATTTTAGGTTATTTTCCAGACTATTTTGGGACTTGTATCACAATGATAGACAAAATTATTATAGGTCATAGGAGGTTATGTTAGATGGTACCTGGCACAATAGTAACATCATTGAAAAATCATGGTGAGAGAATTGCTTCTTTTTTTTAGAGAATCTTCTGAAACACTAACAACAGTGTCTAGCACCTAGTAAATTCTCAATGCCAAGTAGTGTTATGATAGTTAATATTACATTACCATGCTGATGAAAGTTTTACAGTGTAATGGTTAATGACTTCCTTTTGAGATCTGATCTGCCTCTGTCTTTGCGTAATTATAATTCAGCACACTTTTAGATTTACTTATTTTTTTGTAAACAGTAAAAACTTTCTAAATATGGGAATTCAGCAATTCATTCAAATTAAGATCTTTAAGAACTATCTAGGTCAGTGATTTCAATATTTCCCACCTAGGAACTACCTTAGGAGACCAAAAAGAAAATGAAGCCCCAGGTTAACAGTGCAGAGTTATTTTGCATTAACATAGGGATAGGAGAAGAGGCTGCAGGAAGATCCTGGAGTAAGGAAAATAGGACTTTTCATTTTTTTTCCTCTATTTACCTCTGATGTGTTTGGGTTTTTAAATAAGAATATATTTGTATATTAATTTTATAGTTAAAACCCTTGAAGAATATTTACAGCTTAGAGAAGGGAAGGGAATTGGTGGATTTTAATTGCATTATTTTCAGAATGGTTCTTCTGGTGGCTCATGCCAATATACTGCCAGAGAGAAATATGCATTATATGTTTTAATAGCACTAATGACAGTTAATATAAATAGTTTAAAGTTTAGTGCTTATACGATGGATTTTGCTTTCAGATTCAGAAAGGTTCTGTCTTAGAGACAGCTTGATGTCTTATGGTATTGTGTTAGTCTATTTTTCCTAAGCCCTTCTGCTTTACCTATTTTTGATAGGCCAGCAAGCAGTGCCAAATGCTTAACATAATAACCAACAGATTATTTGAGTGTCCCTAAGTTAAAGACACTCTGTCACTATGGGGAAAGACAAAAATAAGTCAGATAATATCTCTGCCTTTGAGGGATTAACAGTGTTTTACCCTTCAAGATATCATTTGACTTGAAATGTCATCTGCAAAAAGAATATGTAGACTAAATGGCAAGGAAAAAAACAAGCAGCGTCTTTCCATTTCACGTATGGCTCAATATACGGCCAATAATATGTTACTTGACCTCTCAGCACCTCAGTCGGAATCCTTACATGATACTTATATTAGCATTTCTAAGCATTTTGAGATCTCCTCTTAAAATATGCTTTGAACTATTCAGTCCAAATGCTGCTTTCTGGAAAGCTACTACTTTAAAGAATGGGAAATGGTGTTAATGGAGTTAATCTTGTGTAATTTCAGTGTGGGTTGTCAGGAATATCTTTAAGTAAAGAAAATGACTCTAATCTTCTTAAGCAATTCATTTTCTCAGCTGCTGTGAGGCGGGAGCTAATTTACTCAGCCTGTGTACATAGACCTTGTTTGATTAAAGAAAAATTTTACTCATGGAAAGAAGTCAGGACATCCATGAAATTATTTAAACTTAGATATATTGGAAATACTATAAAATATATTAAATTGTCTTTTTCATTATCAGTTTCCTTAATACCCAACTCAATTATAAATGTAGAAATGAAATCCCTGTTACAAGGAAGAAATTTAATTACGGAGTCAAAACAAGAGCTATTTAGTTGTTTTTAAAGAGAAGAGATCAAAGAACTGGTCACTCCTTTACTGAGCACATTCGAGCAGCAGGATGGGGGTAGGGAGTGGAGAGAGTTAGGGATTCAATTCTTTATGCTTTTATTCCAAGTCACCCTTTTCTGATGAGCCTTACTGACATTCTCTTAGACTAGTTAGGTCAAGATTCTGAACTTTTCACTACAATAGGGTTTTAATCTTAGCTGATTATTGTTTCCACCCCCACCCCTAGTCATAAAGGACTAGTGTTCTTGTTTTTTTAAAAAAAAAAAAAAAAAAAAAAAGAAGATGAAGACTATTTCTATAAAAAAAAAACCTTTATAAGTTTTTTAGGGTTTAGTACAATGGATTTTTTTTTGTACCTGATTTTCAAAAGGAAATTCATTTAGGTTGCATTTTTTCAATAAATCTCTTAAGATAAATCTAATACATTTTTATGATATGTGAATAATAATAATGCACTTGACCTATTTAGAAATGATTTTAGAATGTTTGAGAAGCAGTCATTCTGAATTCAAAGAGCATTCTCCCAAGGCATTGAAAGGAAAGTTTAATTTCATAGTGAAGCATTTGATGATTGTGTTTTTCTTATATGTCTTCTGTCTAGTTTTGATTATTGTGATGATTTTCTAGCTGGCTGCCTCTATTCTTCATTCTAACCAGTCCATCCTGTACCTTTGTAAAAGTAGAAGTCTGATCCTATCGTTGTGTTTTGGCCAGTTAGCATTTCAGTGACTTCCCAGTATCTGTGGAATAAAAGTCCAAATTCCTAAACATAGCACATACATACCTGCACAGTATGACTTTACATCATCTTCAAGTGTCATCTTCCATCTCCTCCGTAAAACATACCTTTTTTTTTTGTTTTTTGGGTTTTTTTTTTTTTTTTTTTAGTTTATTTATTTTTGAGAAAGAGAGAGAGACAGAGCACAAGCAGGGTAAGGGCAGAGAGAGAGAGAGAGGAAGAGAGAGAATCCCAAGCAGACTCCATGTTGTCATTGCAGAGCCAGATCCTGGGTTCAAACCCATGAACCATGAGATCATGACCTGAGCCAAAATCAAGAGTCAGATGCTTAACCAACTGAGCCACTCAGATGCCCCAACATACTTTTTGTTTTCTCTGTTTGCTCTTTCCCAAATATAGTAAATTTTCCTGTGTTATGCATCTCAACCTCCCATTCCTATTGACAGTGTCTCTTCTTGCTTAGTTTAAATTTCTTGTCTATGAAATCTGTGTTGTCATAACACTTGTGTATGTCTGTACTATCTCATTACTCACATTACATTATACTAATCAGACTAAATATCTGGCTCATCTATCTATGAACTATTAAAAGTCATTCATCTTTTTTTTTTTTTTTCAAAAGCACTCATCTTTATACCTCAGGGACCCATCAGTGTTATAACTGATAGGTTATAATAGGTTAAAAATGCTGAATGAATACCACAAGCATACTTTAGGAAATTTATTTGGCAAATATATATATTGTGATATTTATAATATCAGGAAAGTTCTAAAATAGTTTTTCACTCTCCCAGAAAGTTTAGTGGAATTAGATCTCATTAGATTGCTTTTCCACTTTTACAGAATTGCCAAAATAATTTTAATAATCTCATCTTTGTCATTACTAACTAGAAAATGTCTACCTTTTATTTAAATATTAAATGCATTGTAGAATTTCATTTACTGCTCAGAAAAAGCTCTCAAGGGTATAACTATTCTCATTTTACAAATGAAGTATCTCGAGCTTGAAGAGGTTAGATAGTGTACTCTAAGTGGCAAAGAGAGTTTAACCTAGCTCTTTAGTTTCAAGGCTCGTGATGATGCAACATGTCTCAGTTTTCCACTTTGCTTAACTAGTGGATATTTAATTCATGCCTATCTCTTAATTGACCTGTATATTTCTAATACTTTATGACATTAAGGCAAAGTAGGAGAAGATTCACTTTAAGTGACATAATGATAATAGCTGTCAATCACTAAGCACTATGTGCTAAGCATTTTACAATTTATTAGTACATACCTATAGAATAAGAACTGTTATTATCTTCATTGTATGGATGAGGACTCGGAGATTAAATGCAATTAAGAAACTTGAGAAAGATAAAACGTGGAGCCAGAGCTGAAAACTGGATCCTTTCTCTTACAGAATCCAGAGATCCTTAAGCCATCAACTTGGTTTGAAATTAAATGACAGTGACTCCAGTCATAGAAGCCAACACAAGTGTTCTTTTGAAGTCATCTTATCCCAGGTTTTGAGTAAATGTTCAAATAAAGTGAACATCACAGAAAAAAGCAAGGCATAATTGAGAGCCTACAGAAGCAAAAGATAGTATAAATAGACCTGCAGGGCTTCAGAATTCTAGATACGGATGTCATGTTTACTCTTTTTAAAAGAGTAAGAGACAAGCTTAAAAATGTACAGGAAACAAGAAGCTAAAACAATTTAGCATAGGAGCGTGTGGCTGGTTCAGTCTGTAGAGCATGTGACTTGATCTCAGGGGTGTGGGTTTGAGCCCCACATTGGGTATAGAAATTAATTCAGAATAAATAAAAACAAGCATATTTGAAAAAGGACCAACAGACTTTCTAGAAGTGAAAAACTCATTGTATGAGTTTAATAACATTACACAAAATTGAAGAGCAAACTAGTAAGCAGAAAATAGTTCAGAATAAATCCAAAATGGAGCAAAATGAGATTAAAAAAAACACAGAGATGAGACATGGGAGGGCAGAGGAGATTTCAAATACGTTTAATTGGAATCTAAAGGAAAGGAGAAGGAATAAGGTAGAGGCAACAGTTTAATAGATAACAGCTGGGAATTTTCTGAAACTAGTAAGATACTAAAATCAGGATTTAAGAAGTCCAGTGAATCCCAAGCAATGTAAATAAAAAGAAAGCCACATTGAGCTATATCATAGTGAATATGCAGAGCATCAATAATGAAAAGAAGAATCTTAAAGCACCCAGGGAAGGATTATATTCAAGGAATGACTGGAGTGATAGCTAAGTCTCCAGAGAATTGGTGGAATATATTAAAATAATTGAGAAAGTTTGCAATAAAATACTAACTCAGGGAAATTCTAAAACAAAAAACCCCACAAAGAAACAATAACAAAAAATGTTTCAGACAGAGGGTAAATGATCCCAAATAAAAAACCTGAAGTGGGGGAAAATGAATGATGAAAAGAAAAAGCGGTAAATATGTGACTATATAAACAAACATTGACTTTGTAAAATGATAATGTCTATAATATCTGCTGGGTTACAAAAGAATAAAAAATTAAAACATAGAGCCTGGGAGGGAACTTAAAGGAGTTAATGATCTAAGGTTGTGTTATCTGTAGAAAAGGATAAATATATTGATTAACTTCAGTCTTCTGTAAGTTAGAATTGTGTGGTATAATATCTATAATAATCATTAAAATAATAAAACCAACTGTAACATCTAAACTAAGTAAGCAAGATGATTGCTCTAGAGTGTGTCCCACAAATTAGAGCTTCATGATTAGTTTGATAATAAGAGATTTGATGAAAATAGAAGAATCATTTACATTATCATGAAAGGTTTTAACGTTGATTTTTTAAAGAATGGGAAGAATTGTTAACTTCTTCAAACACAATTTCAAGTGTTGTAAACTTTGAATGATAGTAAAAAAAAGTTCAAAATTTACTATATTCTAGACATTGGCAAAAACACTTATTATTTTTTAATCATAAACTTTGAAGTGTATGTAGTCATTTCACACACAAAATCCAGTACTGAAAAGCTACGGTCAGAGAAGCAACTCAAATTTCTTATTAACATTTTGAAAATACTTTATTTTGAAACTTTATATTAACTCAATATTTAGTATCTTCTCTAGTTAGTGGTTGTAGTTATTTCGTTTTCAGATCATATTTATATAAAAAATGCAATAATATGTTTTTCACTAACTCTTACTCCTAAATTCTTCTCAGTCTACTTTAGTGTGGTACAGATGTCATTTTCTACATATGAGGGGAAAAGTTTGGGGAAAATGACATTATATAGAGCCAGATGGAGTTCAGGAAGAGGACAAAAGGAAAATTCCTCATTATCTTTAATTATCCTGCATTTTAAGGCTATTAAAATATTAGAAAATATTAATGTCTATAAATATGAATACTCTTATTTATTTCCTTTTCCTTTTCCTTTACTTATCTCTCTTTTTGGTTCATGCCCCTGTGCTCTCACTCTGCATTTGACAACTGACTTGATCAGTTCCATAGACACAGAAAGTCATAAGTCGTTGGTTTCATAAGATACTTCTGTGACCTTTGTACTGATGGTTGCTTAGTGCTCCCAAAAGAAAACTCACTAGGAGCCAGCCTTCAACTTCAATGCCTACTCTAATTTCACAGTGAAATATATCTTTTTACTTCT
>CM053571.1:66870929-66902800 GCA_028646485.1 Cryptoprocta ferox
GTGCTCTCACTCTGCATTTGACAACTGACTTGATCAGTTCCATAGACACAGAAAGTCATAAGTCGTTGGTTTCATAAGATACTTCTGTGACCTTTGTACTGATGGTTGCTTAGTGCTCCCAAAAGAAAACTCACTAGGAGCCAGCCTTCAACTTCAATGCCTACTCTAATTTCACAGTGAAATATATCTTTTTACTTCTAACCCCTTCCCAGGTCATCCAACTCTACTAGGTATTCTTATGTGTCTTAATGCTCTAAGAAAAGCTGGAGGCTATCCTACAATTTTCTCTGCCTATTTTTGAAGTGTTAGAATGCTTATTTTATCATGCATTCACTTTCTAGGTGAGAAATTAAGTAAAGTATTTTGATAATCAGCTGAATTGCTCTGGTAATTGCAGTTGAATAAAATTTCTCTTAGTAGGAGCTGTTGACAAATATTCTACATGTATTTAATAAGACAAATTAGAGAACTTAATATTTTAAGCCCTTGGTTATTGGATTTACAATTGTGTTTAATGTCATCCAAGAGAGTAGATAAGTCTTAGAAGATTTAAGATAAGTCTTGTAAGTCTAATAAGTCTTATAAGATACTAGTTAAACTTGGGTCTCTGGTCACTTATAATATGAATCTGGTTGTACAAGTGAGCTTTTCCTTCTTCTGAAAATCATATAAAAGCAATAGGGAAATAAACATATTTAAAGCTTGCAAACAATATAATAAGCATACTTAAAAGGACCTGTAAGAGCTACCAAGGGCGACCGAGACCTGATCAAAAGTTGCACAGTAAGAAATGAAACAAAGTGGCAAATGGATTCAATAACAGCAGACCTCAAAAGCACACGCATTTAAACAATAAAAGTTTTTTTCTGAAGATGAGGGGCCTGCCCTAAAGAGAAAACGTTCTATCTCATGTTTGGTAGGGTGTGAGAAATTGAGTAAGCCAGGCTAGTGGCAAAAACCCTGCTGAACCTGGTTTGGGGCTAAACAAAGCATTGCAAACAATGTTGTGTTGCATTTGTAAAAAGCAGAAGAGAGAATCTGAGTTATAAATCATGAAAGATTACTTGGTTTCTGTGTTCTAACCTAGCATCTCCATCAAATAACTGGGCCAGGAAAATTGAACTCATTCAGTAATGAGTAATGAATGATACTGGGCACAACCTCAATACAAAGATACTATAAGAAACGTGGAAGAGAGTTACAAAATTTACCAAGAGATCACTGAAAGGTGGCCATAAAGAGGATAAAAATTGTGACAGAGGATTTTCTTTGGTAAAGCAGTCATTTCTATGAAGGAAGACTACCAAAAAAGAAATGGAAAAAGAAAGAAAAAAACAGGAAATACTAGACAAAAGGAGGAGAGGAAATCTGAGATAGCAGAAAAAAAAATTATTTTTTACCTTTGGAAGACAATATAGTAATGTACATAGAAAATACAAAGTTATCTACCAAGAGAGCAATACAAACAGCTACAACTAATAGTTTTATCCAGTTCACAGACTACGAGGTCAATGTACAAAAGTCAAATTTGTTTCTATGTAATGGTAATGAATAATTGAACAATGAAAAATTTCAAACAAAACTATTTACAATAGCATAAAAACATGAAATATTTACAAATATATTTAACAAAAGCTTAGTGTCTTCTATGCCATTAACAATGAAACGTTTTTGAGAGAGAGAAAAAAAGAGAACCTAGGAAGATGGAAAGAGAATTGATACTCATTGGCTGGAAGACTCAATATTGTTAAGATATCAGCTCACCCCAAACTGGCATGTAGATCAATCAAAACACAACCAGCTGTTTGTGTGAAAAATGGTACAAATGCTTTGGAAAACTGACAGTTTCTCCTAAAATTAAACATACTCTATTGTATGACTAACCAATCCAACTCCTAAGTATTTATCAAAGATTGAGGAAAACATGTCCACAAAAAATTACAAAATGTTATAAAAAATGTTCACAGTAACTTTATTTATAATAATAACTGGAAACAACCCAAATGTCTCTAAAAGAAAATTGGATAAGGAAATGGTGGTATATTCATACAATGGAATAAAAATTTTAAAGTACATGCAACAACATGTATAAATATCAAAAACATTGTTTTGCATGAGAGAAGCCAGAAGCAAAAGAGAATGGTGCTGTGATTTCATTCATATGAAGTTCAAAGCAGGCAAAATAAACTATAGTAATAAACATCAGGACATTGGTTGCCTCTGAGAGTGTTGGCAGGGGGAGTGAGCAATGGGTCAGAATCAGAGGGGGCTGGATCCAAGGGCTTGAGGGAACTTTTCCATGTGAAGGAAATATTCTGTATCTTGTTTGGAATGGGGTAAATGGATTTGTAAATTTGTTAAAACTTGTCAGACTGTGTGCACTTAAGATCAGTACATTCATTGTATATAGATATACTTGAATAAAACATTATAAAATCTGTGTGGCAGCCATGGAGCTCTTTGACTCAGATATCCATTCAAGAGTGACCCTGCCACGAGGTATGCAGTTAACCTATAACCTCAAGCTGTAACACCTTTAGGATGCACTGCAGCATAGGAGCTAAGGACATGTTCTCTTCTGCAACTCCAGCCAGTGACTTAGTTTAGCCTGAGTATTAGAGACTGGCCATTTCTGCTCAATGAGATACTCTCTTAAGAGGCAATTTTGTTTAGAGCTCCCCCTTAAGACTAGCCACAATATTTTCAGAGGTGCACTAGAGTCTGAGGCTCTTCCTATCCAACTGTCTTTGCTTTCCCCTCTCTTTCTCACGTTGTAGACTTTTCCCATGGTCTGAGTGTTTTTTTCTGACTTACTTCTTCCTCTCACCTTTTTCTTTCACAGGCATTACACTTAGTAAATCTCTTCCATGTCTAACTCCATCTTGGCTTTTGACACAAACTGTCAATTAAAAAAATATGTGATAGAAATGAGACTAAATATATGTCATATCAATACATCTGGGTGTAATTTCAGAAAAGTTTTTTTTTTTCATAAAGTAAATCACATTTATGCCTTTATGCTGGGTGCAACAGGCTTACCTAAAACATATATTTAACGGTTGAATATAGAGTTGTGAAAAAGGCAAATGTAAACAGAAAGCAGAAATTATGATCAGATTAGGAGGAATTCAAGCCAAAACACATTAAGGAAAGGCAATTTTGTATTTTTCATACCAAAACCAGACACAGATGCCACAAGAAAAGAACATTATAGGCCAATATCCCTGATGTACATAGATGTAAAAACCTCAACAAAATATTGGCAAATTCAACCATACATTAACAAATTCAACAATACATTAAAAGGATTATATACCATGATCAAGCAGGATTCATTCTAGGGATGCAAGGATAGTTCAACATCTGCAAATCAGTTAATACACCACATTAATAAAAGGTGAGATAAAAATTATATCATTGAATAGATGCTAAAACATTTGACAAAATTCAATATCTATTTATGATAAAAACTCTCAACAATGGGTATAGAGGTAACGTCCCTCAAAATATAAAGGCCATATATGACAAGCCATATATGACAAACCGTATATGACAAAATATAGTGAGGAAGAAGTAATTTTTGTACTGTTTATAGATGACATGATATTATGCATAGAAAACCCTAAAGACTCCATCAAAAAACCATTAGAACTGATAAAATAGTAAAATTGCAGGATACAAAATATGCAAAAACCTGTTGTGTTTCTACATATTAATAATAACCTATCACAAAGAGAAAAAAAAATCCCTTTACAACTGCATTAAAAAGTAACATACCTAGGAAGAAATTTCACCAAGGACAGAAAAGACCCATATATTGAGAACTATAAAACGTTAATGAAAGAAATGGAAGAAGACACAGATAAATGGGGAGATGCATCTTGCTCGTGGATTGGAAGAATCAACATTACACCCACACTACCCAAAGCAATCTACAGATTCAATGCAATCACTATTAAAATTCTAATGTCTGTCATTTTTCAAAGAGATAGAACAAATAATCCTACAATTTATATAGAACCACAAAAAACAGAATAGCTAAAGTGATCTTGAGAAAGAACAAAGCTGGAAGCATACTCCCTGATTTCAAACTATATTACAAAGCTAGAGTAATAAAGACAATATGGTATTGTCATAAAAACCGACATATAGATTGATGGAACAGCATAGAAAGCCCTGAAATAAACCCATGCATATGCGGCCAATTAATTTCTGACAAAGGAGTCAAAAATATACAATGGGAAAAAGAAAGTCTCTTTAATAAATTAATTTGGGAAAGCTTGACTGCCACATGCAAAAGAATGAAACTCAACCACTATCTTACACTATACACAAAAGTTAAAGTGGATTAAAGACCTGAAAACATAAAACTAAAAGAAAACATAGGTGGTAAGCTCCTTGACAAAAGTCTTGGTGATGATATTTTGAATCTGACACCAAAAGCAAAAGCAACAAAAGCAAAAATAAGTAAATGGAAGTACATCATTCTCAAAAGCTTCTGCACAGCAATGGAAACCATCAACAAAATGAAAAGGCAACCTACTAAATGGGAAAAAATATTTACAAATAAGTTATCTGACAAGAGTCTAATATCTAAAATATGTAAAGAACTCATAAACTCAATAACAAAAAAATCTGATTTTAAAAATGAAAACGTGTGGGGCACCTGGATGGCTCAGTCAGTTGAGCGTCTGACTTCGACTCAGGTCATGATCTCATGCAGTTTGTGAGTTCGAGACCCGCATTGGGCTCTGGGCTGACAGCTCAGAGCCTGGTGCCTTCTCTCTCTGCCCTTTTCCTAGTTTTGCGCGCGCTCTCTCTCTCTCTCTCAAAAATAAATACACATTAAAAAATTTTTTAATGAAGATGTGAATAGATATTTTTTCCCCAAAGAAGGCATACAGATTGCCAAGAGGTACATGAAAAGATGCTCAACATCATTCGTTCAGGGAAATGCAATGAAAACCACAATGAATATCACTTTACAAATGATAGAAAGATTATTATGAAAAAGACAAGAAAGAAGTGTTGGCTAGGATGTGGAAAAAAGGGAACCCTTGTGCACTCTTTGTGGGAATGTACACTGGTGCAGCCATTATGGAAAACAGTATGGAGTTTCCCCCCAAAATTAAAAATAGAACTACTGTATGATTCAGCAATACAATTTCTGGGTATTTATCTGAAGAAAATGAAGACACTAATTTGAAAAGATATACGCACCCTCATGTTTACTGCAACTTTATTTACAGTAGCCAAAAAATGGAAACAACCTGTGTCCACCAATAGATGGATAGATAAAGACATTGTGTTATATACATACAATGAAATATTACTCAGCCATAAAAAATGAAATCCTGCCATTTGCAACATTGATGGACCTCGAGGGCATTATGGTAAGTAAAGTAAGTCAGAGAGAGAAAGACAAAAACGATATGATCTCTTTTATATGTGGAATCAAAAAGAAAAAAAAAAGCTCATGGATATAGAAAACAGATTGGTGGTTGCCAGAGGCAGAGAGTGGCAAGATAGAGAGAAATGGGTGAAGGAGGTTAAAAGGTAAAAATTAAAAAGAAATGAAGGAATGTTAGAAGGAGCTGAGGATTTTTTAAATTAATTAATCAATCAATTTCTTTCTTTTTCTTTCTTTCTTTCTTTCTTTTTCTTTCTTTCTTTCTTTCTTTCTTTCTTTCTTTCTTTCTTTCTTTCTTTCTTTCTTTCTTTCTTTCAGGGAGCTGAGGATTTAATTATTTCCTGAAGTAAGGTTACAGCAAGACTCATGTTACCCATTGAGGAGGCTTTGATTTCATATACTTATGGCTCAGATGATAATTTCTCATTCCCTGCCTTGCCGTGGTTAGAGAATCTAGTTAAATAAATTGATATTTGACAGTATTGAAGGTATACAAAAACAGCCCAAGAATGGAATATTGTATATTAATCCATAACTGCAGGAAGCAGGCTTTTTGAAGTTAATCAGGAATTAAATTTCAAGAAATGATGTTTCACTGTGAAAGGAATGTCAGACACAGAAAAATTAAAAATAAATTAAATAAAATTTTTTTTATTTTGAAATAAATTTTCAAAAAAGCAAATATTCATTTTGACAGCATGAAGAGATATTTTAAATATTGGTGACTTTAAAGGCAACCAACAAACTGAAGGATGAAGAGAGGAAATTTCCCCTGAAAACAAATAATTGTACATGTGAATTTAAGTTAATTCTGTAGTTAATTTAATTTAATAAACTTGTGTGGATAAGCCAACATCAATTTATTTAATATCTTTATGGACACAGCTGTCTCTTCAAAAAGTTATTTTCTTTAATAACCAAAATATATGTTCTGTCTGAGACACTTTATAACATCCGGTTTAAATAGTTATGCATAATAATTTTTTAAGTAATTCAAATGCATTCCTTTACATTTATCTCAATTGTAACTATATACATTTATTTCTCTATTAATAGGCTAATGTATTTCTCACCATATTTTAAGATCCATGAGGGCAAGGACATTATTGGTTGGTTGGTTGGTTTGCTTGTTTCTATCTTTGTATCCTCAGCATCTGGAACAATGTCCGGCACATAGTGGGCACTCAGTAATTCTTATGAATGAATAAAGGAAGCATAAAACACAATAATATTGATGAATTCTTTATTAAGTACTACAGCTAAATTTATTCTTTCTAGATGGAAGTCTTTCTGGAGGCAGAGAGTTGCTGTGCTCATTTATTGCTTCGTCCATTCAATGACAAACTATTTACATGGCAGACAACACTGTTCTAAGCATGGAGTACATGGTGATAAGAGGAATAGATATAGTTCCTGCCCTGGAGGAGCTCACAGTCTGGTAGGTAACTGATTAAAGACTTATTAAGTCTCTATTTCTAATATTTTATGTACAGCTATAATTATACATTTATGGTGGTACTGTATCAGAGGGCTCTTAAAGCTCTTTTCTTATTTGATCCTCACATACTTGATCCTCATATATTTATATATATACATACATATACATATACACATATTTGATCCTTACATATTTATGTTCATATTTGTGTTTCCACTTTGAACTTCAGTCTGGTGTTTTCAAAGTTCCCACAAAATACGTAGAAATGATTCAGTGCAGTTTTTACACTCAGCACTCTGACCAGGTTGTGATAAGGTCTAACAGTTTTTCAAATAGCATTAAAATTTCTTAAGATTAAAATTTTCTTTTCCTAACTTATTTCAAAGACAATAAAAACAAGCATTTTTGAAACAGTATAATTTTATTAAACCTTAAATCTGAAATAAGCTTAAAAATCAGGGAGTAGTATTTTTAAACTAGGTTATTTCCTAATTATATTGTATAAATATAAAATACTTTCATTAAAAAATTACTGTTGTATTTATTTTGGCTTATATTTTCTTTTATTGGTTTTTGGTCTCTGGTAAGTATATCACATAGTCATTTATTTTAACCATTCCTCAAATTCAACGGTAAGTTGTTTTAAGAATTATATTCTCTGAGTTGGAATGGCATCATCATTTGCAGCCATTTTCTTCTGCTTCAATGAAATGTAAGCAGGATTTAAAATTTCTATGACATTTTTTAGCTCTTTCTCTAACATAAATGGACTCAGTACTTTGAATATCTATGCTTTATATTTTTAGCCTCATTATTTTGCTGTTTTCTTCTATTCTTATTCCTCATTCTGATTATCCAGTTCCAATCATCCTCATAAGCATAACTCAAGTCTTTTCTCTTCTAGGAGTGTTCTAAGAACATTCCAGCAAAGCCTCCCTATCTCTAAAACTCATCTAATATGGGATCATGGGTTCCTTTATGATAATGTCTTTTTGTTGTCTTATTATTCAACAGCCCGCATGTTTTCCCCTAAATGAGATTGCAAATTCCCTGAAATCAGGGACTAAGGCAGTATAGCCAAGGGTACCAGAATCATGGATTCTCTAGCTGGATTGCCTTGGGTGACTCCCTGCACCCTCACTATTTCCCTTGGGGCATAAGATAACTGCTCTCAATAATTTCCTCTTCTAAAATACTCTAAAATAAATGTCTGCTCCTATTTGTTCAATAATAGTACCATTTACATAGCAATTTACACAATTTATTGGATTTAGTCCTGATAATATTCTGTTAAATATATGTTATCCTCACTTTATAGATGAAGACCCTTTTGCTCAACGAGGTCAAGAGCTTGCATGAGATGATATTGTAAGAGGTGGAACCAAGGCCATTCATCCATATATAGCAGAGTACTTTGCATACTGATGGTACTAAATTAGATGATTGATGAGTTGTCTCATGCTTGAAATCTTTTCCTACTGGGGCTTTCTGTGTAGACAGCTGTTAATTTCTTTGAGCTTCTCCCTGTTCGTTTCCTGCAAGCTTTCCCTCTTCCCACCTCAAGAATTTTAAGAATAGGAGAGAGTTAATTATGTATTAGCTACCATTTCACTATGTCTAATTGAACCCTGAAATTAATTTGAAATTTCCTGCTTGACTTGTAAAGTCAGTCTCTATTCGTTTTATATTTTCCAACTTCATATTCTCTTGATCACCTTTCTGTGACTGCACAGCTGAGTCACTCTTTCATGTTCCCTGCTCCATCGCTTACTTCCTTTCTTCCCCTCAAGTCATTACATCTGTCCTTCCTTACAAAATATGTTTCATGTTGGTTGAATCTGTTTTTAATTCAAGTCTTCAATCATCCTTCATTGCCTGGGGTACTTACAGCTTGTCCAAAAGCCCATTTGTAATTTTACCCCTTTACTTTAGATTTCTTCTTCTCTTTCTTTTTTTCTTTTAGAAATCTTGTTCTTTGATTTTCAGATAGTATTATCTCTTTATCTATTGTTCATTCACACTTTACTATTTTCCCATGCTCACTATAGCAGAACAAGTTGAAAATTATCTGCTGATAATCATGCATATGTTATTAAAGTTCACTTATTTAACTATACGCAGATTGAAAAACAACCTGACCTCTGCCTCTTTTTATCAATCTAAATTAAAAAAAAACCTAGGATTCTATTTTGTTTTAAAGATGATAGAATTTCAGAAGAAGGAAAAATTTGGGTAAGAATGAAATTTCTATGACAACTAAGGTAGACAACAGTCCTATAACAAGATAAATATACAGATTTTGGCATAAACGTTTGGCTTGGTGTCCGTAAAAGACCCGAGCCTTTCTCTCTCTCTGTATTGATGTAGGGAGCTCAAGACACTGCCTATCTCTGTATCCCGATTGCTTTTTGTTCTCATAGCAGCTTTCACAGTGGCTGTTTTGATTCAAAGTGTTTAAACTTCTTGAGTTTTCCCTCTCAGGGTTTGGTTATCAGACCAAGGGCCTCAAGGGCAAACCTCCATATTCTCACATTTGAAATCAAATGTCTAATTTTCAGGTTCCCAATAATAATATAAATTATAGAATGCCCTTGGGAAGATGCAAGACTATCAGTACTACTTAATTCTACCAAAGTAAGAATGTCGAATCAGGGTCTGCAGTAGCTTGTTCCACTTCTTGATTTTAAGGATCCCAATTTGACAACGTTTATGGTCTTCTTTTGATAAAACTCTACCATGCTCATAAATCAGCTCAAGGAAGTCTAACATATCTGGAGTTTGAATCCCTGTATCACAAATTGCCTTATTATTCTCTATTCTCTGAAGGTATCATTCAGCTAAGGGTTTCTGAAGTTTCATACCAGACTCCTGCTATGAGACAAATTCTAGCCCTGGGCTGAACATATAGGGAGTTCTAGGCTCACAGACTCCTCAACTCAGTAATAAACCCCATTTATACTGTTGATTACTAATGCCTATTGCTCCAAACCTTCTAGGGAGGATCTGAGACCTTGCTGCTAAGTACAGTTTGCCGGAGTTTCTGCTGTTGTGTTGCCCAGAATCTTTAATCTTTGGTCTCAATCTTGAGCATAGTTTCAAGTCTTCCCAGAAGCCTGATCTATCTGATTTCTACTCAGGGTTCAAGGTACTTGCCAACTTGCTCAAAATTATCTGAGATTAAAATAAATCTCCTTAGTAAAGTGGTATTTCTCTACTCTCCATTATTGCTTTGAGTGTGACTGAAATAAAGTGAACAGGGAAATCTAATTTCAAATCATCTAATTTGATTGAAACAAATTAGATGAACTAGAAATCCTGATGAGCATCATATGACAGAAAGTTGGGGCTAGTTGTGCTAGCATCACAGAGAATGGGAACGCACAAAAAAGTGGCAGAATAAATCTTTGCAATAAATACTGAATGTAACAATGTTAGATACTGCATTTCTTTGATATTTGCATGTCGTGCATGAATAAATTTAAAAAGAAGAAGAAATGTTCAGAAATTTATGTTCCATGTAAGTTTAAAGAGAATATCAATTCAGGAATATTCCAAGTTTGGTGATCTTTTGCTTCATTAATTGTATCACTTGTTTCCACAATTTTCTCCCTTTTTTGCACCTGCATTTCAAGATATGAGAAATGGGCTATGCTCTCTGCCTCCACCTAACCCTGGAAACACTCTGGTCAATTTTTACTTTACTTTATGAAGGAAGCTTAGAGGTTTTTTAGTGCTTTTATACTTGAAAGATTGAATTCTCTAAGGTGACTTTCAAGCAAATGTCATTTATTAGTTATGTTTCATCATTAACTTAGCATTTTTCTCATCAGTCCTGCTATGAAAACATAACCAAAATAAAACTTTGGGGATAGTCCGAGACATCTACTGCCCACTCCTCTCCTTTCTTTGCTTCTGGAAGCAGATGTGTTTTAATATAAGGTGAGGATGATGATACAAAGAGGACTTTCTTGGTCTCTTCTTCCATAGCCAGGAGTTTATAATATATATATTATAATATCTCTATATATGTGTTGTATAGTATGCAAGTATTATCTTTTGGCTATTAACATTCTGTGCAATAAAATTAGCCTTTTCTCTTTTAAATTAGAAGTTTAAATGAGCTTGAATTTATTCATCCTTCCCTTCATCTTGCTTTGGCTTACCAGGGTATGTCGACATTTAGAGCAATGTGCTGAAAAAGCCAAGAGAATGCATTTGCTTTACATTTAGGGGGAAAAGAAAATCTTCCAGACAGTAAAATATAAAAAGGATAAATTTAGGGACCACCTGTCTGTCTCAGTCAGGAGAGCATGTGACTCTTGATCTGAGGGTTGTGAGTTTGAGCCCCACATTGGGTGCGGAGTTTACTTAAATAAATAAACTTTTTAAAAAAAGGGATATTTAGAAGAGTGAAGAGCAGGAGTGGACTGAGGTTATGTGGGGTCTGAGGTTTATTTAATATGGGAGAACTGATTCTTTAAGAATCAGAGAGCAAACTATCTTTACAACCCTAAAACAAATGACCATGTGATCACACTGATAGGGCCCGTCCTGGGGTTTTGGAGGTGGCCTGTGCACATGAGAGGACTCACAGCTTCTTTAGCTTCATGGTAAGTGTGCCTCTGGTTCACCTACAGTATGGTTTCAGATGTACTTTTGGGGTTTTTTGCCATTGATTTGTGTTACACTTCACCGGATCCGTCATTTTGACTAAATGGACTTTCTAGGGCTATGCTTTGGATTTGTTATATCATAGAATAGAAGGTGGGCAGTATGGCCATGGCCTCACACCATTTCTGTGGAGCCTGTTTCAGTCCATGTGCCAGAACCTAGAAGCTACCCTTTTGTTTTCTCTCTAACAAAAGATCAGAAGGTCTCTTTCTGGAAGGGAAATGATTAATGAATAACATTCATCTTGTAAAGAAACATGTTAAATAGTGTCCGTTCACCCTATGCATATTGATTGTTCTTTCAAGAAGAAATCCAAATGCCATGACTATAAGCTATGTATAACATCTGTGCACTCCTCATAAGCTCAATTAGGAAATAACAAAGTTGGGTGTGTTTCTGTGTGCAAATGTGTGTGGTAGTTTTGTCAGTTTAGCAGGCAAGTATTTTTACCTAGAAAACAAGTAATTTCTTGGCATTTTACACTTACAGGTTATTAATATACATAGTTTAATTATAAAGTGTTGAGATTAGCTTTTAGCTGAATACATGCCTAATTCTATTTTAAATAAATCTTTTCCCTCTTTAATGGAGACATTTTTGGAAGTGATATTATTCCTACATTATTGAAGTATGTATTTTCAGAATTTCCTATAGAATTTGTTTTAGAAATTCATTGTGCATATATGTGAATACATGTGAATACATACATGTGAATATATTCATATTACATACAGACACAAACACACATATGCATGCATACATACACGTACATTTTGTCTCTTGCATGACCTATGTGAATAAAATTAAAAAATTCCACTATTGTGGTTATATTTATTTATGTGGGAGGATAAAAGAAAAAAGAAAGAAAAAGAAATAGCCTATGTATGGATAGGAAGACTCAGTATTGTCAGGATATCATTTCTGTCCACACTCATCTATAGCTAAGTATAATTCTAAGACTTGCTTTTGAAGTGTTGTGCTTAGGAACTTGAAGATTAAAAAGGGATTTTAAAGTACATTTTGGAAAAAAATCATGCAAAAATAGCCAGGAAATTTTTCAAAAGAAAAATAAGAACCAGAGACTTTATCTTATTTTTTTTATGTTAATATGACTTTAGCAACTAACATGTATTATGTTAATGTGTATTATGTAATTAGTATGTATTGTACTGGTGTACACAACCAATGGGAAATAAGCCCAATATAATTTAGAATAGCGAAACAGTAGCATATAAAATTATTAGGCAGGGTTAGGAAATAATAATAGCATATACTGGGTACTCATTATGCACCTGGTGCTGCTCCAATCATTTGACACATATTATTTACTCCTCACTTGTATTAGTCCTGTTTTATAGATGTAGGAACTAAGACTTAGAGAAATTAAGTAATTTGCCAAAGATCATACAGGTGGTAAGTGAGAGGTGGGTTTTGGATCTAGGCAATCTGGCTCCCAAATGAATCTCTTAACCACTATGCATTACTGCCCACAGTGCCCCTTGCCAATGATAGATGCTAGTTATTTTAGAGCATTGTCAGTATAACAGGCAAAACAATTTTAAAATATTTTTTCACTTTTTAAATTGCATTCTTTAATTACCAATGAGAGTGAACTTGTAAAATATTGCATATGGAGGTGTCTTTTTTTGTGAATTATCTACTCCCACTGATCAACTTTTACTTTTTGATTTATTAGAATTCTTCACATATCTTTATTTATCATATAGATGGTTGCAACCACACTCAAATTCAAAAATGGCATACCATACTTTGCCCTTATATTATTAATTATACTGTTTTCACCTTTCCTTAAACATACTTTCCCTGCATAACCCCTACTTTTCATGATCTCAGTTTAAACAGCTCTCACAGCAAGGCCTTCCCTGAAACCCTGGACTAAGTTAGAACCCCCTTTTCCAGGTAACCAAAATACCCTGTACCTCCCTCTTGTAAACATGAATCATATTTATATTTACTTGTCCAAAGTTTATCCATTCTAATGGAGGGTGAATATTCTGCTTATATTTACCTATGGAATGTTTTGCTTTCAAATTTTCTTGCTCCTGATTATGGCTTTTCTTCCCACTCAAAGAATTCCCTTTAACGTTTCTTGTAAGGCTGATTTAGTGGTGATGAGCTCCTTTAACTTGTGTATCTGGGAAACTCTATCTGTCCATTCTGAATGATAGGGTTGCTGAGTAGAGTATTCTTGGTTGTAAGGTTTTTTCCTTTCAGTACTTTGACTATATCATGCCACTCTCTTCTGGCCTGCAAAGTTTCTGCTAAAAAAATCAGCTGGTAGCCTTATGGGTTTCCCTTGTATGCAATTATTTTTCTTTTCTCTTGTTGCTTTTAAAACTCTATCTCTACTTCTTGGCATTTTAATTATGTGTGTCTTGGTGTGGACTTCATTGGGTTAATTTTGTTAGGGGCTCCCTGCCTCCTGGATCTGGATTTCTGTTTCCTGACCCAGATTAGGGAAGTTTTCAGTTATTATTTCTTCAAATAAATTTTCTACTCCCTTCCTTCTCTCTTCTTCATCTGGGATCTATATAATGGGAATGTAATTATGCTTGATGATGTTGCTGAGTTACGTTAACCTATTCTCCTAATAATTATTATTCTTTTTTCTTTTTGCCATTCAGGTTGGTTGCTTTCCAATACTGTGTCTTCCAGATCACTGATCTATTCTTCTGCTTCCTCTAATCTATTATTGATTCCCTCTAGCGCATTTATTTTATTTTTAAAATTAATTAATTTAATTCAATTTAGTTAACATACAGTGTAGTATTGGTTTCAGGAGAAGAATCCAATGATTCATAACTTATATGTAACACCCAGTGCTCATCCCAACAAGTACCCTCCTTAATGCCCATCACCCATTTAGCCCATCTCCCCCCACCCCACCTCTTCTCCAGAAACCCTCAGTTTATTCTCTGTATTTAAGAGCCTTTTGGGGTACCTGGGTGGTTCAGTTGGTTAAGCATTCGACTCTTGATTTTGGCTCAGGTCATGATCCTAGGGTCATGGGATCAAGCCCCACTTCTGGCTCCACACTGAGCATGGAGCCTGCTTAGGATTCTCTCTCTTTCCCTCTCCCCTTCTCCCCTGCTCTCTCTCTCTAAAATTAAAAAAATATTTCTTTAATCTCTTTGATTGCCATTCTCTCTGTTGTTATCTTATTTTTCCTTCCCCTTTCCTATGTTCATCTCTTTTGGTTTCTTAAATTCCACAAATGAGTGAAATCATTTGATATTTGTCTTTCCCTGACTGACTTATTTTGCTCAACATAATACACTCTAGTTCCATCTACATTGTTGCAAATGGCAAGATTTCATTCTTTTTGATTGCCAAGTAATATTCCATTATATATATATACACCACAACTTCTTTATCCATTCATCAATCAATGGACATTTGGACTCTTTCCATAATTTGGCTATTGTTGATAGTGCTTCTATAAACATTGGGGTGCATGTTCCCCTTCGAATCAGCATTTTTGTATCCTTTGCATAAGTACCTAGTAGTGGTCATAGAGTAGTTCTATTTTTAATTTTTTGAGTAATCTCCATACTGTTTTCCAGAGCGGCTGCACCAGTTTGCATTCCCACCAACAGTGCAAAAGTGTTCCTCTTTCTCTCCATCCTTGGCAACATCTGTTGTTTCCTGAGTTGTTAATTTTAGCCATTCTGACAGGTGTGTGGCAGTATCTCATTGTGGTTTTGATTTACAATCAACAAACCTAAAAGGCAACCCGTGGAATGGGAGAAGATATTTACAAATGACATATCAGATAAAGAGTTAGTATCTGTCCAGTGCATTTTTAATTTCAGTTATTGATTCTTGGTCTCATTGATTTTTTTACATTTTCTTGTGTTTTTTTCACCACTATCTCAATTATGTTTTTATTTTTTTCCACAACTTTGTTTTTAAAACTGCAGAAGAAAAAGGAGAAAATTAACATCATTGGTTGCATATGAGGAATGAAAAAATTTTTACACGTAATTTTCTATATTTTCCAAATTATCTATAATTTATTCATTTATTATTATCTATCTTTAAATTTTTATATATTTTTAATTATTTCAAGACATTTTATTAAATTTATAGAGAAATCTAGTTTTAAAAAATCAATTGGAACCAAAAGGCTTATAATGAAAAATAGAAGTCTAGTCTCAATTCCTCTCTAATTTCATTCCCTAAGACAACTGTTTTTGTGGGTGTTTTCTTTTTTTTAATTTTAATAAATTCTAATTACATAAAAATCTACATAAGACAGTTATTTTTTAAATCAGAGTTCCTATTCCCTGCCTCATCTGTGGTAAACATAATTTTTGTAGTTTTTTTTTTAAATATTTTTCAAAATAGCCTTTTATTTATTTATTTATTTATTTATTTTAATTTCAGGAATAGAATTTAGTGATTCACCACTTAACATATAACACCCAGTGTTCATCCCAGCAAGTGTCCTCCTTAATGCCCCTCTCCCATTTAGTCTTTCCCCCCACCCAACACCCTTTTTTGCTGCAGTTTTGTCCTATTCTTTCATTTGGGACATATTCCTTTGTCTCCTCATTTTGTCTAACTCTTTGTTTCTGTGTGTTAGGAAAATCAGCTACATCTCCTGCTCTTGAAAGTAGTGGCCTTATGAAGGAGAGGTCCTGTGGTGCCCTGTAGCACAATGTCCTTTGTTCACCAGAGCCAGGCACCTCAGAGGTGTCTCCTATGTGTGTTGCATGTACCCTACTGTTGTGACTGAGCCTCATTTGCCTTCAGTCCATTGGCCACAGTGGCCAACTTTTCCTGTTGTGGGTCAGGTTTGGTCCTTGTGCTGTTAAGAGGCTAGTCTGGGGCTATTGTTGGCTTGTAGTTGGGCAGTTTCAGCAGTAAGACCAGACGCCTACCCTCAGCCCATTTGCTGGGGCTGTAGAGGTACCAACCTGCAGGGTGCTCTCCCTATCTTATTCCCTGGGAGACTTTTGTTAGTGCACAGGTCCGGTAGTCAGGCCATATGCCTGCCAGGGCACAGTTATACTGATTGGCAGGGGACTCTCCCTGCACTGCTAGTTATAATGTTTAGCTGCTGGGATTGAGAGTGTACTCATGTGTGTGGTTATCTTCCCCTCTCCCCAGGGCAGGAGTCACTTTGGAGTGGAGCTGGTCCCTGTTCTGGCTCCTTATAGGATGAAACACAGCAGAAACTTCTTTGGAGGGACTCCTGCTGAATGGGGTGGATCTGTAGGAGAATGCAGCGGAGGGAGTGGCACCCAGTGTTAGCATGGTAGGTGGAGGCTGTTTGTGCTGTTTTCTGCAGGAGTCAGGTATCCAAGCTGGGGAGAGCGGGAGAGAAATGGTACCCACTATCTCTTTTGTTATTGGAAAAGTATCCTCAAGATACCTGTCCTCCAGCACATGTTCTGGGATTAGTAAAGAAATCTTTACATATACTCCAGGCAATTTTCAAAAAGTATATGTATTATATATTTTTTAAATTGAGATAAAATCTGCCCTTCTAAAATATGCAATTCAGGGGGTGTAAGTATATTCACAAAGTTATACAAACATTGCCACTGTCAAATTCTGGGTTAATGTCATCGTCATCCCCAAAGAAACCCTGTATCTACTAGTCATCACTCCCAGTTTCTTCCTCACTCTAGTCCATGGCAATCTACTTTCTATCTCTATGGATTTGCCGTTTCTGAACATTTGATATATTGACTTTTGTGCCTGGCTTCTTTCACTTAGCATAATATTTTTGAGATTTCAACATGTTTCCATGTTGTGACATATTTCAGTACTTTATTTCTTTTTATGGATAGATAATATTCTATTTTATGGATATGCCATTTTTGTTTATCCATTCCTTAGTTGATGACATTGGGTTTTTTCCCACTTTTTGGTTATTATGAACAATGCTGCTTTATTCATCTACAAGTTTTTAAAAAATATTTATTTTGAGAGTGTGAGCAGAGGAGGGGCAGAGAGAGTTGAAGAGAGAGAATCTCAAGCAGACTCTATGTTGTCAGCACACAGCCTGACATGGGCTCGATCCCATGAACTATGATATCATGACTTGAGCCAAAATCAAAAGTTGGACATTCACCCAGGCACCCCCATCCACAAGTTTTTGTGTGGACATATGCTTTCAGTTTTCTTGGGTATATCCCTAGAAGTGGAATTGCTGGGTTATATGGGAAACTCTATATTTAACTTTTTAGGGAACTTCCAAACCATTTCTAAAGTGGTTGCACCTTTTTATATTCCCATCAGCAATTTATGACAATTCAGTTTCTCTACATCTTTGTGAACACTGCTTATAGCCACTTTTTTTTTTTTTTTGATAACCATCCTAGCAGTGGCATCTCATTGTGGTTTTGATGTGTATTTCTGTCGTGACTGAGGATGTTGATCATCTTACATGTTTTTGTTGTCCTTTCTATATCTTCTTATATATCTTCTTCTGTTCAATCATTTCCCTATTTTTATTGGATAATTTGTCTTTTTATTATTGAGTTGTAAAGATTCTTTACACTTAGATTCAAGTCTCTCATCCAATATATGATTTAAAAATATTTCCTTCCATTCTATGTTTACTTTCTTGATAGTTTTCTTAGAGCACACAAATTTATAACTTTGTTCAAGTCCAGTTTATCTATTTTTTCTTTTATTGCTTGTGCTTTTGGTATCATATCTAAGAAATCAGTACCTAATTCCAAGGTCACTAAGATTTATGTTTGTGTTTTGTTCTAAGAGTTTTATATTTTTGGGGGCGTCTGGGTGGCTCAGTTGGTTGAGTCTGACTTGCACTTAAGTCATGATCTCACGGTTCATCAGTTTGAGTCCCGCTTTGGGCCCTGTGCTGACAGCTCAGAGCCTGGATTCTGCTATGGATTCTGTCCCCCTCTCTCTCTGACGCCCCCCCCCCCACACTCTGTCTCTCTCTCTCTGAAAAATAAACAAACAAAAAAATTTAAGAGTTTTATATTTTTGGTGCTTACATTTGTTTCTTTGATAATTTTTGAGTTAATTTTTAAATATGGTATGAGATAGGCATCTAAGTTGGATTCTTTTGCATACGGATATCCAGTTATCCCAGCATGATGTTTTGAAATGACTATTCTTTCTTCACTGAGTTTTCTCGTCATCTTTGCCAAAAATCTGTCAGTGTTAAGTGTTTATTTCTGTACTTTTAGTTTTATTCCAATGATCTATATGTGTATCCTCTTGTCAGTACTATGCTGTCTTGATTATTATAGATTTGTATATGTTTTAAAATCAGGAAGTGTGAGTTCTCCAACCTGGTTCTTCTTTTCCAAGACTGTTCTGGCTATCCTGAGTCTCTTATATTTCCATATGAATTTTAAATTTTATTTAATTTGAGAGATAGTGGGGGGAGGGGTAGAGAGAGATGGAGAGAGAGAATCCCAAGCAGACTCACACTGTCAGCACAAAGCCCGATGTGGGGCTCAAATCACAAATTGTGAGATTATGACCTGACCTGAGCTTAAATGACAGAGCCACCCTGGGACCCCTGACTTTTAGAATCACTCATCCACTTATTCAATAGAACCAGCTGGGATTTTCCTAAGAATTGCAATGAATCTGTAGATCAATTTGGGAAGTACTACATCTTAACAATATTAAGTCTTCCAATCCCTGGTCTTTAATTTATATCAATTATGTTTTCTAGTCTTAGTTTTCAGTACACAAGTCTCCCACTTCTTTTGTCAAATTTATTCCTAAGTATTTTATTATATTTTATATTACTGTACTGGAATAGTTTCTGTTTTGTTCGAATTAATTGATTAATAGTTTTGATAGGTTTTGTTGGTATGTTTATAATCTCTTACATAGTATTTTAATTGTCATAATTCTACAAAAAACATCACATCACAACTTCAAACAAGACAATTTTACATGAAAAACCAACCAGACTATTTTGATATTTTATATTTATAAAGATATAAATATACCTTTATATTTGTATGCTAAACTCATACTCTAACTTAATGTTTCCCAAACTTCATTTTCTTCCCTTCTGCCTTCATTACTGTTGTGATATCTGCATGCTAGTTAACATATTTTTAAAAATATAAAATTAAATAAATATATCTAAAAGGAAATTTTATATCAAAATTTAGAGAGCAAATATATAATTCACTTCTAATATACATTACTCTAAATATATTACTATTAAAATGTTCTTTCATATACCACCTAAAATTATTTTTAGGTAATTATAATTCTAGTACTCTTTGGCAATCTCTGCTAGAACCAGCTTAATTAACTTGATGAAATAGAAATTTCCCTACAATTTATTCTATGGTGGCTAGGTTATCCCTTAGTGACATGAAGGAAAGATTTAGAGTCATTATCTGAATACGTAGGCAAAAGACAAGAGTAATGCCTCCAGGTCTTGATTTGGCATTTCCAGGGAGTATCTAAAGGATATGCAACAGTCAGTGATACTCTCACGAATAAAATCTGCTCTCATTCAATGCTCCATGGATTACATCATGCTGCTATCTGATAAATATGAATAATTTCCTCCTAGAGGGTAGGAATTGTGTCTATTTAACTTGCCTCATACAACATGCAGTGTAACATTATGTTCATTTGGGCACTTAATAAATGCAAGTTGATGATATAATGCATTTGTTAATCACCAATCATCCTGAAAAATAATGATGTACTCAGAGCTGATGGGTCCACCCCAGAGTTTTATTATTGAGGGTTAGACATTATTGGAGGCCTCACTTAAAAGGAAACACAGTAGAAAATTGTTCAGCTTTTCGACAAAAAAGAGAGAGCTTTTGTCCTTAAAATAATTAAATTTCTTTTCAAAGCTAAGAATTACCTGAGTGATTATTCTACTTGAATAATAATAATATTTATTTAAATAACAATTTAAAGCATTTCATCTAGAAAAGAAAATATTTCATCTCTGGATTTTTAAACAGCTTTTCAATGAAAACCAGGCCACAGGATCCTTGGCAGGAAGAATTAGTTAAGGCTAAGAAGTAGGGAAACAGACCCTTGGCTTATCTCTTGACAGTGGAGTGTTGAAACATTTTGAGAAGCACCCAAACTAGCTTCATTTCACCACCCTATCTACCTGCAGGCCATTCCTGTCTCAAATTCCCAGTTCAGCTTCTTTAGGGCTAGGGACAATCTTCAAGAGGGGAAGTACCTTCCTACAGTTATTGTCTTGGTCTAGCAATGTAAGAATTAAAAGAGTACTTGTATCCTAACTAGGACTGCTAGAGAGACATGACTTATGTAATCTGATTTTGAATATAAAATTCCCCAGATGTAGTACCTCAGGGAAAAAAAAAAAAAAAAAGAATCAGTGCAGCCAAAGAAAAGTAGGGAGGTATCATTTAATAAACATATGAGAGTATTTAAGGATCTTTATACCTAATATAGGTTGTGAATTAAATTATAGACTAGCACCATACTGCTATAGGCCTGTAAGTTATACTTGAAATGAATTTTAGTTTGGTTTTCAATTTACTTTATCTTGTTAAAGAAACAATGAGAACCTTTTCATTAGGAGCTGTTAACTCTACTGTGCTGTGACCTGCATCTTTCCCACCTATAAAATGTATGTTCCTGTATTTCTTTTGATTTCACTATAATTGTGATTAAAGAGTTGTTAGCTTGATTAAAAAGATAATAGGTCATCTATCTGACTGGTAACATAAATAGAAATTCCTGCCCAAATGGGACAGGAAACCCCTTGATCAGATGCCCAGACCAAAGGTAATATAATTATTTGTTTTCCTGTTGAAAATGCCCTTCATAATTCAAGATGTTTGGATACTTAAATGGAGAATTTAGGATTAGTAGAACACTTGGTGTTCCAAAATCCTTAAGTTAAACATCTAAAAGCCTATAAATTTGGTTTGTTTATTCTTTTAAAGACAGAAAAGTTTGGTTGAAGTATCAAAAAGTAAAGTCAGGAGGATGAATTCTTTTGCAAGAGTAAAACTAAAACAAGAGTTTCCTTTCCTACAGTTTCTTTTTAGAATAGCAAACACATAAAATAAGAAAGACAAAGCAGAGAGATTTGTATCTTTAAGTAACAGAAAATTGAGGTGAATAGCTAAAAGGTTACAGGTCTAAGGCCTCTTGGCACTGGGAAGACTTAACACATATACCTGCCAGTACACATAAATCTTTGCTTTGATATGGCCAAAGTTGTTGGGTTAGATAACTTCCCTTCCTAGTCTTGTGTCTCCTTGGTACTGGGCACAACAAATCTGTCCCTCCTTTAAATTTGTCTCTTTCCTTCCCTGCCTCTCTTTTTCCGCTAGTCTGAATGACCGGATGAGGGTTTGCACTCCTCATTAAAGTCATAGCTTTTACTCCAGGCTTCTTGCTTACAGACGTAAACTAAGACAAGCATCCTCTCACACCTATTTGCTGTAAAAATATGTATGTAAATTGTATATAAATTTGAACTCCTGTAACCATACAGCTTTAAGTGTAAAACATTTCTGAATTAAATTACCATCATGATTTTTATGAATATACAAATGATAAATGGGTGGTAAATAGAAAAATAAACTTTATTGGTAATGTATTTCTTTTCTTTTCTTTTTTTTTTACATTTATTTATTTTTGAGAGACAGAGAGAGACAGAGCATGAACAGGGCAGGGGCAGAGAGAGAAAGAGACACAGAATCTGAAGCAGACTCCAGGCTCTGAGCTAGGGGTTAGCACAGAGCCCAACGCGGGGCTCGAACCCACGAACTGCGAGATCGTGACCTGAGCAGAAGTCAGATGCTCAACCGACTGAGCCATGCAGGCACCCCTGTAATATATTTCTTAATGAGATGGAAATGGGGCTACTTTCCCTAATTAGTTTAGGTATCTTTGGGTGATTATTTATGCTAGCGTATTTCCTGAGGCAATATACTATAGTGGGATTCAAGAGGGATGAGAATTACAGCTTCCTTTATAGAGGGGAAATGGCTGTTAGGAGATGTGGGAATGGAAAGCTTGCCTCTTTATCAGGCAGTCTTGGGACATTTTTGAATCATTATGAAAATTGATTATTTTCAAAATATCAATGAATGTTAGAGAAATGTAGCTGCAAACCAAGGGGTGGCAGTAGCCACCCGTATAGGTGGTATAGACTCAGATAAGCTTAAGCCAGTTTTAGTTTTTATTTATTTTTTATTATAGTTTATTGTCAAGTTGGTTTCCATATAACACCCAGTGCTCATCACAAGTGCCCTTCTCCATGCCCATCATCCATTTTCCCCTCTCCCTCACCCCCCATCAACCCTCAGTTTGTTTTCAGTTTTTAAGAATCTCTTGTGGTTTGCCTCCCTCCCTCTCCTTAACTATTTTTTCCCCTTCCCCTCCCCTATAGCCCTTTGTTAAGTTTCTCCATTTCCACATATGAGTGAAAACATATGGTATCTGTCTTTCTCTGCCTGACTTATTTCACTTAGCATAATACCCTTGAGTTTCATCCATGTTGCTACAAATGGCCAGATTTCATTCTTTCTCATTGCCATGTAGTATTCCATTGTATATATAAAACACATCTTCTTGATCCATTCGTCAGTTGATGGACATTTAGGCTCTTTTCATGATTAGGCTATTGTTGAAAGTGCGGCTATGAACATTGGGGTACATGTGCCCCGATGCATCAGCACTCTTGTATCCCTTGGGTAACTTCCTAGCAGTGCTGTTGCTGGGTCATAGGGGAGTTCTATTGTTAATTTTTTGAGGAACCTCCACACTGTTTTCCAGGGTGGCTGCACCAGTTTACATTCCCACCAACAGTGTAGGAGGGTGCCCGTTTCTCCACATCCTCGCCAACATCTATTGTCTCCTGATTTGTTCATTTTAGCCACTCTGACCGGCATGAGGTGGTATCTCAGTGTGGTTTTGATTTGTATTTCCCTGATGATGAGTGATGTTGGGCATCATTTTATGTGTCTGTTGGCCATCTGGATGTCCTCTTTGGAGAAGTGTCTGTTCATGACTTCTGCCCATTTCTTCACTGGATTATTTTTTTGGGGGGGAGGTGGAGTTGGTGAGTTCCTTATAGATTTTGGATACTAGCCCTTTATCCAATATGTCATTTGCAACTATCTTTTCCCCTTCCGTTGGTTGTCTATTAGTTTTGTTGATTGTTTCCTTTGCTGTGCAGAAGTTTTCATCTTGATGGGGTCCCAATAGTTCATTTTTGCTTTTGATTCCCTGCCTTTGGAAATGCATTGAGAAAGAAATTGTTGTGGCTGAGGTCACTCAGTAAACAGTTACTGAATAAACTGAATAAATGGTTTCTTAATGTTTATTTTTGAGAGAGAGAGAGAGAGAGAGAGGGAGGGAGAGAGAGAGAGAGAGAGAGAGAGAGAGACTGAGACCGTAAGGAGGGGAGGGGCAGAGAGAGATGGAGATAGAATCCAAAACAGGTGCCAGGCTCTGAGCTGTCAGTACAGAGCCTGATGTGGCGCTCCAACTCAGGGACCATTAGATTATGAGCTGGGCCGAAGTCAGATCTTAACCAACTGAGCCACCCAGGTGCCCCAGAATAAATAAATGTTTAAATTGGCAATCTTATACAGTCATTTTCAGTGGTATATCTAATAGTCACAGAAAAGCATTATATTAGCTCTCAAATTTAGATATCAAAACAAGTTGAGAAAGGGTACCAATTTGTAAAACAATAAGTCATATAATACCAACATTTTGCCCCAGACATCTCTCCACTCTTACACTTCAAAAGGCATATATGCTATGAAAAGTCATACAGAAACTTTAGAAAAACTTGGAAAAATAAAGAGAAACAAATTAACTATAATATCATCTTTGTGAAATAACAACTACTATTAAAATGTCTTTAGAAATTTCTGCATCTGATCTACTCTGCCACATTTTATTGACAATTTACTATATCAGTATCACAAAGGAAAGGACATATCTTTAATATGCTATATTTTAACAAATATAGTGTAAATGTAATTTACAATTTTTCTTACTCTTTGGCCTCAGATGAATTTTTAAACCTTTACTACCCCCTAACATTCTTTTTATCTGGCCACATTTCCACTGTTCTCATATCCTGGGAATTCTTGAATAATGTATATTTACTCTGGTATCATGACTGATTTTATGGGTTAATCCTATTTCAAAAAAACTGTGCCATAATATTCATCATATCCATATCTCACAGATGTTCTACATTTTCATCCTCTGGGTCAGCTCCTTTCTTTCCCTGAAACATCTGAAAACTTATTATGTATTTTCAAGATCTGAAGAGATGTATTTTTTACTTATGGGAGAAAATCACTATTTTTCACTAAATTATTAGCTTGTTAGTGGAATCTTGACCCAGTAATCCAAAATTCTGGAGTTAAAGAACATGACCATTTTCCATGATAAGTACCATGGTATTTGCAGCTCAAAGAACAAAAGTAAACACAGAAGAGATGCTTGGGTTTCAGTTAAAAGAAGGATCTACCTGAAATCTGAAATAAGAAGAAAATCAAGGGGGCACCTGGGGGGCTCAGTCAGTTAAGCATCTAGCTCTTGGTTTTGGCTCAGGTCATGATCTCACAGGTTGTGTTGACAGTGAGGAATCTACCTGGGATTCGCTCTCTCCCTCTCTGCCCTTCCCCTGCTCTCTCTCTCTCTCTCTCTCTCAAAATAAATAAACTTATAAAAAATTAAAAAAAAACAGTAATTTTTAACCTTGAAGTCATTGGGGAGAAGATATAAAAATAAAACTTAAATTGTTTAAATAATGAACTAACTTTTATTTAAAAAGGCTATAAGAAACTCATTCACATATACATATTTCATTAATCTAACCCTATACTTTATACCCTTTTAAAATAGTTGAAATGGTCCCTTTTAGTTAAAGCAATGTTGTCAGTCTATTATTCCCTTTATAGCATGTTTTCAGAAAGATAATGGGTCACAGATGATGACATGTATCCTCATGAACTATTTTCTTATAAAAAGAGTTCATGACCCTTCAAGACAAGTGATTTTATCATAGAAATAAATAGTACAGGAGATCCTATTTCAAAAATAAAGTTTCATCTATTTTGAGATTTAAATGAAAGAACATTTTTATGATGATAGATTTTTTTAAGATAGAAGCCAACATATAGCATGATTACAGATGTTCAAATTAATATGAAGAATGTGTTCCAAAGAAGACAGATGTTTCAAAGAGATAAAGTTATTTTCATCACTTTTAGAAACATCACACGTAGTTGTAAGAAATCTGTTTCTTAGGTTTTCCTAGGACCTTGTGACCTTGAGCTAACCAGTCACTGTACTTTGTTATTGCCAAAGAAATTCAGATTGATATTCAGTGAGAAAAAGATTCTTGGAAACTTTAGAATAAAATGTATACTTTGTCAGTGAGTGTTGCTGTACAGGTCAACTTGTGACCATCTGTCTTTTCATAACAGCTACATGTCAAGCTCTTAATCATGAACCACTATTTTCACTACTTAGAGATTTGGTCACTGTTTATGATTTTACCTTTTCATTCATGACTCTCTAACCCTTTCTTTAATGTTAATCTCCTCTTTTGTAATAGCTTTCCAGGAAATTGGTGGATCTGTTTGGCTTCTTCCTTGTTTCCCACAGCTATGCTTAGTTATATCACTGAGCTTTAATTTCTTTGCTTTCTACCTAACACATGGACAATATATTTATGCTCCTGGACAGTCTGGATATTCAACCATCTTCCCTTCACACAAGCCAAGCCCAGCTTAAATGATGACACCTTAGTCACCTACCAAGGTCTTGCTTTTAGTTATTCTTGCTGGTTATTTATTATAAGGAATGTATCACATATAGTTCATTAGAAAAATGTTATCAGGGTGCCTGGGTGGTTTAGTCAATTAAGCATCTGATCTTGATTTCAGCTCAGGTCATGATCTCATGGTTGGTGAGATCAAGTCCTGCGTCAGACTTAGCACTGACAGTGTGGAGCCTGCTTAAGATTTCCTCTCCCTCTCTTCTTTGCACCTCCCCCACTTGTATACGCTCTCTCTCTCAAAATAAATAAATAAACTTAAAAAAAGAAAAACGTTATCAATTTTAATGAGCCAAAAAGTAGTAAATTTTAAAATGTGACAGTGAAGAATCTGAGTATTTATTGATTAAAGCTAGAAAAAAACAGCATTATCACTAGTAAGTTAGAGTCACACAATGGAATTGGTGGAGTTTGTGATAGGATTATTACATAACAAAAGCAAAGTTTTCATTTTAATAATGCTTTTCAGGTTTCTATAAAAGCCAGTCTGATCCACACAACAATTCTATGCATTAGATATTTTTATAAATTTCATTTACAATTAATGAGCATAAGACTTAGGAAGTGTAATGACTTGTTCTAGGAAATGTACCTAGCAAGTTGCAGAGAGGGTTTCAAGGTCTGTTACTTGATTTTTTCCATGACAGCATGTCTACCTTAGGAGTTAACAAATAAGACATGTTATAAGAGGAGAAAAGGGGAGGAGAAGATTAGGTCCTACCTAATTCCCAATATTTTTCCTTTTTATTTGGCCAGAAAATATCTTACTATTTTAAATATTGCCAGAATGTATTCATTTGGGAGTAGGGTGGGGGGTGGTTTCAGGCTTTTCTATCCATCTCCATTAGAATGGATTAATTTATTACCCTTCTTACTTCAGTTTAGCCAATTTGGAAGAACTCAAGTTTGTTGGCAGTTGAGAACTAAGAAAGTCCATTTTAATAGGAAACAGATTTCCCTGGAAGGGGATTATGGACCTGTGACCGGGAAGTAGGGGCGGGAGAAGGCTGTGGGAGTTGAAAGGGTATTAAATGGAACCCCAGACAGACAAATTTGGCCCATTTTCTTCTGTGCTAAGGACCAGAGAACAAACCTGGATGGAAGTAAGGCAAGACTAAGCTTAGTAAGATGATACTTTGATTCAATTTTCTTTCGTGCCTCATTCATCTTACCCTGGTCCTACTAGGCAAGCCGTTGTCAAAAGATAGGGTTTCATGGTGGAGCACTTGTGTTCGTGTCAGTTAGGAGAACAATCTGTTGTGGTTGAGATTGACAGGGGTGAACTGAGGTGGGTGGGGAGGCAGAGGCAGAAGCTGCCATTTGTGCTTTGTTCTATCATTAATGGGAAACAGACAGTCCAAACACCTCTTGTAAATGCTCAATTTTACTCTATCAGACACTGTAGGCACTCTCATGGCCTCCTTTATTCTGTCTTTATACTATGAGTATGCAGGCCCTTTCAAAGAAGGCACCAGCATTTTAAACATATGTTTTATTCTATGAAGAGTTATCTGAATAAAAATTAGTGAGCTCCTCCTTAGGATCAGCCAATGCACATATTTGCTTTCACAGATCCCTTCAGAGTGACCCAAAAGGCAGCTGGGCATTTTATATAAGAAGAGAGAATTTATAAGAATGGTCACATGTTTGGTGAATGAATTTTACCTAAATTGAAATACAACAAAGGAGCTACAGAGTCTATTTCAATTTAATAATTTCATATTCTTTAAAACATGGACATTTATTTAAAAGCCTGAACTATACATTTCTGAGTAGAATAACCCTTCCCCACAAGTTCTTCCTCATTCACTACTTAGAAAATTTTCATTCCATAATGACTCATATTTATTTGATGAGAGGATCACATAAGCTCTGGAGATAAAGTAAAGAATATGGAATATAATCTTTTGTCAAAAAATGTCTTTAAAATATTTTTTGAAAGATTTGGAAATTTAAAATAAATATCCCAAATTGTAATGGTTGATTTCTCCACTTTTGTGATGAACTAGCTTATTAATCAGTAGGCTATAAATTATGAGATGAACCTGTGACTGCCCATGTGAGATTGTAATCTGTAGACAAACAGCTGAAATTATTTGTTTGTGTGAATTTAACATATATTTTACCATATTATAAAATTTCCCATCTTGATTATAAATTCTGCCTTCAGGGAATTGACTAGAATCTATACATTAAGTTTACAGATGGTTATTTTCATATAACATTTGATTCTTAATCTGAGGACACATTTGGACTATAAAATTCAGTAGCAGTTTACAGTGAGGTGAAGAGCACCTGCTCTTCTGATCCAAGACAAGTGTTTGACAAATGCAAAAACTGCTTCTCAAATTTTTTTTTCTCAAAAGACAAGCTAACTTAAATACTTTCCTGATACTTAGAAAAGTCATGATTTTCAAGCACCTCAGTCAGAACTCTGTACTTTCTGGGCTACCTGTGTGGCTCAGTCAGTTAAGCGTCCAACTTCTGCTCAGGTCATGATCTCACCGTTTGTGAGTAGAGCCCCGCGTGGGGCTCTGTGCCGACAGCTCAGAGTCTGAAGTCTTCGGGGTCTGTGTCTCCCTCTCTCTGCTCCTCCCCTGCTCCTGCTTTGTTTCTCTTTCTTTCTTTCTTTCTTTCGTTCTTTCTTTCTTGCTCTCTCTTTTCAAAGATAGGCAAGACAGAAATTAAACTTCTAGGTATTTCCTCTTTTAAATATGTTTTTTATTTTAAGGGTAGTGATACAACTCATTATGCATTTCAAGTCATTTAAAATGTTTCAGGGGCTCCTGGGTGGATCACTGGGTTAAACTTCGGACTCTTGATTTCGGGTAAGGTCATGATCTCACAGTTTGTGGGATGTGCCCCACATCCGGGCTCTGCACTCACAGCTCAGAGCCTGCTTGGTATTCTCTGTCTCACTGTCTCTCTGCCCCTCCCCTGCTCACAAGTACCTGTGTGCTCTCTGTTTCAAAAATAAATAAGTAAACATTTAAAAAAATCTTTCAGTGGAATGTAGAATTGGAAGCCATTTTAATTAATTCAGATTAAAGCAAATTAATTCAGAATTTCTGATAACGTACTAGCATAATTAAATTTTATATTTGGACTGTAAATGTTTGGTAGTAAGCAAATTTGCAATAACATAGTAGATGATATTCAACCAACTTACAAAGTAAAATTTTTCTTCGAAGGTTTAGCACAATTATAGATATGCAAATTATTTTACTAAATAAAAATATTGCCTATGTTAAAAACTTGTATACTGTCCATTTAGAAATATATTCAAGCAGTTCTGCCTCATATAGATAAGCAGTAAATTTGCATTCCTTTAAATTTTTCTGAAAGGCTGTTTTGAAATTGTACTTCAAACAGTCTGGACACCCCTTGGGTCCATGAAGGAAAGGTGTGAAATGATCAGAGGAGGTAGGATCCAAAGAGGCAAAAACTTAATGATTAGAAAGCCAGAAGAGATTATTGTCCAGGATGTCAAGGGAGTAGCTTGGAGAATCAGTGCATGTTAACAGTGTTAATGCAGCAGAAAGGTCCAGTAAAATAAAGGCTGGAAAGATTACATTGCATTTGGCAATTTATAGTTCATCGGTGACCTTTCTAAAAGCAGTTTGAGTGGAATGGTATGGTTGAAAATTCACACTGTTGAGGCTGATAGACAAAATGGGAAGTGAAAAATTAAATATGTCAGGATTAATTTTTTCAAGTCTGAATAGTTAAGGAAGGCAGTAGAGCAACAAAGGAAATTGCAGTTTTGAGGAAAAGAGGCAATTGAGCTTGTTTGTATCTAGTAGGGAAAAGCCCATTGTCAGGAGAGAAGGCAAAAAAGGGAGAAGAGAGGTGATCAATAAATACTTACTGAATACATGAATTCCTTTATCTTATTAATCCAAATGAAGTTACACAAAGAATCAGCTTCTTCTTTGAACTCTGTTTAAAGTTCAAAATTAGGACAGGATAAAAAGAATTTCTAGGAGTTACAAAATTGTATTTGTGTCTAAAGTTTATTGATGATGCAATCCAAGTATTTTAAAAATATCCTTCCATTATTGTTTTTTCTCATGAACTCTCATCCAACTGGGAAGTATTTCCTATTTCCTATTCTGGGGAGGAGTTTGGGGAAGATTAATATTGATTCTTAAATGTTTGCTAAATTCACCAATTTCCACTGTTGACTAGATTTTTCTTCATGGGAGGATTTTTTTGTTATTATTCAATCCATTTAATAGATATAGAAATGTATATTTAAAACACATAGACTATTCAAAGTTTCTTTTCTTTTCTGTGTTCCTAAGTTGTGTTTTTCCACAAATGTGTTAATTTCACTTAATATTTCAAATTAATAGGCATAAATTTTTTCAGTAATTTTTATTATCTTCAAATAGAGCTATAAATCATCCCTGATACTGGTAATTTGTGTGTGTGTGTGTTTTAACTTTTTTCTTGGTCAATCTTATCAGAGATTTATTAATTTTATTAGTCTTTTCAAAGAACACACTTTTGACTTTGTTGATTTTTTTCTATTAATAGGTTTGTTTATATTTCATTGATTTCTATTCTTTAGCATTTCCTTTCTTCTACTTTTTTGAATTTATTTTGTTATTTTTTTCCTAATTTTTTAAGATGAATACTTAAATAATTGATTTTCAGTTTTTATTCTTTTTTTATACCAGTGTTTAAAGACATACATTTTTCTTTATGCACAGTTCTACTTGCATCCCACAGTTCTACTTGCATTGCATTTTGATATACCATATTTTCATTATTAGCTTAAAATATTTTTAAATTTATATCTTTTTTCTTTAACCTATGAACTATTTAAAAAGTGTTTTCCTAAGTTTCAAAATACTTGTGGCTTTAAAGATGATATTTTTGATAATGATTTCTAGCTTAATCCTACTGTAGTATAGAGCTTCCATGAACTTAATATTTGTTGAGATTTGCTTTGTTATTTGGCATATTGTCAATTTTGGTTAATGATTTATGTACACTTTAAACTAATGTATACCTTGAAGTTTAGGGTGCAGTGTTTTACATATGTCAGTTAGGTCAATGTTGATAATTGTGTTATGTCCATGCTGTGTGTATATTCTTGTTCTGTCAACTGCTGAAAACAGTGTGTTAAAATCTTCCATCCTAGGTACATATTTGTATGTTTATCAAATTTTAGTTTTTTTCAAGTTTTGCTTTATAAATTTGAGGCTATATTATTATGTGCCTACAGATTTGAATTTTACATCTTTCTGGTGGATTGACACTTCTATCTAATGAAACGTCTCTCTTTATCTTTAGTAATGCTTCTGCCTTAAAGCTTATTCTGTATGAAATAGCTTTAGAAGTATAGATAGATAAGTATATTGTCTTATAGTTAAAATTTGCCTCATATATCTCTGTCTACTTAAAACAAAAAAAAGCTAGCCAAAATGCCGAAGCGAAAGAACTCTCCTCTAAAGCAACTCCAGGAAGAAGTCACAGCCACAGAACTGCTCAAAACAGGCTTAAACAACATGACTGAACAAGAATTTAGAACAATTGTCATAAAATTA
>CM053571.1:66903300-67039353 GCA_028646485.1 Cryptoprocta ferox
GGAGGAAAAAGAGTTAGGGAGAGGGAGGGAGAAAAAACACGAGAGACTCTTGAATCCTGAAAACAAACTGAGGGGGGAAGGGGCAGGGGAAAAGGTAAAGCGGGGTGATGGTCTTGGTGGAGGTCACTTGTGGGGAAGAGCACTGGGTGTTATATGGAAACTAACCTGACAATAAACTATAAAGTTTAAAAAAAAACAAAAAACAAAAAAAAGTTTTGGGCCTTTATGTCTTGATGTGTGTCTTGTGAACATATAGTTGTTATTTAATCTATCCTAATAATCTTTGAATTTTAGTAGAGGTATTTAGTACTTCTACATTAAGGTAGTTATTGTTATATTTAGCTTAAATCTTTTAAAAATTTTCTTTGTGTTTTATTTTCCCTTCTTATTTTCTTTAAGGTTAATCAAGTGATTTCTATCATTCCATTTTTTAGATTTATCTAAGTGGGTAAGAAGCAGAAGGACAGGGCATTTTACTCATTTAATACTTGGTATACTTTTATGGAAACACTTTTGCTTGTCTTTATATTTTTTAATAGATATTGTAAAAATAAAGCTATTTTGCTCAGAGTTTCTGAAAAATTATTTGGACAATTTATCACAGAATTTTCTATTGACTTCAGGTGAAATCAGTGAAGGCTGTCATTTGGATCACAATTCAGAAGGATCATTTCAAAATAGGTAGAGAGTTATGACAGAAGTAAAATATGCATATTTAAACTTTGATTTATATTGAAGGTGACAGGATATTATGATTAAGTTAGATATTGCCAATGAATCACTAATATCTAGGTTCCTTTTACAGGAAAATGGTAAATTTATAGGGAAAATAATAAAAAAAAATAAGTTAAAAGAGCTACTGTGTTATTTCCAAAGTAAATAATTACGGTAACATGCATATAACTACCTCACAGTTTAAGGATCAACTGCTCCTTTAAATACTTCAGAGGTGAATAGGTGATTATTGTGTATCTTCATTCTTATTTTCTCTGTTAAATAGTTAGTATAAGGTCAGTGCAACAAATATAGAAGTCTTTCTTTTGTTCCAATGCTTTTTTCTACTAGACTCTAGGCAAATTTCTAAAAATATTTATACCTACCTAAGCAGGGTAACTAAATGTCATTGCATATTAGAATTTTGACTTCTGTCAGTCGGCTTGGACTGCAGAAGATAATTATGAAGTAAAGTGAAACTTTGAATTTATGTTGTTTGTGAGTCCCTGAAATTTCCAAGTTTTGTCTTAAGTCATCTAAATCAGTTGAGGCATATTGAATTTGGATTATAATTGAAAACTTTTCCCACCTAAAATTTAAATTTGGCTTTGATTTCCTCACCTGTTGGTTAAGAGTTTATAAAATGTTTGCGTGTTGCTGCTTCTGTGAAGTAAGGCATCTCCAGGGTTTTTATGGTTTCCTTGGTACCAGAAACTCCCCATCCTGAGGAAATTTTCATTTTACTGACAGTGAGGAACAGAAGTGATATAAATATATATTATTTCCCTTTCTCTATTATTCCTTTATCATATCCCTAAGAGCCCAAACATATACTGACTAAAATCTCCTAAATGTATAAAATATGTTAAGAAAGACAAACCATTCAGAATAAAATACAATCTCTAAGCACCACAGTACTTAATTTATAGACACTTATCTAGCACTTACCACGTATCAGAACTTGTGCCAAACATTTCCAAATGTTAAATCATTTGAGCCTTCTAACACCCCTAGGTAATAGATAGTATTATTGTTATTCCAATTTTACACATGAGAAAATTGAGAGGTTGAGAAACATGGGTGAGGTCACAAAACCTTTAGCAATGGAGCTGGGATTCAAACCTTCCAATCTGTGTTTTCACAGATTAGTTGTGTGACATCTCAGTAAATGGTGATGAGCTTATCGCATTATTGTAAGTAAAAAATGATGGCCTGGTGAATCTGTATTTATAGAGAGTTCTTTGCTTTGCAGTTAGTGTGTAGCCCACTGATGTTTTCCTCATTAGATGGTACTGAGGGCAGAAACATAATCTGTTCTCTGCATCCTCTGAGTTTCTTAGCCAAAACACACCATACACTTTTAATCATTACACTTTAAATGGAATCTTATTTGCAGATGAATTAGTAGTCCCTTGTAACAAGCCTTCTATGGCCCTGAATTAGGCTTTTAACTTCTCAGATTGCCTAATTACCCACCAATTAGATTCAGTGTAAAGCCACTATACTGAACATCTCCAGGAAGTGCCGCTCACATAGCATACATGGGAAATGGCACAGCCATGTGGCCAAATACATTGGCCCTGCTGTACAAGCCAACATTCTTTGGTCTGGGCCATTAATTATGAATGACTGCCTGACTGCCTTAATGTAGACAATATACCCTAGTAACCCCAAGGAAGTGAACAGAACATGTGATAGAGTTAATTTGCAGTGATTAGTTAACTCATTCACTGAGACTCTGTGACATACTGGTTAAGGATTGAAGTCCAGAGTTAGAATAACCAACTCAAATGCTGACCCTAATCTTTAATTGATGGTGACCTCTGGCAAATCTATTATCCAACACCTCAGAGAGTTCTCACTCATAAATCAGAATTTTGGTTCCTACCTCCTAGAATTTTTGTGGAGACTGAGTTAAAGTAAAGAAAGTGTTTAGGATAGTGCCTGGCTCTTATTATGGACACAACAAATGTTAAGTATATTTAAAACTATTATAAATATACTAATTACATAAAATTAAATATTATATTGATTATTACTTAATCTCCCTAGTCTTATGTTTCCTTATTTATAAATGGAGATGAGGAAACAGAAGTTGAGGTGGGTGAGGTAGGGTAGAGTCAAGAGTGTATGAAGGTGAGGATGAAGGAGAATGAACTGAGATCGGTGTTTATTAACCTTTTGAATTTCACAGCCAGTGAAATGTGTGTATACACTTAAGTACATACACATATATGTTGTATTGGGGATCCTCAACACCACTCTTAGACGTGATTTAATAGAAGGACTCACGGACCTCAGATTCAATCAGCAGCAGAAAAAGGTGCATAGGGTGGAGACTGGAAGAGACAAGACTCAAGCTTTCTGTTATGCTTCTCCCATTTAAGTTGCACAGACAGTAGGCAGTGCTTAATTCTCCCAGCAAATGACATGCAACAACACATGTGGCCAACCAGGAAGCACACTGGATCCTTCATGTGTGGGTTGGTATTGCGGGTTAGTCAAATAGCCATGGAATGCTCCTGTGACTGACCTTAGGCAGTCAGTTTCTAGTCAGTTCTAGAAGTCAAACTCATACAGAATGGCTGAGGGTCCCAAGCAAGTGAAAATAGGCATTTACCATAAGTCACATTTTTAGTAGAAAGTATCTGGCATGGCCCAAGGCCCAGGTATACAGAATTGCTTGGTTAGGCAGGATATTCCCAGTATTACAGGTTATTTCCCAGGAGCCAAAGGAGGACCCTTGGAATGTGTAGGGTTTGGACAAACCAGGACTCAGTTAATCTTTACTGCACATACAAATACACATATACATATGCAAATATATAGGTATATACAAATACACACACATATATTTAAGGTTTTGGTGAGGGTGAGTATAGGAGAAAAATTATTGAATTATCAACTTGAAAATTTTGCAGGTTAAGCCATTAACAACTATACTACCTTCATCATTTTTTAAAAAAAGATGACCATTTTAACAGCAAAAAAAGGCAGAAGGACTTAATTGCAGAATAAGAATGTTCTTATCATGAAAAGACATTTATACATACATATATACACACAGAGAATAGAAATATTATTAAAATGTATAAATTTATAACATAAAACCTTATTTTATAGCATTCCTGTATATAATTATTTCCAGGAACAACTGTCAGTTTGGGAATCTAAATTTTATTATATACCACAAAGTAGATCTTTCTGTAGCTTTCCATTCATAGCTTTTTCCTATACTGTGTTGTTTTTTCACAGATTAATGTAAAAAATACTATTTCATATAGGAATGTCACACAAAATAGAAAAAATATATTTGAAATGTTCTGGGAAAACTGAGAAAGTCTGAGCAATTATTGCCCCATGGTTGTGACTCCAGTGGAAGTGACTGGTCAGTGAAGGCTGCATGGAGGGGGCTCAAGGGTTCTCACACCGAGAACTGTGGGCTTGGATGGACAACAGCTGCCTCAAAAGCAACAGTCCAGAATTTATCTGAGAAAAATGTTTTGAATCAGAACAATACCAGGTCACAGAAAAGTATTTTGGAAACCACTGGGCTAAATGAGCTTTTAGGGTTCTACTGCGGATTACCTGATTTGGGAGAACACAAATTAAAAAAATAGATATTGCTTTTAAGAGATTTGTGATATATCTTCAAAAATAAAACTAATAGGAATCAAAGAATACAAAGGAATTAAATGCCAAATAAATGGACTAACTATATAGAGATGAGAAGATTTTAGAATGATGGAAAGTCTGAGGGAAGATGTGGAATTTGATCTGGGCCATAAAGAACTAGGAGAGAGAGAGGATTTCTAGGTGGGAGAAAGAGCACAAGCTGAGGCACAGCCTAATCATAGGTCATGCCTGTGGTGGCTGTACCAGCCTAAGTGGAAAGGGTCTTATGAAAGTGAAAACAATGTTTTTTAGATTTTAGAAAACAATGTTTATTTAGGGGAGAGGCAGAGAGAGGGAGAAAGAGAATCCCAAGCATGTTCAGTGCTATCAGGGCAGAGCCCGATGTAGGGCTCCATCTCATATACCATGAGATCATGACCTGAACCAAAATCAAGAGTTGGACACCTAAATGACTCAGCCACCCAGGTGCCCCAGTGAAAATAATTTCACTTCATAGGGAAAGACTAAATTAGGGAGGTCTAGAGAGTTAGGCTGCAGAGTTAGACTATGAGTTGTGGCGAACGACATGTATAGATTTTGGAGGAGGAGAGTGACTTCACTTAATTTCTTTAGCAGATCTATATTGGGCACTACTTTATGCCAGACAACATATATAGTACTTATAAAGGAGTGAATATGTCAGATATAATCTGTGCTGTTAAATTCTGAAAACTGGGTCTTTGGGTCATAGCATTCACTGGTATCTATAATATAAATACACCTATCAGAGCCAATTTCAAGTTACCAACATGACATCAGGGGATTCAGAGTTGAGAAGAGATAGGCTCATAATCTGCTCTTGTTAGCTAGTGTGAGCCAGCTCCTGAACACCACCAAATAATTTCAACTCTCCTGAATCTTAAAAGTGATATTTCTGTAAGATTCAGCTTGCAACAGTGCTAAGGATGCCTTGGCTGAAAGAGGAGATACCAGCCCTAGGCTGTTTCCTGGATCCAGACAGAGAGTACAATGGATGGTATGCAGGAGTGGTAGCAGTGAGAATGGGAAGGAGTGTGGATAATGGAATAATTTTAAAGAAAGTAATGGTGGGGGGCACCTGGGTGGCTCAGTCAGTTAAATGTCTCACTTCGGCTCAGGTCATGATCTCACGGTTCGTGGGTTCAAGTCCTGTAGTGGACTCTGTGCTATCAGCACGGAGCCTGCTTGGGTTTCTCTCTCTTCCTCTCTCTCTGCCTCTCCCCCACTTGTACTCTCTTTCCTATCTTAAAATAAATACAACTAAAAGAAAGAAAGAGAGAGAGAGAGAGAAAGGAAGGAAGGAAGGAAGGAAGAAAGGAAGAAAGTAATGGTGGCATTTGGAAACACAATGGTGGGTGATGAAGGGAAAGCCAAAGATTGATTTCAGAGCATTGAATTCAGTAGACTGGGAGGACTATTATTAGAAAAGGAATGGTTGGCATATTAACTATCCTAACTCTGCACTCCTGTGCCCTTTCACCCTAGCAGCTGGGGCTCCTTCACTTCTTTTTTTGGATGAATTCTATCCCAGGCTTTGGGACTAACACTGGCCTCTGCTAAAAATGTTCTTAAAAACTTTATGAGAGGCAGCTGTGTGATAAAATGAACCAAATCCTGGGTTCAGGAACTGAAGGTTTGGTTTCAAATCCTGGGTCAACTATTTGTAGGCAATGCGACCTTGGACAGTTTACTTCCAGCCATTAGCTTCCAGTTTCCACGTGTGAACACTTAGGATCATTATGATTAACATTTCACTTTCACATATACTATCTCACTTAATCTTCAAAATAAACCTGAGCAGACCATTCAGGTATTATAAATGTCCCATATTACTCATGAGGAAAATGCAAGTCAGAGGACTTTGAAGACATCCCTAGGACTTACAGCTTACAATAGAAACAGGAGTTCAGGTGTTTTGAATGCAAATATTAACAGTAGTTAAATTTTTAAAAATCTTAACTATGTAACAGGGATTTTATATGTGCTAAATGTTTCACTTACATTACCTCAATTAATCTCACCATCACATTATAAACTACTACCCCTGTTTGATGGATCTGAGGTTTAGAACTTAGGCAAGATGCTCACATTGTGGAGCTATTTGGTAGTGAAACTCATGTTGTTTCCATGACACATTAGTTCTCTTCTCTTTTAAGGACGGTATATCAGGTGTTATAATAAAAGTATTTGATAAACTCAACTTCACTTTGGGTTCCTTTTTGTTAACTCTTTTGCTATTATCTATCTTTATTATTATTATTATTTTTTTGAGAGAGAGAATTTGCATGAGAGTGAGCATGAGCAAGGGAGAGGGAGAGAGACAGGGGCAGGGGCTGGGGGAGAGAATCCCAAACAGGCTCTGTGCTTACAGCATGGAGCCTGATGTGGGGCTTGATGTCACAACCTGATCATGACCTGAGCCGAAACCAAGAGTTGGATGCTTACCTGACTGAGCCACCCAGGTGCCTTGGTATTATCTATTTTTCAATAAAATAACCAAGCATTCAATTTCATTTGAGATTAAACACTTACAAATACTAAAATTATATAAATATACAAGTAGAGTTCAATCTGCTTATCATGTTAATAAAGCTGTGGCTTTACTGCTCTAAACCAAAGTATAAGATTATATTTTTTATAACATATTTTAATCAAATTATTTTAATTAGAAGAATGAGTGCACAGTTTGGCATTAAAATTAATATTAAATTGAGGGGCACCTGGGTGGCTCAGTCAGTTAAGCATCTGACTTGGGCTCAGGTCATGATCTCATGGTTCATAAGTTGGAGCCCTGCGTTGGGCTCTGTGGTGACAGCTCTGAGCCTGGAGCCTGCTTCAGATTCTGTCTCCCTCTCTCTCTGCCCCTCCCCTGCTCACACTCTGTCTCTCTCTCAAAAATAAATATATAATTTTAAAGAAATATTAAATTGATAATGCAGTCATAATTTTAGGGGTATGATGTTTTTGCATTTTATTTTATTTAAAAAAATTTTTTTTAATATTTATTTATTTTTGAGAGGCAGGGACAGAACGCAAGCGGGGGAGGGGCAGAGAGAGGGAGACACGGTATCTGAAGCAGGCTCCAGGTCCCGAGCTGTCAGCACAAGCCCAATGCAGGGTTGGAACTCATGAAAGGCCAGATCATCACGTAAGCCGAAGTCGGACGCTTAACTGACTGAGCCACCCAGGCACCCCATGTTTTCGTATTTTAAAATATATATTGTTGTTAGAATTTCACATTTCATAATAAATTATTTTTGTATTTCTAGGAGCTATGAGGGGGACAATCATTTTAAAAAATTTGTAAAACTCCAAAAATCAAGAAATAAATTTAAATGACACAATTAGTAGATAGATTCAATTCCCTTCAAATAGTGTTTCTAGGCAGTGCCTGAGGAAAATGCCATCTGACCAAAGGCCATTCAAACTGCCAGGATATAAGAATAAACCTGAAGTATTTCAGGAAACTATATTTAAATTGTTTAATTATCAGATTTTCCTATAATTCCAATTAAACATAAATCCAAGAAGTATGCACAATTATAAGTTTATACAATTAAGTCTATTTGTAAAATTGTAAAAGACTAGAAGTAAACATATAGGCCAGGTAAATTTTTCCCTTGGGATATTAGACAAAATTGCTCTATGATATAATGACAAATTTATAATGTATCCTCTGAAAATTCGACCTATATAAGCTGTTATACCAATGCCTTTACTTAGAAATATTTGTTTTCATTGTGCCACTGAAATAGCTTTATTGGATCTACTGGCCAGTTAATGAAAGCTTATGATGGATAAATAGAAATGTGTTTAAATATAGCATAGTTTACTTCCTACATATCTCCTGCAAAATGTTGTTAGAAAAAGAAGTCATTCCAATGTATTTGCGTATTTTCCTGTGTGTTTGATTAAATTACAGAGAAAGATAGTGATCTTTCAATGGTTTTTTTGTTATGGATCTTGGCCTCAGAATAAAGCTACAACTGTTCACCAGGTCTGCTCTGACTTCTCAGCCAGCATTAGATGTTCTTATGATTTTTCCATCAATAAATAATCCTCTAATTTACTTGAGAGAATACATCCATACAATGTCTTCTTTTTCAAAGTCACACAAATGGGGTGCCTTGGTGGCTCAGTCGGGTGAGCATCCAGACTTCAGCTCAGGTCATGATCTCACATTCGTGAGTTTGAGCCCTGCATCGGGCTCTGTGCTGACAGCTCAGAGCCTGGAGCCTGCTTCAGATTCTGTGCCTCCTTCTCTCTGCCCCTCCCCTGTTCATGCTATCTCTCTCTCTGTCCAAAATAAATAAACATAAAAATTTTTTTTTAAAAATCGCACAAATAAAAAACCAATGAATTATATAAATCATACAGAACACTATCATTAAAAATAATCTAATTATTCCATTTCCCATAATTCCTTTTGAGATTATTTAAATCTAAGCCAAATATTCTTCAGACCCTAAAGCTAATGTCTAAAATTGTTGTCTTAATTTACATTCTAAACTATTTCCTTAAATACTATTTTCTCAAGAATTGAAACCCATGAAACTTAACAAAATTTTATCATTGTACCCAAATCTTAGGTTAGATTCCCCAGGAACTCAAAAGAGATTAATAAATAAGATATTCATTAGAGAGTACTCTTGGGATCAACACTGAAGAAGGAATGTGACAAAAGCAGGATCAGAACAGAGAAAAAAGTTGAGCTGTGATGTGGTCCAAATGAAGCCCTCAGCCAACTCTTGGGGAGGTCTGGATCCAGGGAGGGCTTTTAAATTATCCTGAGTTCAAGCAAGGGGTTTGTATCTCATACTAACTAATCACTGAATATGGACTGATTTTTGAAGAAGTGAGTTTAGGGGAGGCAGTTTTCTTAAGCCAAGGAATTCCACCTAAAGAGAGCTGTTTCAGGCCATACTTCCAGTGGCTTTGTTCTTATTATTTTGACTTGATTTCATTAGAGCTTTTTTTCTCCTCAATGTTCATTAAGAGTGAAGATAACCCAAGCAAGTGGCCTATTACTCATGGCAGGTGTGAATTGGAGTTCTTCACTGGCAATCGCAGATTTAGTACAACTTTTCCACAATAACACATATCTATCATCATAGTTAGGTTGGCATTTAAGAAATGAAGAGAAAATAAAGATGGGAATATAAAATCCCATAGAATTTTATCACCACAAAATTCCAGACTCCCATGCAATGATAAAGAATGGAATATAATAAGGTGTGGAAGCATTTTTCACAAGATAAACTCTTTTTTTATAGTTTTTATTTTTTAAAATATTTATTTAGAGAACATGAGTGGGGGGGGGTGCAGAGAGAGAGGAAGAGAGAAAATCCCAAGCAGGCTCCATGCTGTCAGCACAGAGCCTGATGCAGGGCTCAAACTCATGAACCATGAGATCATGACCTGAGATGACGTCTAGAGTTGGACGCTTAATCAACTGAGCCACCCAGGCACCCCTCACAAGATACACTCTTTTTTTTTTTAATGTTTATTTTGAGAGAGAGAGAGAGGGAGGGAGAGAGCGAGTGAGCAAGCACACATAAGTGGGGGAGGGTCAAGAGTGGGGCGTACAGAGAATCTGAAGCAGGTTCCTTAGTGCTGACAACAGAGAGCCTGATGCAGGGCTTGAATTCTCGAACTGAGAGATCATGACCTGAGCCAAAGTAAGACGCTTAACTTACTGAGCCACCCAGGTGCCCCATAAGATAAACTCTATAACAGGATGTCAAGTGAGATTTTTCCTGTTTTTCTTGTATTTTTCCTAATGTCAACCTAAGAAGAAAAAAATCCTAAAATCACTATAGTCTATATTCAAGGAGCTTCCAGAAGTTGGGGTTAGCCACCTTCCTGCAGGTCTTATTAAATTAGATAGCTGACCCTATCACCTATAACCACTTTCACCTCCTCTTCCAGCAGATAAAGTAAAAATAGGCCAAAGAGAACACAAGAGTCAGTCTTTTGGGGAGAGTGGTGTCCATGGAAGGGAGGCTGAGAGGAAGGGGCTATTTCCAATCCTCAGTATCAAGGAGTATCCAAGGTTAAGGATATAGCAAGAAGTGGAGACTAGAACATTTTCTCCCCAGTTGTAAATTGGTGCATTGGCAGTTTTGCTCATTTGTCTCTAGGATCCCTGAGCAAGGAGAGGGAAAATTAAAAAGAGATATAGGGCTTCTGAGGGCATGAGACCCTGGCCCTCAGTTATTGGTCTGGCAACAAATTGCTCACAGAAAAGAGCAGGTCTTGGCCTGTGTTGCTGATCTCTCCCCTGGAGTCAGAGCCTCAGCTACAAGAGGCTGCAGATAGCCTTCCTTTGGTGGGGGTTGGAGGGTAAAGAAAGAGGACAAATGGAGCTGATTTCCTGCTTCAGGGAACTGTTCAATAGTAAGGATCGTGGAGGAGCCAGCATTTGGATGTTTGCCACATGGAGATCATTAACAGTCGGTGTGAGACAGAGAGCGACATCTCTAAAGAGAGAATTGCTTATGGGCTGTCGTGTAAGGGCTCAAAAAACCAGGCACTTTAAATGTTGTTCCATCTTCCTTGATTCTGCAAGTTGAGCTAGTGTGGATCCCCCTCTGGTGACACAAGTATATCCAGGAGAATGTACTGATTCAGTCAGGATGGTCTCCTATTTCATTGTTTCCTGCTTTGCCATGCAAAGCTGAATTTATAGTTGGAAGATTCTCTGCAGCTACTGGATTGCAGCTGATTGCCTGACTTTATATAACACTCTTTCTTACTAATCGTATGATCTTGGGAAAGTTAATGAATATTTCTGTGCCCATTTCTTTATCTATTAATTTGGGGATAACAAAATGCTATGTTTTAGGGTTATTGTGAGATTTAAGAGCACATAGTTCATATAAATCATTCAGCATAGAGCTTGGGATATTATATTACATGTCCTCAATAATGCATGTTATTAATGACTGGGGTCATGGCATGTCATTTCATTGTTTGATATTGTACTCTGTTATGAATCTGCAGCCCACATGGTTGGGACTGTGTTGACATCCTGCCCAACCTTTGCAAGGAAATTAAGCCTTTTGTATGGACTCTCAGCTATTGGTGAAGGTCCTGATATAAATGAGATGCCTGGCATGGCCATTTTCTTGGCTTAGACTGATGAGTACCAAAAAAACAGCGTACTTAACACCATTTAACAGGGGGAGTGCTTCTAAAAATACATACCTTCATACTTCACCCATAGAAATTTGATTCAGTAGATCTGGTGTGGAGCTCAGAAGGTCATTTGTAGATCACACTTCCATTCTGGTCTAGAGTACTATTGTAGAAATCTGTTTGTGGGACTCTCATCATCCAGAACCCTTGGATATTGATATTGGCCTAGAATTAACAAATATTTATTTAGCATCTACTATATGCCAGGCACTTTTATAAACATTGTCAATATAATGGTGAATAAGATACTGTCTCTACTCCCAAGTAGTCTCCAGAGTAATGGGAGAGACTAGCAAGCAAAATGGCACCTATTAAGAACATAACATATTTGTCCATCAACTAAGAATCCTATTTCTTCCCTTTTTATCCAGTTAACTCATACTTGTACTTATCAAATCCTATTCCCTAACTTCCCTGATTAATTCAAATACCCATATTTTGTTCTCCCACAGCACAATGTGCCTCTTTTTGTAATGGTTATTCTTATTGTAATTTTTTTGTGGTGCTTATTTATCTGTCTTCTACATCAGACAGCTTCTTTGCACAGCATCTGTCTGTATTGCTTACCTTTATATTTCTAAGAAGCTAGCATTTAATAATTATTGATTGATTTAATAAATATATGAATGGGGAAATTCTGTGATAGGAATGAATAAAGGAGAAAACAGAAACCACAGGGAAGATATCACAATTAGTCTTAGAAGGTTGGAGAAGATTCATCAGAGAAAGTGCTACTAAAACTGCGTTCTGAGGAATGAACAAAAGTGAGCCATGTGAGTATGTGTGAGTCAAGAGTGATCTAGTAGGTGGGATGGTCAATAGGACAGAGGCTCAAATATTTGGCATGAACATTTGGATAGTAACTGAAGCCATAGGAGTTTAAGAATATTACTTAGGGAAATAGTGTCATAGGTAAAAACAACAACAACAACAACAACAACAACAAACCAAAATCCCAAGGACAGACTTCCCAGATGATACAAAATATCATCATACTGCAAGTTAATGGATTTTTTTATTTTAATGTAGCCTATTCTAACAGGAAACTCAGTGTGCCAAAACTTTTAATGAGCAGTAGACTTTACAGACATTCTTACTTATTTAATATGAAATATGTTTGAAAATTTGATCAATAGGTTTACATATTAAAAGGTGGAGTCCATTTCCAGGAACCTATAAAACAAAAGATTTCATTTTTTAATGTTTATTTATTTATTTTGAGAGAAAGAGAGAGAGAGAAGGAGGCAGAGAATCCCAATCAGGGTCTACACTGTCAACACAGAACCTGACACCGGGCTCAATCTCACAAACCATGAGATCATGATCTGAGCCAAAATCAAGAGTTGGACACTTAACTAACTGACTGAGCCACACAGGTGCACCCAAAAGATTTCCAATAATTGTTTGTTTAGGCTTTGCCTCCTGTGGAGCCAGACAGGATGTTCTCTAGGTATTTTCCCTCCTTTCTCTGCCTGAGCCTAGGCCAGGTGATCTCAACCGTTTATATCAGACTTATAAACATGAACTATATAGATTGCTGGAATAGCATGTGGAAAATAATTTTTATTTAAATTTTAATCCAATAAAAGTTAAGGAATGACTTACCCAATGCAGGTGACCTTCTCCTCCACACCCTTCCATCCCACTGAGACTCCCTAATTCATTATCTATATATCTTACAACCCATCACCTCCCACAACTGCAGGGATAGTGCAAATGAAGATGATAAGGTAAGGACAGAGTTGGGGTGAGAAAACTGGCTTGGGAGCAGACTTGAACCTAGACTAAGACTCCACATAAGCAAGTAAAACATAGGCCACTGTGGGCTCTTATAATCAGGAGACCAGAAGATTCTTTCTGCCAAACACTCTGTTACAATTTCCCTACAAGTGAACTGTTTAGTGGTGTCAACATTAAATATGGACATACTTTTGTGTGCACTGAAACTACATGTTAAGCACCTGCTATGGTACTGGGCATTTTTTGGATATTCAAGGTAAGGTCTTCTCTCCAGGAGTTCACAGTCTAGTTGTACAGACAGTCCAAGTGTAACCAAAATGTGCTTTACATTAGAGATTGCATATAAAACTCTCTGAGCTGAATCTACCTCTGTAGATTTGCTTTGGATGGCCTTTCTGGGTTTTAAAAAAATCTTAAATTCATTGACTTCATTTATTTATTTATTATTAATTTTTAAATTTTTTAACACATTCATTTTTGAGATAGATCGTGACTGGGGGAAGGGCAGAGACAGAGACACCACATCTGAAGAATGCTCCAGGCTCTGAGCTGTCAGCACAGAGCTGAATGTGGGGCTCGAACCCACTTGAACTGTGAGGTCATGACCTGAGCCGAAGTCAAACGCAACTAACTGAGCCACCCAAGTACCCCTCATTGGCTTCATTTAAAAACAGGGATTTCACAAGTGCCCATCAAGTAATATACCTGTCTAGTATCTATAGGCTTCTGAGTTTGTAATACTTTCTGTGCTCTTAATGTGTCATAAGTGCTGTTCTCCAGGTTGTCCCCAGGTTGCAGCATTTGCATTTAAGCCCTTTTAAGCAGCAAGTCCAAGGGTCCAATGTATCCCTCTCCAAAGCTCCAGTTCCTCCCTAGCATAGTTCCAGGATCCTCTAGTTGTAAAAGTATACTGAGACACCTCCTTGCATACCAGGTTTTCTCAGGTAACTAATTTGTTCCACACTTGAGTGGGAGAGCTTTTAAAAAAATCCCTCAAAACCAAAAGGCTTTCAATTCTATGCTTCATACAGGACCATGACACTGCTTGGTGAACATTTATATACCTAAGGGAGATAATGTACATGATTCTCCACAGAATTAGGAAGATCTATCTCTGTATTTATCCTTTGACTAGAATAATGGGGCCCGTGGACCTGACATTTTCATTACTATGGGAGACCACTCAAATGAGTCTTCACAAAATAAAGTTACCAGTTTATTGTCTTGTGGGTAATGCCACTAATAGAATTCCTTGCTACATGTGTAAAAAGACAAGTGCAATACAATAAGAAACATATTACAAAGATATGAGCCCAGTAGTTGAAATTTAGTCAACAATCTTTAATATATTCAATGAGTCAGTTAATATTACAATAGTGAATATTTCTCCAATAGTTGTAACATTTAAACATTAAAACTTGGGAAATCTTACCTGAAAATTATATAGCATTGGAAATTCTCATAAATTTAAAGTATCTGTACTCCAATCATTTGCCATAACCCAGTTTTCATGGTTAGGCAGGGCACACTTTTTTTCCACCGTCATAAAGTACCAGCATCAAGGGATACAGGTCCTTTTAGTCCTTGTTTCATAATATAGTATTATACAATAGAGCTGAAAGAATCTTTAAAGATCATCTAGTACAACCACAGTATTTCATTTTTGCACACTAAACCCTTGACAGATGTTTTAGACCTAGTTGTATTCAGCTAGTTTCCATTATGTTGCTAAGCTTTGATCTAGAAGATTTCTTATCTATGGTCTACATAAAATGAATTAAAAGCCACTCCCTTTCATCTCCTGAGAGCAATATGTGTGAATCCTTTGCTTAGCCCTGTTTCTTTTTAGACGATGTTCCTCTCACTGGTTGCTGGTAAGGATTCTTTTTTTTCCTTGATGAACTAGTTCCTTTATCTGTTTCTACAAAAGGGCCCAGCAGATGTCACTTCACATTTGTCAAGCCTAAACCACATAATCTTTTTAGCATGGGATATTTTACAATATCTTCCTGGGGCTTTCTCTTTACCATCTTTAATTAATCCCCCAAATTGCAAAGAAATTGAACTACATGATCAAGAAACACTGGAAACTTTGGGAAGGGAACACAAACTCTGTATCTCATTTCCATATACTACGAGCACACAGTGAATGATTTGGGGCAGTTCAATCAGTTTTCTGAATTAATTATATAGTTTCAGACCGTAGGGCAGCCATGTTTAAAATTTAACCACAATTTTTATAAGATTGAGACATTTAAGTTGCTATCTTAATGTTAGTGTAGGAGAGTATAAATATGATTGTAAGACAGTTAATATTTCTGTAAGGCAGTACTTAATAGTGTACTGTATGTAAGACATTCTCTGTCATGGTAGCATTAAAGGAGAGAAGCTGAAAAGAGTTTCTCTTGCCTTTGGACATAGTTCCATTCTCTTATTCAATATTTAATCAAATCCTTATTAGAGCCAGTTTAAAACATGTAGTTAATACTTTACTCTAATTGTTCCCTGGAAGAATATGTAATTTATTCATATATTCACAAGCAATTAAAAAATCTATTTCCTAGAAAGCCACAATAGTTTGAAAGAATTCTGTCATTTAAAGTTTAAAATTGGTTCCGCTTTAAAAATTATGGTAATCTGTTCCAAATAGCGTGTAGACTTCTTCAAATGATTGTGTTGTTGTTACTTTTTAAGCAAAAGCTTCAAGCTAATTTCTTCATCAAACAGTGTATCGGTTGTGACTTTGAAATAAGAAATTGATAATCTATTTTTTCTATAAGTACTGTATATGTAATACATTTTCACTGTAACTAACTTACCATTTCTGTATATAAAATGTTAAAGGAAACTTAGAAAAATCTTATTTCTGAAGTTACTTTAAACTTGACTTTATAGGAATAACATATGAGCACAACCTGTATCAAGTGCCAACAACCTACAATTATCCAATACAAATCTGAACTGGATACCGTTGAAAAAGGTATAAACGCTTAATTCCTAGAAAAATCTGTTTGGCTCTCTGTGTTTTAGTTGGGGTGGTTGTTACTTCTTTCATAATAAATTATGGCCATCCCATAGCAAGCCTTAGCTGAAAGTAAAATTTTCTAATCAAGTTATTAATTACTAAATATAAGGAGTTAAAAGGAAATGCTGACAACCCATAATGTAATCATTGCAGAACTATTGGTCCTGGTATAATTAAAGGCTAGTTTAATCCAACAATTCTATAAAATTTACTTAGCTCAATTTCAAGAGTGTGTTTATAGTGTGGTTTGTTTGATTAGAAAGGCTTTCTTTGTTTTGCTGTAGTGCATTTTAAATCCCTCTCCCAGGAATGTATATTATTACCACTGTACAGAATGTCAGAATGTATGGCAAAGTTCGTTAAAACCCCCAGATTCAGAAAACTTAAGATATCTACAAGTATTTTGACTACTGATTTGCTGAATGAAGATTTTCATATGATCTCTTCTTTTCTACAGTGGTACAGACATTACCAAATAAGGCTCTTCTGAAGTTTATGAATGAAATTTTCTATAAACAGATTATCCTGTGTTTTCTTGTGTAACTTAAGTTTAGTCAATTGTTATTAATTAGATCAACTTATTTATTTGTTATTCCCATTATGGATTCCATTATCCAAATCATTTTGATGAGTTAATAACACTTAACATGTTTGAGAGAACATAAATGTCCTTATACATATGAAACACAAAATTATTTGGAATTCAGTTTATATGGATTGCTTACCTAATTATTCAACCTTTCAGGACTTTTATAATTCAGCTAAAATTAGATGAATCATCTAGATCAGCATATCCACACACTTCTGCTTAGTTCAGCTCTCACCTTCCTTTCAACATTCAGCATTAAGAAAGAGCATGTAACAGACATTTATAAAATTTTTTTTAATGTTTATTTATTTTTGAAAGTCAGAGAGAGACAGAGCACAAGCAGGTAAGGGGCAGAGAGAGAAGGAAACACAGAATCAGAAGCAGGGTCCAGGCTCTGAGCTGTCAGCACAGAGCCCGACGCAGGGCTAGAACCCATGGACCGTGAGATCATGATCTGAGCCGAAGTCAGGCTCTCAACTGACTGAGTCACCCAGGTGCCCCATAAATTTTTTGTGAATGCTTGGGGTCTAGTTTACCGGGAAAATGAGTATTTGGACTGGTATAGTTATGAGTGGAAGTGGTCTGTCTGGGTCCTAAAAGGTTCCAAGTCCTTCATGGACTTTCAGGATCACCACAAATGAACTTCGAGAGAGAGAGGTGAGAATTTTCCTCATTTTTGAGGACATATTATGGTGGTCAGTATCCAGTAGAATAAAGTCCCTAGACTTGACCTAACAATTGCTCTGAACCTGAAACCTGGAGTCACGGAGAGTTCTCGTGAGTCTTAGAAAGGCTACCAAAATACTAAACTACTTACTTTCTCAGGGCAATCTCTGATATTCTTTCCAGGTTTAATAGTTATGATGGCCCATGTTTGATATTAATCATTTTATATTATCAACTCTTTATAGCCACATCATATGTGTAAAATGATACATACAGGACATATTTTTATGTTAATTAGTGGACTATCTATGTAAACATACTATAAGAATATTCACTTAGAGACAAGATGCCTCTGGATAAAAATGTCAGACGAGCCTAAGAATTAAGTAGTTTTTAAAATTATTGTTGTTAAAGATGTGTCATTTTTATTATGTACATAAGAGAGAGAGAGAACAAAAGGAAAGGGGGAAAGGAGAAAGAATGAGAGAGCGAAAGATTATGTGCTGACTACATATAGAATCCATATTATAACTTGGAAGGACATTTGTGACCTTATAATCCAAACTTTTCATTTTATAAGAGAGACAACAAGCTCCAGAGTGGTTTGTGATCCAGTTATATCTCTTATTCTCATGGATTCATCAATTTGGGGAGATTTCAGCCACTATGAGAGTAGAAATGATAAAAGAAGAATAAACAAAGCAAAGTGGGGAGCTTCAAATAATTACATCTGAATGACTCTTGCAATGTAGTAATAAATGCTTGTACATTTGTATTGATATGGCCTGTATTTAATATACTCGTCTCATCTTTCTCTCTGGATAGTAAGCTTATGTAGCATGGAGATAAGGCCAGTGAACCTACTCTGTGCAATGCCACAATGTTCCCAGCCAAACGACCATTCTAGAGTGAGGGAGAAATACAGACCTATTAGGACACCAAAAATCAAGAGGCTGCCTTTTGTAACACACTTCCGCTTCTAAGCTCCAGTTCTTCCTTCATTTACATTCTTTCCACCTTTTCATATTTTCTGTCAAAACCCTGGTTGTCTTTCAATGTACAGTACAAATGCCACTTCTGCAACGCCTGTCCAAATATTCCTAATGGGTTTTAATCTTTCCTTTGTCTATATTCCCAATTTCTCCCTTGTGTTGATTTAGTTATTTCCACATCTTTCTCATCTATTAAGTCACAGAGCTTCCTCTAGAACTAATAGACGATCCAAAGACAGGGCTCTGAGGAGGTGGAGTATCAGGTAGAGTTCAGACTCCTTAACTGTTTTTTTAAGCTAGAGGGCTCAGCTTTTGTGTTATATATTGAGGAGAACTAATACAATTTCTTTGATATTAAGAAACTGTTAAACTGCTCAAAATCAAAGTTTAAAGATTACTACCAACCTATTTAATTACCAAAGGGATTATTTTACTAACTTCCGTATTGTGGCAAACCTGGAATGAACCATTTTCCAGTAGATGAATAAATCAGTGTGCACCCAATGAGATAAGTTCAAAGAAGTTTATTGCCTTTTAGCTTAAAACACAATAAATATACTCAGTATTACTGCTGGAGTATCTGTCCTTCTGAAATGTTAAGCTGGGAGAGTGACAGACCTCAAATGCTGAGGAGTGGCTGGGGAGAAGAGAAGCGGAGCCCTGGAATTGATTTATGAAGGGTGGTGAGATTTTATGGAGTGGAAACTAACAGATGGTTCACAGTTTTTTTCCCCCTTCCCACAATTACCCCTCCCTGAGCTACTTCTGGAATATACATTCTGTACTGGCACAAAGGCCAAAGCTCTTTGGAAGTTCTGCTGGAGTCATATGTAAGTAGCACTTGGGCTGCCGACATAGTGATTGCTCTCAGCGTCCCCAGTCTCCAGATTCCCAGTTGTGGGTATTGTGGGTGATGAGGTTTTTTTATTCTTCATACAAAGCTGTCTTACCAGGCATGATTTCTCAGAGGCTTGCTGATTCACAGGTGTGATTTTTAAGCTTCTTGTCTAGACATCAGGTATGAAAACATTAGTCAACCCTCCCTAAATTCACCTAAATGAATCATGAGTTGATTTTCTCCAAATCCACTTACTAAACCTCAGTCACTAATATTTTTCATTCTTTTAGGAACCAGGAATGGTTTAAAAAAAAACATTGTTTTAAAAACCAGGTATCATTTTTTAAAAATTTATTGATATTTCAATCCTCTTAACCATTTCGCAAAAGTAAAATGGAGCTTATAAATTGTGGTTTTTACTCCTTAAAAATCCTTGGTTTAATTTAATTTGGTTAAAATGTGAAGTGGATTTCTGAACACACATGACTATTGAACCTAGAACTTGAGTCTGGAAGGACCTTAGCAGTCATCTAATCCAAACATCTTCCAATGCAGGAATCATAAATGATAATGTGATACTCATATTTTGGCATTTTTGTTAGAAAATTACCTTTCCAGGGAGCCAGCTACCTCACAAGATAGACATTTGTTATTCAGTGTTACTTGTGAAAAAAGGTTTTCTTTGTATCAAGCCACGATCTGGCTACAGGAATGAGGCTACCACAATCAATTCTTGTTCTACCTTGTGGTAGCCTGAAGAATTCTAATCTCTCTTCCAGAAAAATTCTTTAAATATGTGGAGATATATATTATGCCCCTCTTCAGACTTTTCTTTTGTACATTAAGCATGCATACTTCAAAAACGCTTTTCATATTACATGGATTCCTGGATCTTCTCAACCCTAGTCACATTTCTCAGGAACATTTCCCAATTTGTCAATATCCCTCCTAAATTTATGATAAATTATGATAAATGCTCTTTAATTTTTTTTCTTGAGTAGGACTGACACAAAATATTACATTAATTTCAGGTATATAGCATAGTGATTCAACCTCTCTATAAATTATGCTACATTCACAAGTGTAGCTACCATCTGTCACCATACAACACTATTATAATATTATTGATTGTGTTTTTGTTCCCATAACTTATTCATTCCATAACTGGAAGCCTGTACCTCCCACTCCCCTTCACCTGTTTTGCCCAATGTCCCAGCCTCTTCCCTCTGGCAACCATCAGTTTGTTTTCTGTATTAATAGGTCTGATTCTACTTTTCATTTGTTCATTCATTTTGTTCTTTAGATTCCACATATGAGGGGCATCTGGGTGGCTCAGTTGGTTAAGCATCCAGCTTTGGATCAGGTCTTGATCTGACCACTGGTAAACTCGAGCCCTGAATTAGGGTCTGTACTGACAGCTCAGAGCCTGGAGCCCGCTTTGGATTCTGTCTCCATCTCTCTCTGCTCCTCCTTTGCTTGCACATGCTCTCTCTTTCTCAAATATAAAAAAAATTTAGATTCCACATATAAGTTAAATCATACAGTATCTGTCTTCCTCAGTCTGACTTATTTCACTTAGCATAATATCTCTAGATCAGTCCATGTGGTCACAAATGGCCCAAATCTCATCCTTTTTTAATAGTTGTGTAATATTCATGTGGGGGGTTGACAGGTGTCCCACATCTTCCCTATCCATTCATCTATGGGTGAACACTTGGATTTGCTTCTGTATCTGAGCTATTGTAAATAATGCTGCAGTAAACATAGGGGTACATATATCTTTTCAAATTAGTGTTTTTGTTTTCTTTGAGTACAGTAGTGGATTTTTTGGATCATATGAATTTCTATTTTTAATGATAAATGCTTTTTAGAACTGATTTTTTGATAAGATCAGATATTGGAAGGGATCCCATACTTCAGCTTTAAAATATTATAAAAATTTCATTAACTTATAAACAAATATTATTAACCAGTGAATACTTTCTCTGATATTTTGCACCATACTTTTACAGGCAAAAAATGTTAACTTGTGATTCTTTTGCTCTGATACAGAATAATGAATTATTTTCAACTACTTCTAAGTAAATCTACCATTGTCCCTCACACAAAACTGCTAATATTTTACTGTGTGCCTTTGCACATGTTCTTTCTACTGCCTCTCTTCTCACCTCATCAAAGAAGCTTCACTAATTAAGCTTCTTGTCCCCTTGAATGAGAACGCTTCAAATTGAATTATTTTCTCTTTCCATCTAATTCACTAGACCTGAAAAGGAAAACATCATTCTCCTTGTCACCATCAATAAAAACACTTTTATTCAACATAGTGACAGCAATCAGACAACAAAAAGAAATAAGAGGCATCCAAATCCATAAGGGAGAAGTAAAACTTTCACAATTTGCAGATGACATGATACTGTATATAGAAAACCTAAAGACTCCACCAAAAAACTACCAGAACTGATAAATGAATTCAGTAAAGTCACAGGATACTTCTCTTTTTTTGAGCTTTATACCATTTCCTTATGTTATAGACTTGCTATTATCAGCAACACCATCTATTGATTTCTAGGACCATCTCTTTCCTTAAATAGTGATTTACACATTTAGATCACAATGTACTTTTCTCTTCCAGTCTACTCATGTTCACAGATTATATGTAGTCTTTTCTCATGTTGGAGTCTCACCAACTCCAGTGACTTACATATCCATTTTCCCATCTGGCTGCACAAAGCCTGAAAAACTTGTTTGGATTGAGCTGGAATTTACCTCTCCTATAATTCTCACTGATTAGCTTCTGAGGTTTCTCTAAATCTTTACACAGGTCTGTTGCATTCCTACCTTTCCCTCTAAATCTTAAACTCTAAAAATAATGTTTCTGACCCCAAGAACCTTATCTTTCTAATATTGGGACCTACTGCACCTACTTTGAATACTCGTTGATGCACAAATCCTTGACTTCTCTTAATTCTCTCATTTCATCATCTCTTTCATTGCTTCTTTCTCTTTTCAGCCTGCTTCCTATGGCCAGCTATTTGGTATGACATTTACAACTTTTCTCATATCCCTTGCCCAATGGATCAGATGCCAATCATTCACAGTCAAAGCCTAATTCTATATATTTGTACTGTTTAACTTTAATTATGCTATTCTTTCATTCAGTTAGTGTGGATTGAGAAGATATGATGTGGCCAGCAACTGGGCTGAGTACTAGCTATTGAAAGAGGAATTAGATTCAGTTTTTGCCTCTGGAAAGGTTACAAACTCATAAGGAAAATAGCCAAAGACCAATAATTTTCTACCCATGAAATGTACTAGAATGTAGATAGGTTCAAAGTTCAATTAGGGTAGGGAGGAAGAAATAAGAAATAATTCTGGAGATTAGAGGAGGTCTTCAGAGAAAAATGAAGTATGTGTTTTCCAGCGTATTGAGTGATGAAGTGATGAGATATAGTTTGTTGCATACTGGGGAAGATTGAGGAGGTGGGGAGAAGAGGAAAAGGCATGCCAAGCAAGTTGAACATCATGAACAAGAAATGTGAAGTTGTGGAAATGAAGGGTAGGTTATAACCTTCGGTGATAATAATTAAAAGGGAAGATAAGAGAGAATAATAGAAGGATAGAATTGAAAAAAATATTGTGAAGATTTTTGTGCTCAGTAGTTTAAAATTTGTTTTGCTCACAAGAATTCCATAGATGAGCTGTATAGCAATAATGTCCCATCAATCAGTTATCTTCTATGAAAAAGGGTCTTTGTGATCATATAAATTGGGAAAGTCTATAAAACTATAACCCTTATTCAATATTCACATTTCACATTCAAATATTAAAAGTTCTGAAATTCCTGTAAAAATAAGTTTTGAATTTGTTTAACTAGATATCTTCTAATTCAAGTAGATGTGATTTCTCCTTCCTCTGAACCCTTCCTTCCTATTAAAATGGTATCCATTTGTATAGGGTAAATTCCTGGCATCTGAGGATTTCAAGGAGACCTAAAAGTCCATGACACCTAATATTTTCCTGACATATCATTTTGAATTGTGAGTACTTCAAGTATAGTCTGTGGATGTGAGTCATAGACAGGTAAGAAAGTCTAGACAAAATGCAGAACGTATACACCTTTATGCAACAGTGCTGCTTTCTCTGATATCTTATTTCATTTAATTGTCAAAACAGCCCTGCAGTGCTTGTATTATTATATTATCCATTTTAGCTATGAAATTACTGATGAGATTGTATGCTGGTATTTGGGGATTACAAACATCTTTGGGGGGAAGCAGGGTGATGGGCATGAGGAGGGCACTTGTGGGGATGAGCACTGGGTGTTATATGAAACCAGCTTGACAATAAACTATAAAAGAAAAAAAATTAAAAAAAATCTTTGGACAAATGTGTCATACTCTTAAGATCTACTATACGTATTTTGTCCCTTATGCTAGATTACATGCTTCTTATGGTCAAGGGCTGTATTTGATGGCCCTATACTTTTACTGTCCTCAGCACTTGGGACAAATTTGTTGAACTCTATAGGTTCTCAATCAGTGTCTGAGAAATGAATGAATAATAAAGTTTGAAATTCCAGAGAGAAGAAGTTACATAGGGTATGTTGATTGATTAACTTAACTAGAGAGGAAATATCTAAGAGGAAAGTAATATATGGTGAAAAAATATGAGAGCCACAGAAAATGCAAAGTGAGCCTCAGGTAACAGAGTTATGAATTTAAATTTAATGAAGAATTTCCAAGATCCACTGGAAGTTTTATAGGAGAACTATAACAAGAGAACACAAGTAGTTGTATTTTACTGAATTAGACAGATATTTAGAGAAAGATATTTATTAGTGAAACATTGCAACAGTAGGCCAAGTGAAAGTTGCCCAGAATCCATGTGAGGGATTTAAGTAAAGAAAGATTTAATGAAAATGTCAAATTAAAAACAAACATATAAACTTGTGTAAAAAATGATTGCTGGGGAGCCTAGGTGACTCAGTCAGTTAAGTGTCCGACTTCAGCTCAGGTCATGATATGTAGGTTTGAGCCCTGCATTGGATTCTGTGCCAACAGCTCACATCCTGGAGTCTGCTTCACATTCTGTGTCTCCCTCTCTGCTCCTCCCCTGCTCACACTCTGTCTCTCTGTCTCTCAAAAATAAGTAATAAATGTTAAAAAAATTTAAAACTGATTGCTGAACGGCAATGTGTATTAGTTTCCTAGGACTGCCATAACCAAGTACCACAAACTAGGTGGCTTAAACAGCAGAAATTTACTGTGTCACAGTTCTGTAGGATCGAAGTCCAAAATCTAGGTGCGAGCAGGGTTGATTCTTTCGGAGGGCTGTGAGGGAAAGAGCTGTTCTAGGCCCTTCTTTGTGGCTAGTAGATGGCTGTCTTCTCCCTAATCTCTTTAAGTCATCTTCCCTCTATCTGCATCTCTCTGGCCAAATTTCCTCTTTTTTTGAGAATACAAGTGGTTTTTTGGATTTGAGCCCACCCTAATGACCTCATTTTAACTAGATTACTCTTTAACTCTTAACTCTTTATAAAGACCAAGTCTCCAATGAGGTCACATTCTGAAGTACTGGGGGTCAGAACTTCAATATATGAATTTTAGGGGGACACAATTTAATTCATAACACAATATCAATGTCAACCTTAGATAAAAATAGCACAGATTGAAAGATCAATTCATTTAATACTTATTTATTGAATTCCACTTATATACCAGGCATCAAACTAAGAAAAGATAAATCTTCAAGGTACTTCAAGTCTTTTGCATGAGACAAACAAATAGTAACTAATTAAAACACAGTGTGTTCAGAGTTATAATCATGATTATAATTTTTTAAGTGTTAGTTAAGACAAGAATGAGGGAGGTGAAAAGAATGAGGAAGAGCATCAGTGAGGAAATAACTTTTAGGTTAAGTCTTAGATGATGTATAGAAGATAAAATTGGAAAGCAAATTCTAGCAGAGGAAACAATAAGGGTTGTTCTGAGTAATGTTAAGTTTCTTTGATGTGAACTACATGTTGGAAATAAAAGATGAAAGTCTTAAGAGTTTGGAAGGGAATCTATATAGATCATGCAAATGAGAACGACTGAATCATTTTAAGTAGAAAAGTGACAAATAAGGATTACCCCAAAGGCTGTTTCAAGGATGGCCTAAAAAGGAATAAAAGAGGAACCAGGGGAATCCTGGTTAGAAAACATTGCACTAGTCAGATGAGAGGCCATGAGGGCATTAATGAAGATGGTAGCACGTGGAGAACAAGGTATGGAAAAGGGAGAAGCTGATATGGTGTCATTGACCAGATTTAGCAAGCAAAGTGGGTTATTAAGTGGTCATTTAGGATGACTCCTAGATTTCCGGATTGAGTGACTGAGTAGGTAAGTTGGTGTTAATAAGATAGGGGATGCAAGAACAAAGACTTGGAAAAAAAGATAAATAACCCAGTTTTTGGACATGTGGAGTCACAATGCTTGTGAGACATCCAAATGTTTAGTAGAGAGTAATAAATAGTTGTTAAGTAGGTCAGAGGGAGATGTGCAGTAAAGGTTAAGATTTGGCAGTCATCAGATTATGTATTCATTCACTAATATGAGAGGTGTGAAGTATAGATGCACCTGTAGGCTTTCAAAATGCTTTGGCTTTTTGCAATGCAAATGCTTCCCTTTGAGAAGGGAAGGGGAAAAAAATCTTGGCTACAGGAAGATGTGGTGCTGTAAGAGTTAAGATGGAAGATATTTAATGATATATTTGGGCTGAGTAAAGAGTGAGTGGGGAAATGTGTATCTGATGAGGCAATGTCTAAGGGGATATGAGGACATTGGGGCCCAGACCAGGAAAAAAGAGTTTTAATTTTGATTTCCTCCTAGCCAAATTCTATATTTATGATACAGATAATTATGAAAATATGATAGAAGAGGGACAACAAAAATCTTGGCCAGGATGATGTCCCCATGGATTGCTGTGGCTGTCTCCTTGGAGTACTGGATGTTGAATAAATACCTAGACTGATTTGGTCATTGTAGTCCCCAATGGTGACAAATGCCTTGAACCTTATCTACTGATCAGAACAGGGTGTTTTTACACAGACATAATTTTGAAAACCTCATCCTTGAGAGATGTTACCAGAAAAAAAAGTCAACAATCTCAGACTCCCTGATGGGCAGAGAGATGCAACTACTCTTTTTATTTTAGGTTCTGCTCAATTATCTGCTTTTCTCTATGTTTTTGTGTGTTCTCTCTCTCTCAAAATTTACCTTTGGTTACCTATCTTACTCATGGTTCAAAATGGTTGTTCTAACCCTTGGGTCCACCTGAACTTTGAGCTGCACAGCTCACCACCACCTGGCATTTTCTTCCATATCTATTATTTTTGGCTTTCCATGATAGATTCAATTGGTTTGGCTATCTTCTTTCTATGTATTCTTTTTTTAAAACGTTTATTTAATTATTTTGAGAGAGAGAGAGAGAGCACATGCATGAGTTGGGGAGGGGCAGGCAGAGAGAGAGGTTGGGGAGAGAGGGAGAGAGAGAATCTCAAGCCGACTCTGCACTGTCAGCACAGAGCCCAATGGGCTGGATCCCCCAAACCAGGAGATCATGACCTGAGCCTAAATCAAGCTTAACTGACTGAGCCACTCAGGCTCCCCTCTGTGTAGACTCTTTATACCAAATCATGATATAGACTTCTGGTGGACTTAATGCTATGTTACCTTAGATTTAATTGTTGACCCCTATCTAGTCATCTTTGGTAGGGAGGTAAAGCATAGGATCTACTGTTCACTCAGCAAAAGCTGTGAGCAGAAGATTCTCCCAGAAGAGAGTCTGAATAAAGTGGGGCATTCCAGAGCACTATTGTTTTTTTTAAGCATAATATTAATTCCTGCTTTCGTTCATTCATTTTACTCCATGAACAGTGCTATTTTTAATCAAGGACTTTCACTAATACTCATATTAACAAACTTTGATTGAATTTCATATTACAGTTTCAGGCTTGGTGCTTGTGGTATATAACTTCTAATTCCTCTTATAAAAATATGCTGAACAGACTGAATTAAAATAACAATATTCATAAAATCTCTGTGTAAGTCAACACCATAAATGTGTAAGATTTTATTACTGCAAAAGAGTTATGTAGCATTGTGGACAGTAACAACAATTCAAGCAGTCTAGCATATATTTATAGCTGGCATCGCATGTTGGGTCTCTTTCTGCCTCACTTAACTTCAGGATTGAGATTTGAACCTGATCTCCTTGTCCTTGAGGTTATCTACCTCACTTCAAGAAAACAAATGATTTCTGTCTAAAGTTAATTATAATTTACATGCAGTAAATTTACTAAATTGCTTCCAGATCTGTACCTTAAAAAAAAAGCAGACCAGAAAAAAATATTAGTTCTTTAAAAAGAATCTTTGTGTTTGTCTAAATGTACATTTTCTCTAGCTACATATGTTTAGTGAATTCTTTCTATGGCTGAAAACGGTGCCTAGAGAAACTTGAAAGAATAAGAATGGACATTGCTTTTTCAGTGAGCAATTATCTTATAGGAATGCAAATTTATTTGTAAAAACTGGTAAAAACACAACTTTCTGGGAAAATTTTTGCCATGACCAAAAATAGAAAGGGCAAATATAATTCATCTCCTGTTTCAATACGGATTGATTGGCAGTGGCTGCCTTAGGGTCGTGTTGAGAAAAGTTTTGAGATTGGAGGAAGTGTGTTACAAGGAGCTATTCAGTTAATGATCTCTGCTATGTGCATGTAATGGGAAGCTGTGCAATACAGTTTCTGTCTCATTATTAATGCCATATCAGAAATAGGTGAGTAGCATTTCTACTAAAAATAAGCATGTTTGCAACAAAATTTAGAATAGGAAAAAAGAATGTATGAGTATATGTTGCAGAGAGAGGACAGAGAGAGAAGGAGAGAAGGGGAGAGAGAAAGCAGTGCATTGGGGTCACACACAAAAATCACTCCCCTGAAACCATTGACTGAGGAATTAAAAAGAGCTGTCTATTGCAAGTTTTCACAAACAGTAGAGCTCAAATTCTGAGGTTTTAGAAGTTGGCACCATTTGCTGGAATTGAACTGGTGGGCGAGAATGCTTCTGGGGAGAAGGATGATTTGAGTTGTGGACAGTGGACAGGATGGTGTTGGGATTCCCTGGGTTGCACTGGGAGAGAAGATTCCCCTTCCTGGAGTGCATTTGGAAGAGGGTATATTGCCTCTGCAAGAACAAAAGATCTGGAAGGCTCCATTGAGCGGCTGTTTAACAGGAAGGGACAGAAGTGCACACAGAAGGCAGATAACCCGGTTGCAGCTTTTTGCTGTGCTACACCATAAATGCCAAACACCTGTATGGCCATGCTACTGCTTTTCTGGGATAAAACGGCACCAGACACAGTGCAGCAAGTCTCTCCTCCAGAGGAGGGGAGTGGGTCCATGCCTTGCCATGTCCTTTAAGATTTGGAATTTTGAATATCAGCTGCCCACCAGAGGTAAAACACAGGAGAACTGTGGGGCCATGTGTGCTAATGGCCCAGGCACAGACAAGGTGAGGGCAAGGATCTGATGGAAGCCTGGGACACAAGAAAGGAGATCATTTGCTTTTTTGTGAACGGTTCCTGAACAGTGATGGGCATGAGCTTCCCTCTCAGGTATGAGAGAGTGGGGTGATGTCGTCTTCCCCTCCCCCCCGCACCAGCACAGTTGGACTTCAATGCCCACAGTGGAGGCTGGAGCCACTTATACCAAACCCTGCCCCCCCAGTGCCCTGCAGAGGCATCTTTACTAGGGCAGGTCTGACTGTAAGCCAGTACATTGGGACTCTCCCCAAGAGGACCAACACAGGCACCCTGCACACACCAAGTCTACTGATCATAGAGTGCTCCAAAGTGTCAGCTTCAGTTCTGATGGAAATACACCAGACTCTCTTTTTCCTTTGGAAAAAAATCAGGCTTATAGTTTTTTGTCTGTCTGTTTGGGTATTGCTGTTGTTGTTCCTTTTTCTTTTTTTCTCTCTCTCTTTTTTAAATCAGGCTTATTTTAACAGACAAATCAAAGCACACCTAGTTAAAGATCCAAACCCTTCCCAATGCAAGCAAAGAGGAACTCTGCAGAGACCTGTGGGAAAGAGCAGCGAAAACATAACAGCAAAGTGCACACAGCCTACACCAGAAACACCTCCTCAAGTAGGAGACCCTGGACAGTGTATGACCCCTTCTTAATATAGCATTACTCTCAGGAGCAGTAAACATAATGAGTTTTCCATACAAAAGACAGAAACTTAGACAAAATGACAAGTTGGAGGAATTCTCCCCAAAAGAAAGATTAAGAAGAAATCACAGCCAGAAATTTACTCAAAACATATATAAGCAATATATCTGAACAAGAATTCAGGACAACAGTCATAAGAATACTAGCTGGGCTTGAAAAAAGCATAGGAGACACCAGAGAAATCCTTGCTGCAGAAACAAAAGGCCTAAAAACTAGTCAGGCCAAAATAAAATGTGCTATAACTGAGATGCAAAACTGGCTGGATGTAATCTCAATGAGGACAGAAGAAGCAGAGGAATGAGTAGGTGATATAAAAGATAAAATTATGGAAAGTAATCTCAAAAGAAGAGAGAAATAAAATTATTAGATTAGGACTATAGACTTAAAGAACTCAGTGATTCTATAAAGCTCAAAAATATCCGTGTCATAGGAGTCCCAGAAGAAGAAGAGAGGGAAAAAGAGGAAGAAGTTTTATTTAAACAAATTATAGCTGAGAAATTCCCTGATCTGGGGAAGGAAACGAGCATTCAAACGCAAAAGGCACAGAGAACGCCCCTCAAAATCAACAAAACAGGTCAACACCAAGACATATCATAATGAAAACTTGCAAAATACAAAGATAAAGAGAGAATTCTGAAAGCAGGGAGGGACAAAAGGTCCTTAACTTACAAGGGTAGACACATAAAGTTAGCGGCAGACCCGTCCACAGAAATTTGGCGAGCTAGAAGGGAGTGGCATGATATATTCAATGTGCTAAGTGGGAAAAAATATACAGCCAAGAATACTTTATCTAGCTAGCCTGTCATTTTGAATAGGCCTATATCTATTAAATAAATCAAATCAATAATTAATAGCCTTCCAAAAGAGAAAACACGAGGCCCAGATAGGTTCACTGGTGAATTCTACCAAAAATTTAAGGACGAAATTATGCTAGTTCTCTATAATCTCTTTCAGAGGATAGAAGCAGAAGGAGTACTACCTAACTCATTCTATGAGGCCAAAATTACCCTAATACCAAAATAGAGACTGATACTACCAAAGAATAAAACTACAGTCCAATATCTCTCACAAACATGGGTATAAAAATCCTCAACAACATATTAGCAAATTAAATCCAATAATATGTAAAAAGGATTATATACCACAACCATGTGGCATTTATCCCAGGTATGCAAGGCTGGTTTAACATTTGTAAATACATTAAAATAATTCATCATAACAACAGATTAAAAAGGTAAAATCATATGATTATATGAATAGATGTAGAAAAAGCATTTAGCAAAAATCCAACAATGGTTCATGACAAACATTGTTAGCAAAATGGAAATAGAATAGAACTTCCCCTACTTGAAAAAGAATATCTATGAAAAACCTAAAGCTTAGTACTCTACTTAATAGTGAGATACTCAAAGCCAAGATCAGAAACAAAGCATGAATTTCCCCTAATACCATATTGTATTTCCATATCATATTGGAACTCCTAACTAATAAGATAAGATAAAAAAAGAAATAAAAACTATTCAGATTGGGAAGGAATAAATAAAACTGTCTTTGATTGCAGATGTCATGATCATCTATGTAGAAAAACCTAAAGAATTGACAAAAAGACAAAAACTTTTGGAACTAATGAGCAATTATAGCAAAATTTTAGGATACAAGGTTGATGTACAAAAGTCAATCACTTCCTATACACAAGCAATTAACAAGTGCAATTTGAGATTAAAAACACATTACATTTACATTAGCATCCTCCCAAATGAATTATTTAAGTATAAATCTAACAAAATACATACAAGATCTATATGAGAAAATCTACAAAACTCTGATGAAAGATATCAAACAACTAAATAAATGGAGAGGTATTCCATGTTTATGGAAAGGAAGACCAAACCTTGTCAAGATATCAGTTCTTGCCAATTTTATTTAGACATTCAACATATACCCAATCAAAATACCAGCAAGATATTTTGTGGATATATACAAATTGGTTCTAAAATTTATATATAAGGGCAAAAATATCACAATACCCAATTCAGTATTAAAGGAGAAGAACAAAGCTGGAGGACTGATTCTGTCCAACTTCAATACTTACTATAACACTATAATAATCAAGTTAGGACAGTAAATGCAAAAGGATAAACAAATAGATAAATGGAACAGAATAGAGAGCACAGACATACGTCACCATCAATATAGCTGACACCAACTGATATTTGGCAAAGGAGAAAAGGCAATCAAGTGGAACAAAGATCGCCTTTTCAACAGTGGTGCTGGAACAATTGGATATCCACATAGAAAAAATGAATCTAGACACAGACTTTGTACCTCTCACAAAAATAAACTCAAAATATATCATTACTATAAATGTAAAATACAAAACTATAAATTTAATAGAACATAAAATAGAAGAAAATCTAGATGACCTTGGATACGGTGATGGCTTCTTAGATACAGCACCAAAGAGATGATTCATGAAAGAAATAACTGATAAGTTGGACTTCATTAAATTTAAAAACTTCAGCTCTTCAGAAGATAATATTAGGAGAGTTATAAGACAGGCCACAGACTAAGAGAATATATTTGCAAAAGGCAGATCTGATAAAGAAAGGATTGTTATCCAAAATATACAAACAACTCTTAACACTCAACAATAAGAAAACAAAAAACCCAATTTAAAAATGAGCAAGAGACCTGAATAGATATTACCAATGAAGATATATAGATGGTAAGTAAGCATATGAAAGGATCTTCAACAACATATGTCATTTGGGAATTGTAAATTAAAACATGAATGAGATAGCACTATACATCTATTAGAATGGCTAACATCCAACACACAGACACCACCAAATGCTGACAAGAATGTGGAGCAACAGAACACTCATTCATTTTTTATGGGAATGAAAAATGGTCCTACTTTGGAATAGTTGGCATTTTCTTATAGTACTAAACATTCTTACCATACAATCCAGCAATTGTGCTTTTTGGTATTTACTTAAAATAGTTGAAACTTATGCATGCAAAATATGCATGTGGATATTTATAGAAGCTTTACTCATAATTGCCAAAACTTGAAAACAATATGTTCTTCAACAGGTGAATGGATAAACTGTACATCAAGACAATAGAATATTATGTGGTGCTAAAAAGCAATCATCTATCAAGCTGTAAAAAACATGGAGGAAACATAAATGCGTACTACTACGTGAATGAACTCAATTTGATAAGATTACATACGTATGATTCCAACTATATGAAATTCTGGAAAAGATAAAACTTTGGAGATAGTAAGTTTTTCAGGAAGAGACACAAAAAATCCTTAACAAAATGTTGTAAAATAAATCCAGCAATACTTAAAAAAAATTAAACAAGACATCACAATCAAATAGAACTTATCCCATGAATGCAAGTTTGACTAACATTAAGAAAATCAATCAATACAATTCGCCATATGAATGAAAAAAAGGAAAACTATATGATCCTTTTAATATACGCAGAAGAGGACTTTGACAGTACTCAATACATTCATGTTAGTCTCAGCAAAGTAGGAATGATAGGGAGCTTTCTCAAATGAATAAAGAGTATCAACAAAAAAAAAAAGCCTACAACTAACATTATATTTAATGGTGAAAGATTGATTTGTTTTTCCTGGTACCAGGAGCAAATAAATATTGCCTGCCTTTACCACTTCTATTCAATATTGAACAGAGGTGCTAGTCATTATAAACATGGAAGAATAAAGAAATAAAAAGCCTTTGAGGCACTTGGGTGGCTCAGTCAGTTGGGTGTCTGACTTTGGCTCAGGTCATGATCTCGCAGTTTGTGGGTTCAAGCCCTGCGTCGGGCTCTGTGCTAACAGCTCAGAGCCTGGAGCCTCCTTCAGATTCTGTGTCTCCCCGTCTCTCTGCCCTTCCCATGCTCACGTTCTGTCTCTCTCTGTCTCTCAATAGTAAATAAAAATGTTAAAAAAATTTTTTTTAAAAAGAAATAAAAAGCAGAAAAAGCAGAAAAGAAAAGGTAAAACTGTTTCTATTTGCAGATGCTATGATTACTTAGGCAGAAAATCCAAGAAAATGTAAAGATGTTTACTAGAAGTAACAAATGAATTTAGCAGTGTCACAGAATACAAGGTTGATCTACAAAAGTCAACTGTATTCTTATACATTTGCAGCAAACAATTGAAAAACAAAATTTAAAAAATCTATTCTGAGTAGCACCACCTCCTGCAAAAAAACATAAAATATCTTGGAATAAATGTAAGAGAAAATATCTAAGACAACTACACCGAAAACTGCAAACATTTCTGGGGAATTAAAGAAATGCTACACAAATGGAGAGATATAATGAAAGCTCGATATTCTTAAGATGGCCAATATTCTTAAGATCCCCAAATTGATCAGTAGAATCAATGAAATCACCCCCCAAAATTTCAGCATGCTATTTAGTAGAAATTGACAAACTTTTCTTAAAGCTTCCATGGAAATGCAAAGGATCTAGTATAAACAAGCAATAATAATAAATAAAAGCACAAAGTTGGAAGATTTGCCCTACTAAATTTCAAAACTATTAAGTTATAATTTGCTATTGGAGATGAAATGGGCATACAGATCAGTAGAACTAAACAAAGTGTCTAGAAGTGGAGCTATACACATACAATTAGTGGATTTCTTTAATTTTTTTTAATTTTAAGTTTATTTATTTATTTTGAGAGAGGACGGGGGAGAGAATCCCATCTCACAAACTTTGTGTTCATAACCTGAGCTGATATCAAGAGTCAGACACTTAACCAACTGAGCCACCCAGGCGCCCCTACCTACAATCAGTGGATTTATGACAAAGGTGCCAAGGGAATTCAATGGGGAAAGTCATTTCAATGAATGGTTCTGGATTGTCTGAATGGGAAAAAATAAAAAATAATCAATCTTACTATACATCATACATAAGCATTAGTTCAAAAACAGTCTAAATATGAATCCAAGATGGTAAAATTTCTAGAAGAGAACATAGAAAATGTGGGTTAGACAAACCTTTCTTAATTAGAACACAAGAACATGAGTCATAGAAGAAGAAAAAAAGATAAGTTGAATTTAATAAAAATTTAAAACGTTGCTCTTCAAAACACACAATTAAGAAAATCAAAAAGTAAGCTAAAACTGGTAGAAATTATTGCAACACATATCAGGAATTGTAATCAGGATATATAAAGAACTTTTATAAGTAAATAAAGAGACAAACAGCCTAATGGAAGATAAAAGAATGCTCAAAGTTATTAGTCATCACAGAAATGCAAATTAAAACCACAATGAGATACCACAACCGACATATTAGAGTCTAATATTTTATTTTATTTTATTTTATTTTATTTTATTTTATTTTTTTATTTTTTTTGAAGGAGAGACATGCATGCACAAGTGAGAGGGGGAGGGGCAGAGGAAGAGGAAGAGAGAGACTCTTAAGCAGGTTCCATGCCCAGTGCAGAGCCCCACTTGGACTCGATGTCACAGCCATGAAATCATGACCTGAGCCAAAATCAAGAGTCCCACACTTAGCTGACTGAGCCACCCAGGCACCTCTACAGTGTCTAATAGTTTAAACACTGACCATATTAAGTGTTGATGAGGATGTGGATCAACTGAAATTCTCATCTACTGCTGCAGAGGTTGTAAAATGGTACAAGCACTGGAACAATTTAGCACTTTTCTTGAATGAACATACATATGAAATATGACCTGACCTTTTAATTCCTAGGACTACACTCAATAAAAAAGGAAGTATATGCCCATATAAAACTTTTCCATGACTATTCATAGTGCCTTTATCTGTAAAAACCCCAAACTGGAAACAACCCAAATGCCCATCAAAAGAATGGATCAACAAATTGTGATGGGGCGCCTGGGTGGCTCAGTCAGTTAAGCAATTGACTTCAGCTCAGGTCATGATCTCACTGTTGGTGGGTTCGAGGCCCTCCTCAGGCTGTGTGTTGACAGCTCAGAGCCTAGACCCTGCTTCTGATTCTGTGTCTCCCTCTCTCTGACACTCCCCTTGCTCACACTATGTGTCTCTCTTTCTCAAAAATAAATAAACATTTAAAAAATTAAATAAAATAAAAATAAATTAAAAAACCCAAATTGTCGTATAGCTAGACAATGGATGCTCTTCAGCAATAAAAACAGATGAAAACATACAACCACACTGGTGAATTACAAAACCATTAGGCTGAGTGAAAAAAGCTGGAAAAATAGAGTACATACTCTATGAGGCTATTCTTATAAAGTCCTAAAAAACGCAAAGTAATCTGTAGGGACAGAAATATCAATGCTTGCCTTGGGACAGAGTAGAGGGAGGGAGGGATCACAAAGAGGCAAACGGAAACTTTTGGAGGTAATAGAAATGTTCTTTTTCTTGATTATGTTGAAGGTTCACAGGTGTATACTTATGTCAAAACTGATCAAATTATAAAATTTAAAATAAATGAAGTTTCTTTACCTCACTTATACCTTAATATGTATAAAATAAAACAATATGGATGGACATTCCTATTGTTCCACACCAAGCAAAAGCAAAATGTGTTTTCCCTTTGAAAATGAAATAGAACTTGATGCTAAAAATATTAATTTGACTTTCCTCTCCTAATATATATATATATTTCCTCCCCAATATGATTATATGATTGTATATATAATGTTTATCTTGTACTTTAATTAAATTGTAAGCCTCCTGGGAGGTAAGAACCATAACATTTGCATCTCTACCTTCCACTGGCCTTGCAAAGTGATGGTAATGGGCTCTTAATGCCTTTTTATAAAAACATTTTTTTATTAGACTATAAAAATGTTGGGCAGATTATCCCATCTTTTCTGTTTAAGTTCTGTTGAAGATTGCTTAAAAGACTGAAAATGCCTAAAATACACACTAAGATGAAGAAAGAATGGAGAATTACCACAAAACATATCAATAAAACAAAAATATATCTCTGCTAAGAAGACCAAGAGTAGACTCTCAGGACATGAACTTATAAAAGCCTTTCAACAGAAACACATGCACACGCACGCACACACACACACACACACACACACACACACCACTTTTATCTTTGCAATAAATGAAAAAGAGAATCATAAATTGGAGACCCCTCACACTATATTTAAAAGAAGCCTGCAATTAACTTTAGAACAAGTTACTTTATCCAGACTAACTGAAGGGTAAAAGCTTTGAAAAAACTCAGCTGTTCCAGCCAGTACTTTCCTGCATTTAAGTAATGGGACATGCTTAGAGATGCTCTATTTCCTGCCCTACATCAAGAAAACCTGTGTTACGCCGTTACCTGAAACCCTGCCCCCCCCCATCCTCAGCACATTTACTAAGTTTTAATTACAGTTGAGGATCTCTTAGTCACTTGAAAATTTCCCTTAATTCTTTCGGTGTTATTTTTTTGGCTGATAATTTGTATTCAGAAATACAAACTCCTGAAGAAAATCTATAGCAGAATAATTTCCTTGTAATGCTGACTCAGGAGAAATTTTCCCTGTTTGTTGATTTTTAACTCCTCTGGATGGCAATGGACAGGCTGAATCTACTTGGTTTGTCTCAAAATAGAGGGTATTTGTTTACAGTTTTATGGTACACAGTACATCAGACACTTCAAATTCCAAAGTGTTGTTATAATTTTTAAATAATACATTACTGAAATTTAGCCTTAGTGTAGAACATTCCAGTCCCCCACAAACATTTATGAGGTCCATTTTTTCTGCTTATTAAACAGGAGTCTTCCTGGCAATACATAGTACTACTGTGCATCCCAGCCAAATAAGCTACTTACTGTCAGATGAAACCAGTTAAATTCAGTGCATGTTTCATGCAAGGTTGCAAACAAATTTAATTTGCACTTTCTGTAAATAAGATCATTTAATGTTAGCATGCGAAACTTTGATCATCTTGAATTTTTGAGTAGATTTGTGGATTTGTTAAGGTACTGTGCATTTTGATTCATTAGATCTAGTGGTATGATACACAGAGGCTTTTTTGCAGCTGTGGAAAGGATTACCAATGGTTTTCCCTGCCAACAGTTACCACTCTGAGAGAGCATGAAATACCGTCGTTCATTGCTTTGTGTGAACACAATCATGTTATACTGAGCTGCCTTGTAAAGAACTGTGATCTTTGAACTTTGGGAGTTACTCAGGCTCTTTAGAAATGAAAGAGCAGTTAAGTGGGAAAGTTTTAAAATCAGTGTTGCAAAATAATTTTTCTGTGATAATTACATTGAAAGAGTGAAAAGGGAGGAGGGACATCCTTCCCATTCAATTCTCATTCTTTGGAGATTCAAAGAATGAGATTATAAAATGAAAAACTTAATTTTTCTATCAAACTAAGCAATTTAGTTTGGAGTCACTAACAGAGCTCTTGCTGATACTTTCTACTTTCTTGGCTCCCCTCATTCATGTAGAAGGTATGAGAAAAGACAAATAATATGCTTGTGGATTTTCTGCCACGCAGCTTCTGTGAAATAGAACAGTTCTACAGAGAACTCTTGCCTCTCTAGCGAGGTCTCCTAGGTGTCCACATCATCTCCTAAAGTCATGCACTTTATATTCCCTGGCGTCCCAGGCTCACCACTGAAATTCAGCCTAGTTACTAGAGGAGGTTCTGATCTGAGAGTGGGAAAATACTGCCTCTCTTAGAATACTCATAGACTTCAAGCCTGGGGCAAAAATTTGTCCCTTAAATCCATTTTATTTGTTCAAAAGAAGTAGCTGTATTTACTCAATCAAGCAGTTTGAAACTATTTTACCCCATTCCTCACCTCATTCTCCTTTATGTTCCTCATTTTTGTATTCATTTATTTCATTTAAATGTGACTTTTTTTTCTTTGAAGTCATTTTCAGGACTATTTATAGAACAAAGATGTCTGAGTTGGAAGGGACATTAAAGATCATCTTATTCAATATTTTCATTTTATAGTGGATGAAATGAGGGTCCAAGACACGAAGTAACTCACCTATTATTGCTTCCTAGTGGCAGAGCCCAGGACTAGCTCTCTGAGTCTCCAACTTGTAGTTTAATGTTCTTTCTCTCATATGCTGCTTATTCTCAAGACACATGACCTCTCCTTTTATATATATATATATAAAGTATATATATAAAGTGTATATATAGAGAGTATATAGAGTGTATATGTATATATAAAGTATATATATGCATGTGTGTACAATATATATATATATATACTTTTTGGTTATTTGAGCTACTTCTTTACATAGGCAGCCTTATGTGGTTTAATTGAAAAGCATCAGCAATATTGCTTGAAGCAACATTTCCTCACTGCTGGCCAGGATGCAGGGAATTTCCACCATTAGATCATCAAAAGAGAAGGACTACTGTTACTTATGAATGGACACTGGGTCCAATACAAAGATTTGCCCTATTTGAAACTCTTACAGTGATTTTGGCCAATGGGTATTCTACCCCTTGAAACTAACCCTTTGACATTCCTTAATCCCGACTCATCTCATCAGGATACAAAGAAAATTGAAGTCACGCTTTCTTAGGATACTAGTTGCCAATTTTTAAGAATGTACAAGAGAATTTTTTATATTACTTCCTAAGTATGTAGATTGCACAATGGTTCCAACAAAGAGATAGTTATAGGATACTATATTAATGGTTTAGAAGTAATTGGAAGAAAGGAAGGATAGAAAAGGTGAAAAAGGAAAGAAAAAAAGAAGACTACATAAGAAGGAAGAACAAGAGAGTGAGAAACAAAGCCACTGAAAGTCTGAATATCATAAAATGTTATAGGTTTGAGTTTTTCCTAACCTGTTACATAGTCAAGGCAACAAATCTTTTGGGCAGAAAGAGCGATATAAGATTTATTCAAACTGATAAAGGAGATCAGAATTGAATGGAGTTGCATTAGATTGTCAAATGATACTCTCTTCAATCCATTAGAATAAAGGAACTAAAATAGGAATGTTTCTAAAATAAGAATAACCATATAGAGTGAGTAGAGAATTTATGAGCCTTCACCGTTGCTACAGGGTGCCTTTATCTGGTACATAAGTGTCTTCTGATCATAAATGGGTTTATGATTCCTCATTATCCTACCTCTTTTGGACAGGTTGAGGGACAGGTATAGATTCCTTTTTAGAGAAATGCTTAGATAGGATGAAGTCCAGTAAGGATGGCTTTGTCAATGCAACTACTGTAAGATTGGCTTCCTTCCCCTAAACTATACTGAGATAGACTGTGCTAATTTTTTAAAATATTTCATAACTGATCAATCTTCAGTCTGATAATTTTTTTTTTGCCTAATAGAATTGAATGTTGTGTTTCTCAAACTTCAAAACATGGTAGAATCACTGAGAGATCTTGTTAAACACAAATTGTATTGTAACACAGTGTGTCTGTGTTGGAGTCCCTAGATTCTGCATTTCTTTTTTTTTTTTCATTTTGTTTTGTTTAGATTCTGCATTTCTAAAAGCTCCCAGTTATGTCAGTAGAGCTGGTCTATAGATAACTCCTTGAGTAACAATAAATTTAATACATTTAATCAGGTTACCCTTACTGCTTGTGGGCCTGGGGGCCAGTTTATCTATTTGAAGTATGTGTAAATATCACTTTCTTTTGGGACTAAATATAAAGAATGTGAAGTTGATCTATTACCACTCATATAATTCTTCTCTGGTGCTCCCCCATCACCACCAAAGTTAAAGGTCAAAGACTGTCCAACAAGAAAGGTCATAGGCTATGACTGGAGATAGGCTCAATAGCTTATGGACAATGAAAGTTTGATGAAACTGTAAAATTAATAAGTCTAGAATTACATTAATGCTAATATGAGGTGCACACTACCTACATTTTGAGTGTTGAAGAAATAGATAACACATGAATAGACCACTCTAACAAGGTAACGTTTAGTAAAGAACCAAGTTTGTTGGCATTAAGTGCTTTTTGTTTCTGTTTTCTCAAGATTGTAGGCCAACTGATAGATCTAAAACTCCACTGAATGTAGATAATTCTGACTTTTAAACATGCCCAAACACCTCTTCTGTCCATCACCATTTTTTCCTTGCAATGTCTAGTAATTTTTGCTCAGCCAAAGAAACCAGAAGAAGCTGAAATCCATGGCCAAAGGAATGTTCTAGTAAAACACATCTCTGGCTTATAGTAAAGAGGGTATACATATTGCTATGACACAGCAAGTATCAGAAATATGGACTCATGAGTATGAGAGATAAATAAATTATATATAAAATGTTAAATCCATATTAGATCTATTAAGTACATTATATTTGATGAATCAGGTGATCAAGGAGTGAAGAGATATTTTTTAAAAGTGTACTGTGAGCCTCTACCTTGTACTATCCTGGGATCTAGAGCTACAATAGTGCATGTATTCAAGGAGATGTATAGTGAGATAGTCTTGAGATCAAGATAGGGAAACAATTAAAGGACGAGAATTGATGATATCTGCTCTTTTTTAAACTTATTTTTTATGTTTATTTATTCTTGAGAGAAAGAGACAGAGCACGAGGAGGGGAGGGGCAGAGAGAGAGAGAGAGGGAGACACAGAATCTGAAGCAGGCTCCAGGCTTCAAGCTCCAAGCTCCAAGCTGTCAGCATAGAACCTGATGTGGGGCTTGAACCCATGAACTGCGAGATCATGACCTGAGTCAAAGTCAGGCACTCAGTGGACTGAGCCACCCAGGCACTCCAATGATATCTGCTCTTGATAACTGGGTCATGGTGATGATTCACTGGACAGAGTACACTGGGAGAAAAGCATACGGGGGGAAGGATTCATTCAGATTTGCAGATGTTAAGTAATTCAGATGTGGGAGATTTCAAACATGTATGGGTCTGGAGCTCAAGTGAAAAGACTATGTTAAAAATATACATTTGGGGATCATACATCTGTTGATGCAACTGAAATCATAAAAAAAGAAGCTACCCCCCACGGAGAGTGTGAGGTTGAGAATTAATGAGGATTGAAGGCTGAAACCCAGAATACCTTCTTTCATGGGATATTCAGAGAAAAATGTGCATTTTATTTCTAGAGTGAATGTTTTTTTACCTATTGAATCACAAAATACTGTGATTATATATTGTACATATATATTGATTATATATGTCATTCTCACATTCCTTACTCCCCCATACTTTGATTTTTTAAAAATGAATATGCTATTAAATTAGCACCAAACAACTCCATTTCTGTAAATATATATACCAACAGAAGCAGCACAAACAACAAAATCAAAGCTATAAGGGCTAGACAGGGTGAACCTGGTTTGTCTCCCACCCCAGATTGGTGACATGTGTGGGCTGCTATCCCATTAGCCTTCACAACATTTCCATAGCAGGTGTCAAAGTAGCAAGCTGACATTCTTTACTCAAGCACATGAGCTGCTCATTCTTCTTTCATTCTCTGTTGGTGCTTTTGTGTCTTCAGAAACTTAACAGAAATATTTTAAGGACATAAAGCATTTGTAAAATGTTACCAGCTCTTATTTATTGACCAACAGCAATAAACAAAGTTAAGCATAAGGAGGATGCCATCAGTTAAAAGCAACAATGCTTTTTGTAAGAAGTGTTAATGACTGAGATAAACTGAGCTAGTATTAGATTCTTGTGGGCAGTTTGTTTACAATAATTCAGAAGAAGATAATGGAGTAGTAGGGGGTAGATTAAAAGAGATAGCAGTAAATAAAGGTGCACTGTGTCAACCACCAACTAATATTTGATTATACCTGAAGAGTTAAAATAAATTTTATTTTTCTCATATTTTAGAAATACTTTAAGTGTGTGTTTGCACTGCAGATTTAGTATAGTGGTAGAGGGCGGGTCTCTGCTATTGTCATGGAAGCCTGCCAACAAAACAGGATGTTTTTTTAAGATTAGAAAGACATCTTATTAACTCATTTTACTTCCAAATTGGGAAGAATACACTATAGCCTCTCACTCCCACGTATTGAGGATCATTGCCATACACAGAATTATAACCATTCACATCAATTTGGCAGATCTTAGGACAACTAGAGCAAAAGGCATTCTTTCAAACTGGAAGCAAAAGTGAATAGTGTCCACTGAATAAGTCCATGTCCCATGTTTAATCTAAAAACTAAAGTACAAATTGATTCTGGATCCAAGGAGGAACAATCATAGTCGATTCACCACATTTCTGTGGCTGCACAGCACTTACCATCGTTGGTAGTAGCACAGACAATTTGAAAGTTTTCCCTGCCACTCTGCCAGTTAGCTGTGCCTGTGTACCTCAAGCAAAGAGCAAAAGACTGAAAGGAAAGAGAGAGAAATGACCTGCTCACAAATGCCCTGTTTTAAAGCTTGAGGTTTATGACGCAGTTGCACCAAACTTGTTATGGGACCATATGGACAATGGCACACAGAACAATGCTCTGTGTTTGTTATGACACAGCCAAGGTGACACTTGTGTCATATTTTTTAAAAGTTAGCATAAGTTTTCCTTTTACTTCTCAGGATACCTAGTATGACCAGAAGATTTTATCTTAAGAGAAATTTTATTTTTTTCAGAGGATTTATAATTACCAAAGATTGTTTCAAAAATTACTTAGTTGTTTCTCCCATGTCAAGTGGGTCATTATTTACTATTTTGAAACAGATTGAAAAATGGATATTGTTTTGACATAAAAAATTTTCTGCACAAATAAACCAATCTTATTCAAAATGGTTTAAATATATATTCTTTATTCTGTATTGTGAAAGAGAAATTGTAAATCTAAATAAAGAGTGATAGTATCTTTAGCATTGACCCTGAAATACTTTCTCAGAGTCTTTTGTTATTTTTAAAAATTGGGTGGATTTTGGGGGAACCTGGGTGGCTCAGTCGATTAAGCATCTGACTCTTGATCTTGGCTCAGGTTATGATCTCATGGTTTGTAAGTTCAAGCCCTGCATCAGGCATGGTGCTGACAGTGCAGAGCCTGCTTGGGATTCTCTCCCTCTCTCTCTACCCCTCCCCTACTTGTGCTCTCTCTTGAAATAAATAAATAAATAAAAACTTAAAAAAAATAAAATTGGGCATATTTTTTTTCTGCAGTTATGTAGTCTGGCTAAGGACAACTGATTCTGCCCATTTTACTACACTGCCCAGAGCTTCTTGATGAGGCAACACTTGTTCTGCTGTAAGCTGGTGTGAGTAGCATTCTGGGGCCACACCATCCATGTTTTAAAGGAGATACAATATGGTCATTTTTTTTTAAAAAAGCTTTTTATATTAGATGTGATATCTGTGTTAAAGGGAAGATCTTCATCCACTCCCTTCTGGAATTCATTTTCCAAATGTCCTATGTGAACAAATGAAGTAGACATCCTCTATCATCCATAATTTGACCACTTGTCTATTCCTTTACAATTCCACTCCATATCGTGTGGTGCTTTTTGAAGATCATCAGCTTGGTACTTAGTGGCTGCACTGAAAGCTTTTGAGAGGCCACAACACACAAGGGAGGTTATGATAACTACAAGCAGGATAAGTCCCAAAGTTTTTAATGTACTTTAGAGCCATATTCCCCAAGACCCAAACCAATCAAAGAAAGACCCCATTGAAGGAGTCACCTTTTCAAGCCAAGTGGCTTCCTTAGTGATTTCATATAACTGAGTTTCAGCCTCTCCAGAAGTGTTAATCTGGATACAGCAGTTGGTGTTAGCCACATCAGATGCCTCATTTTTCAGCTGTAAGATAATCAGAGGCTATTCTACTAACAAGAACTTTGGCCAGAGTCTAAGGATTTTTATGGGGCAGCTATTGCTCTAGCAGCGGATTCTGCAATTTAAGGAATTAAAAAATTCCTGATATTAGCCTCATTTACATTTATCCCTAACCAGGGTAGCAGGGACCTGCAAAAAGGAGCATATCCCTGAATCATGAAAGCCTCCTTGGTAGGTTTTTTCCAGCTCAATATTGTAAATTCAGGGGAGTTAACCAATGAGATCTCTTATTTTGCTTGTGAAAAGTTAGAGGCACTGTTATATTTTTCTCCTAGCTTGAAATAAAAGGTTGTTCTAATTTCCAGAGGTTCCTCCCTCCCTATGCCCACCCTCCCACCCCACCTTAGCAATGACCTGAGAGATGTAGGTGAGGATGTTATCTTTCCAGGCCAATTTCAGAATAAGAGAAATGAAGGAGAAAGGGTTTCATGTTTAGTTAAAGTATGAAGTCTAGATTCATGGTGTTCGGAATAAGCAGTCTATTGTCTATAGCCTATGTTGGCTATTTCTTCTCTTCCTCATCAATTTGATTCAGAAGTCTCCAGCTACACAGGCAGGCCAGGTGTGAGTTGGAGTCTTCTTCAGCTGTGAGATGTGTATCCAAGCTTTTGTCATTTAATGCAAGAAAACAGTTGAAACCTAGATGTCCATAATCAAGGGGAAATCATGTAAGGAAAACTGGGATTCACTGTCTTCTTGATTCTACCTTTATTCTACCCTTCTAGACATGGCCAATGTTACCCACCTTCTGATCTGTCATGGTGTCCGAAAAGGGACAACTGAATGACCCTTTTCTCATTTCTGTTTCACTTTAATGTCTTTTTACTTCCATGCTCATATTCCATGATCATATTTTAAAAGGGATTTTTGCCTAAATTGGACAACTAATCTATAAAGAACAATATAGGAGGTGTCTACATGCATCTTATTTTTGATCTTTGTGCCAGAGAGTAATTTAATTATAAGAAATGTCACTCAAATATGAAGGACAATGGGTCAAAGCACATTCTGCATTTTTCATCCATTTGTACACATGTACCAAACCAAATCCTTGTTTCCCATTAAATATTCTTAACCATACTACCAGCATTTATAACTATCTGAAATTATCTCATTTACTTTTTGGTACATTATTTGTCTTCTATCATGAATATGAAAATTCCAGAAGAGTAGGGACTTCTAATGGTCTTGTCCACTGCTGTATCCCAAGGGACAGTATCTCCAGCACCTGACACAGACTAGATATCTTGTAAATATCAGTTGAATGGATAAATAAACAAGTGAATAAATGAATGATCAATGAATCAAAGAATGAATGATCTACATCTGGAGCCCGGGAAATAATCCAGATCTTCCTTAGAAACATTTCATTTTACAATTGGAAAATTGAAGTCTGAAGGAGATAAAATAGTTCATAAAAAGCTACTTGGGATATTAATAGTACAGTTGGAACTAAAATACGGTCTCTTAATTCCTGGTCTAGTATACTTTTAAATGCAATTCTATTTGATTATGAATGGCAGTGATTTTTGATTTGGAGATGGTAGAAATTCCTTCTCACAGTGTTGGTCCAATTAGAGATCCTAAGTAGAACACATTATAGTAATTAGAAATGACTGTGCATGAATATAAGTATATGGAGAAATAGTGAATAAAGATACAAATTTGAGGGTCACCTGTGTGGCTCAGTTGGTTAAGCATCCAACCTCAGCTCAGGTCATGATGTCATGGTTCGTGAGCTTGAGCCCCATGTGCAGCTCTGTGGTGATAGCTTGGAGCTTGGAGCCTGCTTCAGATTCTGTGTCTCCCTCTCTCTGCCCCTCCACTGTTCTCTCTCTCTCTCTCTTTTTCTCAAAAAATAAACATAAAAAATTTTTAAATAAAAATTTGAATGTATAGGCTAATAATAACTATGCACAACATATCTATGTCAATTAATAGGAGCCAATGGATGTAAATGTTTATAAGTTGAATAGATTTGATTTTTTTCTATAAAACTAAAATTAATAAAAGATTATTCTTATTTTAACTCTTAGAAATTCTGACATTGGTGTTTCAAAAATTCATGATTTCTTCTGCCTCCTCTTCCTGCCTTACCTGGTGACATTCTGAAAATCAATCTACTTTAGACTTGTATTCCTTCTATCAATGTTCTTGTTTCTTTTTTGAGAATGTTAGCTTTTAAATATTACTTGTATTAAATATTTAATATTAATAAATTACTTGTATTTAATATTTAATATTAATAATATTAAATATTATTTGTTATTTATTCAAAGACATTGCATCACAAGATAAACCTTCACATACAATTTTATTCTACTGGGTTCTAATAATTCAGTCCCTGGCCTCTTTGAAATCACATCTTTATTTCTTCCACCTTTTCTATGCTGGTGCTTCCACCCCAACTGAAGAAATATATTGTTTTTATACATTTTTTATTTTTACTATTTTTATTTAAATTTTTTTTAATGTTTATGTATTTTTGAGAGACAGAGACAAAGCACTAGCCAGGGAGGGACAGAGAGAGAAGGAGACACTGAATCTGTCACCACAGAGCCGAAAGTGGGGCTCAAATCCACACAGGCTTGAACCCATGAACCATGAGATCATGACCTGAGCTGAAGTTGGACGCTTAACCAACTGAGCCACCCACACGCCCCTGCTCTTATATATTTTTAAAGATTAATTTATATTTTTATAGGACTGAATCATTAAAAACATTGTTTTATAGATAGCTTACAATTACTAAGGATGGATGAGCTGGAAGGAAAAGACTCCTGAATCTTTTAGGTATAAATCTTTTCTCAGTATAGGGGCAGAGAGAGAGAACCTTCAACTGGAAGCAGTACTCTATTTCTGAGCTTACTTCTAGACTTATGTCAGCTAACATTTCTTTACTTTGTACCTTTCTTACATAGTTCATTAACATATCTTTTTAATAGGTTCCAAATTGGTTGGAAACAGTATAATATGGTAGTGCCCAAGTTAAAATTCAAGAAGAAATACACAGGAAAATATCAGTTCTATACATTTTATTTGATTTGCACTTTTTGAATATTTAAGCCAAGTCAATATTTTGAAAAAAATCCTGAAAGAGTTTTCTGTTCTGACAAGACAAAGTCCAAATTCTTCCAAATGCCTTTCCAAATTTACCAGCTGTGTTTGTTTGCTTCTTGCTTCTAATGTTTCCACCCTGGGGCATCATTTACATTAAATGAGCAAGTCTCTTGGTCTTTCAGCTCTGCCCTACACTGCTCCTGCTATTTTCTCTGTTGAAAATCCTCTTTGACGATTTCTGTCTGAGACACTTTTTTAATACTCAATTATAACATATCACCTCTATAATACCATTATTTTCTAATTTCTTTCTTTCTGTTCCTTACAGAATATTTATTACTTCCTTTTCTTTACCATATAGTATTTTGTATTTACCTCTGATCACACTGTGTAGTGATTGAAAAAAATGTATGTCTACCCCAGTAATAGATTTCATAAATCTGTTAGAGTCGAAACTGATATTTGTTTCTCTTTTGCCAGGGTCTAGAACAATACTTGGCATACAGTAGGATCTCAATAATTATTCAGTGAGCAATGGGCACATTAGGGAATTCATTAACAATATGAGTTAAATGATTTATTATTTGTAGTAATTTGTTAAATTAGAAAAATATGTAAATACAATGATTTGACTTAAATAGCCTTATTTAGGAAATCAATAAAAAACATTTGAAGCATATAAAATGCCAAGAAAAAATTGACTTTGTTTCAACTTTGTGCATTTAAGCATAATCAGCATATGTTATGACTTAGCAGCTTAAAATAAGGTGAAAATTAGACAGTACACCACCATCTGTTCTTACGAGAAACCTTGGAAAATTGTTAGAACTCACTGTCCTCAAAAGTTTTAGTATTGTTGTTATAATAAGCATAAAGGTCAAGGGCAGTTGATCTCAGTTTACTTGACATCATATCGACTTTTCAAGCACATCTGTTGGTAGATTTAAAATTGGAAGATGAATGAGATTTTGCAACAGTTAATTTAATGAGAGTGTCTGTTTTGCTTCATTGAACTTTTCTTCACTCAATACTTCTCTGCCTCTTTCACTCCATTTCAAAATGCCTATATAGATGAATTTCTTTCTTTCACATATGGGCTCAATATGGAAAGAATAATTATTTTTCCCCAATATAAGTAACAGATGATATATAAGGATATGTATTCACAAATATGCATATATGCTTATACACATACATGTATACATACATGTGCATTGAGTATTATAAATAGTATATAATAATAGTAGCTTCTATTTACTGAGCACTTAATATGCACTAAGTGTGTGTCAAGAGAATATTAAATTAAATGTCATTTATTTTTTTCAAAATACTTCTAAGAAAGGTATTATCCCAGCTTCACAAACTGAGGCTCAGAGATGCTAATGAATCTCTGTGGGGAGGTACATTGTATAAGCAATGAAATGTCTGGTTGAACTTTTAAATTTTTTTCAACTAGAGAAGGATTCTCTAAAAGTTGCTCACAGTTTTCTCTGTCTAGAGGTGGACTTGTCAGTTGACTGGTGGAAGAGACTTTGATTTGGTGGTGGAGGTTGTGGGAATAACCAGAAGTGGACATTAAGTTACAAAAATGTAGGACAAATACTGACTTAATGTTCTTGGAGAAAATCATGACACAATCATGAATTTGAAAGCAAATGCTTCAGATGAGATGCTAGAGCTTCTATTTAGTAATAGATATTTGGAAATTTTTAGTAGGATCATTCAACACTGAAGACAAGAATCTCTCTTCCTCCCCAACCAGGTCTAATTTCAGGTTGCCAGATGTCTAAAAGCATTTATTATTCTTGGAAGGTATATGTGTTGGGAGGGGGGGAAGAGAGAGAGAGAGAGAGAGAGAGAGAGAGAGAGAGAACTTTCTTTTTGCCCAAACGAGACTTGATAGAGAAGAAAAAAGCCAGACTTGATTGCTTCATCATACTATAGGAAAAGCTAACAAAACAACCAGACTACACATTGTACAACACTAACTTGACTTCATTTTGGCATCCCACAAAGGGTGTTATTTAAGCCTAATTAAGCTGGTTTTGGAAATGTGCTAGGTTGACCACTGTTACTTATTTGGTTGTCTGGCCCCTGGCAGCCAAACCACACTTGACAGGTGCATGGGGATGTTTTCTCCCTGAAGGAACGTGTGTTCCCACTGTCATGTTCCCTTGGTGGCTTTGATGGAAGAGGAGGCAAAGGCAGGTATGGAAGCTGGATGTGGAGCTATGGGGAGGTAGGAATTTGAAATCTTCCTCCTTTCTCTAGTACTGTGGGTGTCTGTTCTGGAAACTGAAGGTGCCATTGACATCTAGTGTTTCCTTGGTGGCTGGAAGTAAAAGGTCTGTCGGCCTCACCACTCCTAGTGCTGTGTTCTGCTGCTCCAGGTATTCAAAGTTCCAGTGGAGACTTAGCTGTGCCTACCCTCAAGGGGGGAACAATATGATATGAATACTTTGCCAACAACCTGGAAATAACCTGTGCAGCTTTGCAGCAGGGAAATCCTGAGTGAGGGGCAAACACAAATTTGCAGAGCATGTGTTACTTAGTGGGCTTGTAACAACTTAGCTTATCTAAAACATTTCCCAGAATTCCCTTCTTTGTATGGTTCTAGGTTACAATTGACCAAGGAGAAATTTATGTGAGATTTCGGAGGCATAAATAAAGCAGCAGTAACTATGAGCTGAACCTCGGTGAAGACTTCCAGACATCAGTGAAGCTTGTATGTGTTGTGGCTAATCTGATGGCTCTGTTTGTTAGGGTCTCCAGCTTCTTTAGGGTCCTGGGCTAGACAGGTGTGCAGCTCTGTGGAGAAGGCAATGGGCCCCTTCTTCAGGTAACTGTACCTCAAATTTGGGGACAGTGAGAGACAGATGTGGGGTCTAGTTTGTATTTGTGGCCTTCATTTTGTTCTTTCACGTACCAGTTTGACCTCAGATATCCCCTCTTCATGTTCAGACCTACAGAACCTTGACCTCTAGTGACTTCAGACCCACCACCAATTGTCTTCTATAAACTTTTTCATTAGCTCCCAAAATTTCATAAGGTCTAATCCCTATGATAAATTACTTATTACAATTATTTACAGTGTTCTATTTCCCTGATCAAATTTAACTGATACTCTTGGGGAAACCTGAAGACTAGAAGAGACAGCTGGGTTGCACATGTATTCAGTAAAAATGTTTGGAGATGCTATGACTGTCTATAATTATAAATAATGATCAATAAATTCATGAATCATGTTTCTATTATTGTTCCCTTTGAAGAGCAGTCGTTTATCATCTTAAATAAGACTATATATTTTATGCAGGAGTAATAAATATCCAATGATAAACCAGGGACATAAGCCAATGACATTATAACATAATTCTCAAGTTCAAATTCAGATGTTATAATGTAGATAGTCAGTAATCACTCTAAAGATTTTAGTGCAAATCCATAAATGATTAGTATTCTGTCCTATTCAGTGTTTTTAACACATTCTCTATACTGGGCATTGTGTCAGATGCTAGGAACTTAACTGTAGGTTAAAAAAAGACAAATCCCCATGCCCCTAAGATGTTCACTACCTGGAGTTACTGACTGCTCACTACCCTTTAAATTTTCCAGCTTGGCCATCCATCACCATGACTGGCAGCTGAAAGTCAGACTCAGAATGTGACACCTGTTGAGGTCATTTTCCTAGGCCTCTCTCTGGTTCTCAACTCCCAGGATTTCAAATCGTTGGCTCTACCCTCTTGGATTCCAAACCTGCTTCTGCTGCTTCTATCTATTTGGAGACCTTTCATTTTCAGTTCATAGGATTTCAACTTTTCATTGAGCTTTGCTCCTTCCTTGCCTCTGACACCTTCTGAATCCTTTCCCAGTTCTGGCATAAGAAATCCAAGGGCCAGGTCAGCCACAGCCTCTCTCCTTGCTGAGGAAGTGGGATTTAGGTAAGTGAGAAGGCAGAGGTGAAATACAGAATTGTAATGTAATGAAACAAGTGCTATACCGTTTGTGTACGAAGTGTTGAACATTCATAGGTGGTGATGTAATCAGTACTGTAAAGTGTGCCCTCCATCAACTTCCTGCCCCTATAGCTACATTATCTATATCTGCACTCTGTTATTTTTCCATTCATCCTACAAATATTTACTATGCAATCACCCTGAGCCACCCACACTTGTTGCTTTCCCTCCATTTTACAGATGCCTCTTCTGCTGTTTCAGGCTACCACCCATGCTTTGCAGAAGCAATATATAGCAGTGATTAAGCAATTGGAGTTGATCTGCCTGGGTTCAAATTTTGACTCACACTGCTTTATGCTTTAGTTTCTCCATCCATAAAATGAGGATAATCGCAACATCTAACCACCTAGGAGTGCTGTTAAGGTTAATGCAAATAGTACACCAAAGCTCTACCCCAGTGCCTGGAATAGATAGGTAAATACTCACTGTGTGTACTTTATTATCATTAATGATCTCATCTTTTCATCTGCTCTCAGACCAGTTTTTCATTTCTTTTTTAATTTGCTGGTTTCTTCTACTTCATATGGCCTACAAATATGTGCTTATGACTTACACATCATTAAACATCCTAATTCTCAAGAGGATGATTCTACCTTGATGATTCTCTTTTTCTTTATAATTAGAATCAGAAATATTGACATTCATTATTTTTTATTTCCTTTCATCCAATTCACTTTCCAGACCCCCTAATCATGTGGCTGCCCCTGACTAATAACCCTATTAATTTCCAAGTCCAAAGAAAATGTTGGCCCTTGTTTATTGGACTACAGCATTCCTAAGATTTTTTTCCTCTTTGGCCTTGGCAACCTGCTCTTTCTGGTTCTTCTTCCACATTTTGAACCATCTCTTCTCAGCCACTTTTGCAAATTCCTGCCATCCATATACAGTTGGTTATAGAGTTCTGCCATTTCTAAGTTTTTAACACATCTTGTATCTTTTCTTTCTACTCTTCATAACACAGTTGCCTTAACTTAGATCTTTGTTATATCTTATTCAAATCATTGCAGTAGTCTTCAAGTGGTCATGCCACTTCGTTTATTGCTACCACTCCCTATTTCCTCTACAGTAGTGATTTTTCCAAAATACAAATGTAATTCATTTTACATTTCCCAGGCCAAAGCAGTGTGGAGATAAAAATGGGTACAATTTCAATATCAAAATAATATTTCTCCTCCCCAAAACTCATAACCTAGCCTAATCATAAGAAAAACCCCAGAAAATTCTAAATAGAGTGGAATCCTACAATCTACCTGGCCAGTCCTCCTTAAAATTGTCAAGGTCATTGTAAACAAGGCAAGTCTGAGGAAATGTCACAGGCAAGAGGGGCCTAAGGAGATATGACAGCTAAATGTAATGTTGTCTCCTGGATGGAATCCTAGAAAAGAAAAAGGGCCCTAGGTAAATACTAAGGATATCTGAATAAAATATAGTTGTTAGTTAATAATCAAATATCAATATTGCTTCATTAATTGCAAACAAATGTGCCATACTAATGTAAGATGTTAATAATTGGGGAAACTGCAGGGGGTCAGCATGTGGGAACTCTATTGTATCTGCTCAATTTTTCTGTAACTCTAAACTGTTCAAAAGAATAAAATTTAATAAAACTTTATTTTTTACTGTCCCCAGATCAAGGAACCTCTAGATTCCTCAAATTCTTTTTATTTTTATTTTTAAGACAGAGAGAGACAGAGCACGAGTTGGGGAGGGGCAGAGACAGAGGGAGACACAGAATCCGAAACAGGCTCCAGGCTCCAGGTTCGGAGCTGTCAGCACAGAACCCGACGCGGGGCTCGAACTCATGAACCGTGAGATCATGACCTGAGGTGAAGTCGGGCGCTCAACAGACTGAGCCACCCAGGCGCCCCTAGATTCCTCAAATTCTTTTCCAGATATGGGAACCTGGAGGCCAAGTGATGTTTCATGTGTGTTCTAAAGTAGTTTTGTGGGGTTGGGGGCTTTTGTTTGTTTGTTTGTTTTGTTTTGTTTGGTCCACTAGTTTTCTTCTCTCTTGTTCTTCCTCCTGAAGCAAAAAGAGAATAATGCCTTCTGAAAGGTTTGGAGTCCTTTCCAGGGCACCAATGCCAATGCTGGTGTCCAATATTTAAGATGCCAATGTCCTTGCAAAGCGGCCGGTACCTTTCTTCCTGCCAAATCTACTGACTATGCTGCTGTTGATTTGATGGTACTGTCTTGGGATCTGAGTCTCATGGGAATCTTGTGAAATAGTCCTTTTAGATTTTTTGCTTGTGACTACAGTCCTTTCTTCTCGGGGCTCAAGCGTCAATCCTTAGGGGCTGAAATGAAGGATAATCAGAGCGGGAGACATTGCATTGCTACATTTCAAACCACCTCTCTTCTATCACTTACTCTGAGTCCTAGGAACTCTTGCTTCTTAGAGATTGACTTATTTCCCAGGATATTTCTTGACTGCTCATACAAACAGATTACTGAAGAGCTGGGCCACCAGCCCTCAAAACCTGTCCAGACATGTCTGAATCTGAGGGTGAAAAACAGTGCAGGTTCAGGTTACATAAATATGATCATGTTGTTGTGCTGTTTAGAATTCCTTCATGACTTCTTTTTGTCATTTAACATGGCCTCACAAGGCACTCTCATATCCTGCTTTAGTACATCTTTCTGGGCTCAGCCAGAGACAAAACCATTCTCAAACTTTCTAGTTCAGCCACACTGAGTTATTTTAAGCACCCACATTTCATGAATTCATCAAACTTCTCATGTCTCTCATGTCTCCATGCTTTATCATGATGTTCAAATTGGGTTAGCCACCCATGCCTCACTAACACCCCAAAGGATCATACTGTCTTTGTATATTATCATCACTTCCATACTCTGTTATATTAGTTATCTGTTGATGTTTAACAAATTACCCTAAAAGCTAGTGCCTTAATACAATAAACATGAATTATATTATACTTTCTGTAGGTCAGTAATCCATGCATGGCTTAACTAGGTCCTTTATTTCAGTGTCTTTTACAAGGTTATAATCAAGGTGCTGGTCAAAGTAGTGGTCTCATATGAAGGTTCAGTTGAGAGAGGGTCCACTTCAAACCTCACTGACATTGCTGCTGTCAGGTTCAATTTCATAACAGCTGATATCTTGTGGCCCTCAGTTCCTCATTGACTATTGACCATAGGCCTCCTTCAATTCCTTATTATGTGGACTTCATAGGGTACCTCACAACATGGTAGCTGGTTTCCATCAGAGGGAGGAAGACAGTAATACAGCATGAGCAAGAGAGGAACCAGGGTTTTTGCAATCTAAATGCACCTGATTACTTAACTCCTATTAGTTAAAAGTGATAGAATACATCACTTTTGGTATATTTTATTTGGTAGGCTAAGCCCACATCCAAATGGAGGGGATTATACAAGAATATAAGCAGGAGGCTGGGATCACTGAGGACATTTTGTAGTTGCCCCATAGAGGACTAAACCCCCACTGTTAATTGGTTCACATGTTAAGACAGATGACACCACACATGCACCAAGACGGTTTATAAATATTTATTACTCACATAATAGGTCTTTCCGAAGAAAGTAGGGCAGACACAAAAGCCAGTCTGGAATGTCTTGAGAGAAGAGAGAAGCCAGTGGCTTTGGTTTTTATTGAGGTGGAAGGTGGGACATCATTGAGGGTTCCCACAGGAATGGATTTAGGGCAGTGTGAATTTTTCCATGAGCACTAACTGATAGAGCCAGTGCTTCTTATATTCTTGCCCTGATATGGAACAAAAGGGAAAAAGGGGAAGGTTAAGGCATGAAAGCTGTCAGGAGTCAAATATCAAAAATGAACTTGGAGTCATTCTTATCGCAAGGGTCTACTTTAGAGGCTGTCTACTATCTCCTTTATAATATAATTGTTTATTTATTGTTTGTTTTATAAAATAAAGAATGCATTTTATCTTTATGTTTTTAGCACCTAGTGCAGTGCCTGACATATCATGGTCACTCAATCAATGTTGTTTGAATGAGTAACAAAATCAGTGAATAGATTCTCCCCACTCTCTTGACCTTTATTTATCTCCTGTTGTAGATCTAGTGATCTTTCAAGATTCAGCTCAAAAATTATCTCCTCTATGGTGACTGTCTTGATTTATTTCCTCTCCTCTCTGATAGAACTGACTACTCTCTTGTTTGTGCTCAACTGCACTGGGTACAGATTTCTGTCATAGAATTAATGACAGTAGCATTTATTTCTTTACAGGATTATATTCTTTACAAGTCTGCTCACTGAGGGTAAAAAATTGTCTTGTCATGAACATTTGTATCCTCAGTATCTAGTATGGTATCACACACAGATGTTCAGTTAATGTTTCACAGAGGATTCAATCAATTCCTCTATGGAAAAAGGAGTAGGAGAAAGCTAAATATAGAAGGAGTGTTTAATCTGGATCTTGAAGAATAAATAGAAGCTTGACAGGAGAGGATACAGGGATGAGGATGCTTTGGAGACAGAATATTCTAGATACAATAAGTAACAGAACCAAAGACAATGAGTTATAAAAATATCATGGTGCATTCAAGTAATAGCAAGATTCAGCGGGTTGGAGATGAGGCTAAAAAGTCAGGTTCACATGCAGGTTGTGAAACTTTGTAGGCTATATTAAGGAGGGTAGACTTTCTCTTTAAAATAATGGGAAGTGGGGAACTTGGGTGGCTCAGTTGGTTAAGCATCCAACTTAAGCTCAGGTCAAGATCTCATGGTTCATGAGTTTGAGCCCTGCATCGGGCTCTCTGCTGTTATAACACAACCCTCTTTAAATCCTCTATTCCCCCTAGCTCCCTCTGCCCCTCCCCCACACTCACTTCACCACCACCAAGGCAAACATTTAAAAAGTTAAAATAAAATGAAACAATGGGAAGTAATTTAAGATTTTTTTTTGAAAACTTAGGTGCTGTTGTTAATCTAAGTAAATCTATTCTAGAAAAACAATTTTGATGGGAGAGTAGAATGGACTTTAGGGAGTAGACTGGAATCAATCAAGGCTGGGAAAGGGGTGGTTTCACTGGGAAACACGAACTTCTACCTGGAAGAAATCACAATGTAGATAGAAGGTAAGCATTAGCATTCTGAATGCTGCTGAGAGAGATCCAGAGCTATGAGATTTGGAAGGTATGGAAACCTGAGAAAACTCCACTGAAGGGATTATGAAGATATGTAGACAATAGAGATAAAGACAATGGATGAATCAACCAAATAAAAGAATTATCAATTATCTTGATAATCAGCTGATAATCTGATAATAACTGTACCCCACTTGCAGTTTGGGGCTCATATTTTAATATACGACTAATGAAAGAAAAAAGAGAAAAAATATATCGTGTCTAAAGCATCACAATGGATACAAAAAATAGCTTTTCCTGTCTTTTTGGTACTAACTTTAGAGAAGTATATTATTTCCCCAATACTACCTTTTTTTAAATTATTATAAAGGAATTGTTACAAATTTCTCATGTGAAGCCTTAAGACTATTTTCTAAGAGAATTTCATAGCCTAAGCTTTGCATTCAAAGAACACTCTAGTTGTTGCACACTAGACTATCTCCATCGGTAGTTCTGAGAAAGATGAATAGACATGTTTCAAGGTCTTTGGGGTTCCCACTTTAAATTGGAGTCTGAAGGCATACTGGTTATAATCCATACTTCTATGCACAATAATGGTCACCCTGGCTAGTAAGGCAGAAAATGGGCCACAGGACAAAGAGCTGCCAATTAGCTTGATTTTAAAATTTCTATAGCCTTTCTAAAGAGCGGCCTTTGAATTTTGCATGGAATTTGTTTTCCAAGGATATTTAGAATTTCAGAGTTGGCAATAATCTCAGATTTCCCCAAACATTTTAGAGGGACTGCTCACGTAATGCCAGTTGTTATTTTACTATTGGATGATTAATAAAAATGCAAAGTGACTAAATACTTTTCTCAATTTAATACGCCTTATCTTTAAGTGTATTTATTTATTTTGAGAGAGAGAGAGCATGTGTGAGTGGGGAAGGCTCAGAGAGAGAGGGAGAGAGAATCCCAAGCAAGCTCCATGTTGAGGTCTGGAGCCCAACACAGGGTGCAATCTCGTGACTGTGAGATCATGACTGTGAGATCATGACCTGAGCTGAAATCAAGAATTAGACGCTTAACCAACTGAGTCACACAGTCATCCCTGAATTTAATAAGCCTTTTAAATGAACTTATATTTTACTAACAGCGATAGTATCTGCACACATTTGAAGACAATAGTATTAACATGTATTTGTGTGATAGCAGTATTTACTCAGTTATACATTTGATTTATCTGATCCTTTAGCAACTTCATGGCACTGAAGGGGTTTTAGACCCTTAGGTTAGAAACCGATTTGGTCCAACTTCCTTATTTTACAAGTCAGGGTACAAGTGGTTAGGAACAGGTCATTTACATGAATTGCTCCAGGTTACGTACACCGGGTTGTACGGGTACCAGAGAGCCTAGATCTGACCTTTACAATTAATACAATCCCAGAATAACCAAAAACATTACATCTGTTAACACAAAATTTAATGATAATCCTCATGCTAAATGGTGTGATGTGTCTATCCATGCCATGCTTCAGAAGGTATGCTCAGACTTTGAACTTTCTGGCATTTTAGCACATCATATTAGGCCTTATATTGCTGCTGAAAGTTAAAGATCATTTTCCTGATAGTCATTATTTGAAGCAAACAATATGGAGAGTTTAAACTCTATGTGTGCTAGATTCTCTTTGCTTACCTACACACCCAAGCACTTGGTAGCATGGTTCAGTTTCTTTCACATTAGTTTTTCTCTGAGAATTGGAAAGTTGGAAGAAGGAAAATAAAAGCCAGAACAATGTGGCATGCAGGAAGAGGAACTAAGGAAGGGTCAGAAGGGTAGACGTTTGCAATGTTGAACCTGTGTGTGGATGGCTCTGTTCCACTGGTCCAGCTGAAAGAGTGTATTTGAAGTGGCATAATAATTAGGCTCAAAAATTTACCCTCAGTGTGCCCTTCAAAGAAAAAGTTTGGGTTGAACCTTGGGGCAATTCATTTCAATGCTTTTTAGACTTCTATAGGATACAGATGCAGTTGAGAAATCTCAGGAGAATTAGTTTTCTCCCTTTTGAGAGCTAATACCACATATTTTGTGATTAATCAGAAAGCAGGTGAAAGCAACCTCCTTTAAATTTGACGTCAGTTTCTTATTCTTTATGATTAAGTGATTACTTTCAGAACTACAGAATTAGGCCTTTTTTCTGAACTTACATATTTCTTAAAACTATTATTATAAGATACAGTATCTGTAGACAGAAATTTTAAGTTATCATACATATTCTAAATTTGGCATGTTGCTTGTTTCAAATAATGAAAATGAGGAAAAAGATAATCACACTGCAGAATTAAAATGTAGATAGTTATCACCTTTTTCATTAAATATATCAATTTTTTCCCTTGAGTTTTTAAATGTTTTATTTATTTTTGAGACAGAGAGAGACAGAGCATGAGAGGGGGAGGGACAGAGAGACAGAGACACAGAATCTGAAGCAGGCTCCAGGCTCTGAGCTGTCAGCACAGAGCCTGACGCGGGGCTCAAACCCACGAACGTGAGATCATGACCTGAGCCGAAGTCGGAGACCCAACCGACTGAGCCACCCAGGCGCCCTTTTCTCCTTGATTTTTGAATGAGTTTTACAATTAATATGTTTTATTTGGATGGAATGAAAGTTTGGATGCTATTCTTTTAGAACAAAGTAAACATATAGTCTTATATACAACAGACGTGGTGTATTGTCATTCAAAAGGACCTTAAGTATTTTTAAGAGAGATGGATTTAAACAAACAGCCATTTGCCGACACTTAAGATAAGGCCTTTAGAAGTATATGAGAGAGTGTAATGTTATGTTCTGGCAGGAAGCCAGAATGTTTTATTTTCTTACCAACATTTTATTTTCCTGAACTCTAAAAGAAGTGACAGGTTATTTTGTCTGTAATGGTGGTTATTTTCAACTTCAAAAACCTTTCTGTGATCTTAAAACCTTATAATTTGTTCACAGTTACAAGTTAATACAGGCACTAAGCAGCATCTGTATGTAATTTTAGCGGAGAGATATAGTGGGAACTTTCAGTCCTTCCAAACTTATTTTATTAGACATGCATTGTCTAGAACAAGTTTTCTGCAAGTGTGGTACCTACCAAGTTAGCTTAACTCCAGTCTGTTGTTGAAAGTGGGGACATTTATGCGTCTTTTGGGGGCTTAGTGGCACCCCACATCAGTCTTGTTCTCTGTTATAAGGAAAACTGGAAAGGAAGGGAGGAAGTAAGGAGATACTTGTACAAAAGCTCTGTATGTCAGGCTCTGTAGTGGTGCTTTCTCATGTTATATCATTTGAGTTTGAAGAAAACCTCACCTTTAGATTTCTACAAGGACAATACTCCAATAGTTACTCCTTTGCTGGGTGCTGCCATAATATTTCACTTCAGCTTTTCTCTTTTCTCTCTCTTTCAGGAATTTCCCAGCAGCACAACTGGAGCTTTCTAGAGATGTGGCATTTAATACAAACCAGTCTGAAGAGAGAAAAAATAAATATGTGGGCAGGGCTTCTCCTCAGAACACTTCACATCACACAGAGACTAGCACTGCCTTCATGTAAGAAATAAATCCTATAGATACATACGTTTGAAGTGAGTGGTAGAAAATTAAAAAAAAAAAAGGATGGTCTTTGAGAAAAGGAGTTAATTAAATATTTTGTTGATCTCTCAATGATTAAAAACATGCATGGAGTTAGGAGGTATCAAACTTTGTAATGAAGTTAAAGATGAGGAGGGGCACCTTGGTAAATCAGCCGGTTAACCACCTGACTGACTCTTGACCTCTGCTCAAGTCATGATCTCAAGGTTCTGAGTTTGAGCCCCGCATCTGGGCTCTGCGCTGATAGTGCAGAGCCTGCTTCAGATTCTCTCTGCACCCCCCCCCCACCAAACTAAATAAATAAACTTAAAAAAACGTTGGAGAGAGTCTATCATTTATGTTATTTAGCATAACTGTGGGCAATGTCAATGTAAAGATTAAAAGTTGGAGAGAAATGATAGAAATTTTATGCGTTTCCGAAACTATCTGCCTTATTGTATCCAGTCTTTATATTTGTAATTGTGCCTAACTGTGGAAAAAATAATAAAAGCAAGTCTTACCTGGTACGTTATCACACAAATGGATTAGGTACAACTTTAGATGGAGTATCTTCTGTGTAGAAATCTACAGGTGTGTCTATCACTGAAAAACAAAACCAGGGACTCTGCTTCTTATTTTTCATGCAAGGTTCTTGCTAACTGGCAATAGGGACACAGACTGGGGTGCTTTGTGGTGGCAGCAGAAGGCTGGCAGTGAAAAATATAACAATGCCTCTGTTATCTGTTTCCAATTCTTGCAGCATAGAGCTGGAATCCAGAAAATTTGCCGCCTTGAATAATTCAACTTTCAAATCTGTTGGTGTTTCATGACAATTATGATTTGCTTTTCTTTAACATTCTATACTTTGCTTAGTTTTCAACCAGGGTTTCCCCCCTCCCCTGCTTTAAATTCTTTGATATTAAGAATCAGTGTGGTGATATCCTTTAGAAGTATTAAACAAGACCATCTAGTCAGAAACAGGATATACAAAGAAAGATAGATGAGAAAAATCAAGAACAATTTCTAACAGAAGGAGAAGTCAGCCTGAATTTTACAAAGCTTTCGGATTTGATAATGACTCTCTTACCCAGTTATTTTTTCCACAGTTAGGCACAATTACAAATATAAATGTTCTAATGTTCTAGGGGGAGTTTTAGAGCTCACTTCTTGCCCAGAACCTCCTTTGTAGATAACAAGCTTGGCATGTTTTAAATATTTATGGGGGACTCTGAAGTGTTGCAAAAAACAATACAGCTCCTAGCACAGGGACGATGAAGCTAGAGTCTTCATTCGGGTCACACATGGTGACAGCGCTGAAATAAACAGTCTGAAAAAGGCAAGCCTGGTGAGGCTGGGTGAGCTAAAGGATGATAAACATTCTCGTGTGTCTTCCCAATACGTGTTCTATTAGGTGTGTTTGTGTTTTCTTCCGATTTACGAAAATAATTTTTGTTTAAACAACAATGAAAATGTCAATGAAGGAAATTTAAATTGAAAAATGTAATTACTACTTTCCTTATAAAACATTTATTTTTTTTCTCTGCTTCTCTCTCTCTCTCTCTCTCTTTCACACACACATACCCACATGCACACATACACACGTACACACACCCCTTAGCTAATCTTTGCTTGCCTTCATTCTCTCCTTCAAACTGGCTTTCTCCATGTGACAGTGAACATGGCTGGTAGCAGCAGCTATAAGGTTGTAAACATGATAGCTTCATGACTCTGAGGAAACACAGGCTGTCTCTCTCCCTGCTTCTGTATATAATACTTCTATGGAATAATGCTGATTAACCAGGTTTGAGTCTTGTGCCAATCCTTTACACAATCCCTGTTGCTAAAACAATGGGACCCTTTGAATGGTAAGCCTGGTTCATGTGCCTGTAACAGGCAGCCTCGCTGATGTCAAAAAGTTTAAGCAGGGGAGCCCAGTTTCACAAAAGAAGACATTGCATTTACTAGAGGAAAGGAGAAGAGGCGTGTTTAGCTGAGGAAGACACAGATGTCTATTATGTGAAAAAAATTGAAAAAATTTGGAATATAGTGAGAATTGCCAGTCATGCTGTTTTCCAAGAACAGGTAATGAGATATGCTGTAGATGACAGTGTGTTTATTATTTATTCAGTAGACATTTGTTAAGTGTCTATAACCCTTGACATACAATTCTTCCTGGGCTGGGATATAGGAGTGGTAAACAGCCAAAACTAAAATCCGAACCCATTTCCCTGGTGGAGAGACTTACACGTGCTTCTTGTGACTTTTAGAGTGTTCTCCTGCAGCAGCAAGAGGTTGTTTCCATAGTTCCTAATAAATTCTGTGATTCAGCCAAGGCCACTGCTGGAGCTGACACTTCATAACCTCACAGTCACGACAGCCCTGTTGATTTCACTTCCTCTGTGCCTGAGCACACACCGACCCCACACACTTCATTGTTTGGCCTCTCACCTCACTTCCGAACTTTAGGTGGACCCCAAACAGTCTTTTTATGCTGCATCTTCTTCTTCCATCAGACAACTTTCTTAGGCAGGACTGAGGTAGACAACTCTCTTAGGCCGGAATCTGGCTTCCTTCAATGGCAGCCAGATTTGGTCCACGAGAACTCGTGCATCCAAGTCCTGCCATTCTGGAAATGCAAGCTGGCCGCTTCCACAACCGCCCTCCTCTTTCTGCTTACTTAGCAGACAAAAGCAACTGCAGCCAGGCCGCACTTCCGGGCTGCCTCAGGCAAGACTCAGGTTTGTAGATTCTGCGCTCCAAACTCCAGGAATTCATTAGCTTCTCCCAAGGACTCTCATCTTTCACTCTTGTATTAGCCTAGGATGTGCCAAGGAGTTTATGCAGCTTATGAGGCATCTATTTGGGGAATGAGATGCCAAGGGACTTTCCCTGTGAAAATGCTACCCCACCGGTCTATCTAAAGATTTATCTTTGCCCTCTATCACTAGGGATTCATCCTACAAACTCCCCTAGAAGGAACGTCTCTCTAATAAATCTCTAGTCTTATCTTCCGTAGACTGGTAGGGGTGATGGCTTCTGGAACAGTTGAAAAACCTATCAGTAAGTCCTGTGGTGATATATCTTTTAGACTGTAGACATGACATTTTTTTAACATTTTTAAAACATTTTTTAAAGGTTTATTTTTGAGAGAGAGAGACAGAGAGGGGAAGCAGGGGAGGGGCAGAGAAAGAGGGAGACACAGAATCTGAAGCAGGCTCCAGGCTCTGAGCTGTCAGCACAGAGCCCAGCGCGGGGATTGAACTCATGGACTGTGAGATCATGACCTGAGCCGAAGTCAGATGCTTAACCAACTGAGCCACCCAGGCACCCCCTTTTTTAACATTAAAAAAAAGTTTATTTATTTTTGAGAGATTGGGGAAGGGGCAGAGAGAGGGAGACAGAGGATCCAAAGCTGGCTCTGTGCTGACAGCAGAGAGCCCTATGTGGGGGTCAAACTCACAAACTGCAAGATTATGACTTGAGCTAAAGTCAGATGCTCACCTGAGCCACCCAGATGCCCTGAAGTGACACTTTTTAACCATTGATTTAGGATTTGGGGCCTCAGCTGGAAAAAACAAACAGACAAACTGGAGAAGTCCTATTTAACATTCTTTTATATTTGTAAATGTGAATATACATGAAAAGGTTCTCAGTAGGAGTGTGGGCTGTGGAGCCAGAGAGCCAAGATCCAAATACAGAGTCTGCCACTTCCTACTGTATCACAGGAGCTTTCTATATTTCATGTCCCCCAACTGGACGATGCAGATGATAACTGAACCCACTTTCTGTGATACAATTCTGTGGGCCTTAAACAAATTAATAAATTTGGAGGACTTAGGCTATTGCTTTATCATAGTAATACTTTAGCTACTATTCTTTTTTTCTATTTTGAGTATTCTCCCAAAGGCTTTTTAGAGTGGCCTTTGTTTCTTGCTCCGTTCACATTACAGTGTTGAGGGAATCGTGAGGGGTATTAAGACAAAATTTCCCTCAAATATCTGAGTTAACAATTTACTCTCTATGGAAGTATTTCAGTTTGGTCAGAAGCATTAGATTGGAAAATGGATCCAGTCACTTAACTAAGGGTGAATTTCATTCACTAAGTCAGTGGATTGGAGTTGGGTGAAGTTTCAAATACTAGCAATTTAATGTATTAGGGCTTATGGTTTTCAAGAATGGATAAGAGATTGTTGGGCTGGGGATGAAGATGTCTGAGTTCAGTTTATGGTCTGACAATTAACAAAGTATAAGAATAATCATCTTATTCCCTGGGCCTTGCTTTCTACATTTGACAAATGAAGGAGTTGCACTGGATGGGCAGACAGCATGCAAAAGAGTATGGATTTGGTCATGGAGAGAGCTGAATCTATATTAGCTCTGCCACTTACCTGATCTATAATCACAAGCAAGTTATTCCATCTGTTTAAGAATCGTTCCCTTATGTGCAAAAAGAGGATGTTAGTAGTACCTGCCTCTACGGGTTGTTGTGAGGATTAGAAAATTCATCTAAGTGTTGATCCCAGAACATGGCATGTAATAAGCATCCCAGAATGTTATTTTTGATAATAAATAACTACTATCATTCCTCATTTTAAAAAATTTTTATTTATTTTTAAAAAATTTTAATGTTTATATATTTCTGAGACAGAGGGATAGAGCATGAGTGGGGAAGGAGCAGAGAGAGGGGGAGACACAGAATCTGAACCAGGCATGAGCCTCTGAGCTGTCAGCACAGACCCGTGCAGGACTTGAACTCATGGACTGCGAGATCATGACCTGAGCTGAAGTTGGATGCTTAACCAACTGAGCCACCCAGGTGACCCTCTTATTATTATTTTTTAAATGTTTATTTATTTTGAGAGAGAGGGACAGAGAGCACGCATGCATGCAAGCATGGGATGGGCAGAAAGAGAGGGAGAAAGAATCCTAAGCAGGCTCTGCACCGTCAGAGCAGAGACCGACTTGGGGCTCGATCTCAGGAACTGTGAGATCATGATCGGAGCTGAGATCAAGGGTTGACGCTTAACAAACCGAGCCACTCAGGCATCCCTTATCATTTCTTGTTTTATGATTAAGTCCATGGACCATCAATTAAGACTGCGAAATTTGTATTTGTAACTCACTACATTTCCTGAGTTTGGTCGTCTGTCATCTGGCTGCTTACATGATACATTAAATACAATGATCTCCTTTAGTAGGTGTACTTGGGTCTCTTTTAAATACATATTCTTGTTTAAAAGTAACAAATTGAAAATATATATATGTCCTTCCACATGCTGTTGCCAGTAAGTAATCTACCTTTCTTTTACGTTATACTTAGACTTTACATTAATTTCTTTTGGTCTGAAGACAAGTGGGCAGTGCTTTATATTCACAGTGGATGAAGAAATCCATCCACTTAGCATTAATTTCAATACATATTTGCAAAAATATATTAAGTTTGATATATGCTTGGCCCTGTTAGGTCCTTGGGACACCATGTAAAAAGACATGATAACTGCCCTCAGTAGGCTTACAGTGGTATTATTTAGAAATGTGAGAAATCTTGCTCCCCTTTGAAGTTTCAGTCTTCATGTATTTAAATTGATCTTAAAGGCAGGCAAAAGTTCTGAAATCTCCATTAAGTGGTACAATCTCAGAAATTCCTGGGCCATTTTATTTTTCTCAATACCTTTTCTTTGGGTGGCGGGGTTCTGCTGAAGAAAATGGCCTAAACAGGAGTCTAGTACCACTTCAAACTTCTCCAACCTTAGGTGGAGACTCAAAACTTCCAGGGCATCCTTTAACATTCCTCTCCCCATCTCCCTCTGTGACCTCATCAGGACCAAAAGACTTTTCAAACCTTCTCAACTTACTCAAAAGCTCTTACCCTCTTTCCTGCCCTTCCTTTTTTGAAGATAATTTAGTTACCTGCATCCCAGGGAAGATAGGAATCTGAAAGTGGAATTCCCTCAAATTCCTGCCACCACACTGAAATATTTATTCAATTATAATCCACCCTTTTATCAGCTGGATATCTCTTTTTTCCCAAGACCAATCCATCCACCACTTCCCAGGATCCCATCCTTGCTCCTTTTTGTCCTCTCAATCCTAACTGCCAGCTCTTTACTGGCTTCATCCCATCAGGTTTTTTTTTTTTTTTTTTAAAGTTTATTTAAAGAGTGAGCATGAGCGGGGGAGGGGCAGAGAGAGAGGGACAGAGGGAGAATACCAAGCAAGCTCCACACTGTCAGCTCAGAACTCAACACAGGGTGGATTGGGGCTCAATCTCATGAACTATGAGATCATGACCTGAGCTGAAACTAAGAGTCGGACTCTTAACCAACTGAGTCACCCAGGTGTCACATCTCATCAGGTTTTATACACACTAAAGACACTTTTGCCTTTAAAAAGTTTAGAAAATACAAGCCCTTCTTCAATCACATCTCTTTCAGAGACCACTCCTCTTCATAATGAAGTGACTTGAAAGCATGTCTGAGCTGACTACCTGCACCTCGTCAGCCTCTATTCCACTTTTATTTGACTCCAGTTTCACACCAATGGCTCCATCAAGGACATCAATGATTTCCGTTTTCCTTTTTGTGAAACCCAGTAGATACTTATCACTCCTCATTTTATTTGACCCTCCCTCTTCTTAGTTGACTACACCTGTTCTTCTGGAAACTTTGGCTCTTAAATAATCGAATGTTGACTCATATTTCAACATTCCATCCTGATTCTTTAAGACAGTATCTTAAAACGAATCACCCTAAACTCGTTTCCAATCCCAGATGTAATAAACTAATCCCACAGAAATGGGATTTAAATAAGTTCACATGTAGGGCTTTGTAATAATGATTGCAGAATCATGCCTACCAATTCTCACTGATTGGTCATAGATGTGGTTTCCATGGTGATTTCACACATAGCTCAAGCTCCCCACCCTGCTTCTCCTACCTTCCCTGTAGCTTACTTTAATTGAGACGAGGTAATAAGAATTATTAATTAATATTGCAATGCTGTAAGTTTTGATACAGACCCTGGAAAGCCATTGTCAAATATAGATAATTAGCCTACCACTTCTTATTTTATATTTATTTAAGGAATTGATGATCTAAGTATTTTCAAAGTTCCAAGTCTATATGGCATGAGCTTAGTGTGCTTGTTAGAATTTTTGTTTCCTTCATTCCTTAGAATGGAGAAAAGATGATGTTAAGAGATGATAATATATAGTTTGCATTTCAGCTATGTTTCTAATTTGGATACCACAACCTTTGGGTATTCTCAGTATCATCTCATAGGGAAGAGAAACTTAGAATATCATTCATGTGTATTTTTCTAAAACTACGTGAATGAAGAAAGATAGTCTAAGGCATTCCTTAGGTAGATATATTTTCAAAGTAATTCCTGAGAGTTCGCTTAATTATGTCAGGCTGAAATGAAGTTTTGTCTTTTAGTCATATGCACTGAATAATTCCGGTCAAGCAGATTATGTGGTAGATAGATAGATATATAGATAATAGATTATGCTCATAGTTCCAAAAGTAAAAATATGTAATATTAATTCAATAAAACTACATTTTGTTTTTATTATGCTATGTCACAGGGACTGTTGCTTTCTCTTAAAACAGATTGAAACTTTCTTTTAGAATTTCTCTTATAGGAATTAGCAAAAATTTTTAAGATCCTTAAAGGAGGTCTTGAGGTATTTTAAATTTTGAATATATTCACTACTCAATTGGGAGCAAGATGCAAATTGGGCAATGGGTTAAAAACTATGTGACAATAAAATAGCTAAAGTGATTTACTTATATGGCTCATAATTTGGCTCTGAAATGTACACTTTTCCAACCGTTTTTCTGTACTTTTATATAAAATTAGGAAAAAATAAACAATTGAAAAATGGTACAGAATTATGCTTACTTTATAAAGTGTTTTTCCTACTTTAGTTTTCTGTAAGAAGTACACACTTTGACATGAAATATATTTTATCTCAGTTTGCTTGTGTGCATATATGAAGTAATGAAGACCTTGTGTTTCTATTAAGAGTTCATTTCACTTTTTATCACCTTAATAGTAAAGAAATTCTTTCTATATTTGAGTGCAGTATAAAAAGATGAAACTATGGTAGTGAGTACACATAAATTTTGTTTCTAAAGAACATCTCAAATGCAATGCATACTTTTCTCTCTACTCTGTTTCTGAAACTTGGCTGACTACATGTAGTTCATCTGAGCTTCACTGACGTCTTCTGGACACTAAAATATTTATTTCAGCTTTTGACTCCCGTCCTATTCTTGTTTCATTAAGGAATGAGGAATTTCTCAAGTTCCTATATTATATCCCAAAATGCAACATCCATTTTTGCTACCTACCCTCTACAATGAAGTTCCAATATTCTATCGAGCTTCTTCAGCCCACTATATCTTCCATTCTCTGGTGTATTTTGGGTATTTTATACCCATGATTATAAAATTACAAAATTTCACATTATAAATTATAAAATTACAAGAGCGCCTGGCTGGCTCAGTAGAGCTTGTGACTCTATCTCAGGGTTATGAGTTGAAGCAAAATGTTGGGCATGGAGCCTACTTAAAAAAATACATATAAATTATAAAATTACAGACAAATAAAATGTTAGGCTTTTAAATGATTACAGAAGTTATCCAGTTCAGTCTTTGCTGTTCATAGGTAAACACACTGAGACCTCATGACTAACAGATTTGACATATTTGTTCTTTGTTGTGGCAATGTCCTTGAGCATCACTCTAATCAAATTGTAATCTTAGAAAATAAATGGATCTTTTCTTTTTGGAAAAGTGTATATTGAAATGAAAAATCCTAGATGAATTTTTGCTTGGTGTCATGTTCTCCTGAGTGCACAATTTCTTGGCTCTTTGGAAACACCACTAGTCTTATATTTAAACCATTCAATCATCATGATGTTAGTCTGATGGTTTTCCAGGCACCTCCCCAGCTAGAACAGAGCTGTATTATTAGCTCCTCCCATTGCTTCCAGAATTTTGTAATTCGAGCTGGATGTTGGAGAGAGCACTTCTTTCTTCTTTTGCCCTTGGAATGGTGCCATTCTTTCCTTCATTGGCTTGCGGAGGCTCCTTGCCTTATTTTCGCCTCGTATTGGTGGTATTCCACTTTATTTGGCAATCATGTTACTGCAGTAACATGTATTGGACTGGCTCCTCTGATCTGCCATTTTTTTTTCCTGGCAAAAAATTCTACTGGTCAAATGCCACAGTGTCTATTTTCAATTTAACACCTCCTTAAAAGAAAGTTATTTTTGTTTTTCCTAAATATAGTATATCTTTGCCTTAATATAGATTTTTAAAAAAAATTTAGTGGTTATAATTCTTTTGACCTTTTTTTGAATCCCTAGTAGATTTCTTGAATTTTGTCTTATTAACAAAATGAAATAAAAATATACCACTTATTAAATACTTTGTCTAGAAAGAAGCATTTTATTAATATGGATTTTAGACCATAAACTATCAAGAACTTGTTTTCAAGAGTATTTGACCAAAAAACAAATTTTCAGAATCAAGACACATCAGTTTATTCCAATATAAAGATCTTTTAAACAGATACAATTGTGTCAGTGTTTAGAAAAATTTACTTCCTTTTAAAGCAGTCGACTCCTCCAATTCTATTCCCTTTTCATAGAATATTAACATTATTCCGAATAGGAAGTTAAGTGATGTATTCAGTAAGAATCCACTGTGACAGAAAAATACTTCTATCAAGAAATCCTGTAATATTTGTAACAACCAACAGGTTATGGACCTTAAGATGCAGTAGATTATATGACGTCCAACAGTTGCAAACAATATGAAAAATGATGATTAAATTCATCAGAATTCTACATTCTTCTGGGTAAACTTAGTACTACATAGTCTAAAAGAAAACCAAAGAATTATTCATTCATGAATCTCTTAAAATCAAGACAAATATATTAAATTTCTTTCCTTCCCTTCCCTTCCTTCCTTCCTTCCTCCCTCCCTCCCTCCCTCCCTCCCTCTTCTAACTTATGAACTAAATATCATAGTTAGCAATGTATTTTAATTAAATACAAATATGTTCTTTGGAGGAAAATATATAACTCTTTCTTTCCTTTCTTATTTTTAAAAGAAAAATTGAATACGTGGTTAAGTGACAGAAAATAACCATGGAATATATTTATTGTTGTCAGAATCTCATAGATTTTAGTTATAGGTTCTGGTTATTGGATTAAATTGTATCTGGAATTAAATAATTACTCCAAAAGCTTATTTTAATATTTAATTACTTAAAATTCTTTAAAAGTTTTTCTACATAGTAAATAGTAGGTTTTTTCCCATGGTAAATATTTTAATTAAAAAATGTTTAATATAGCATATACATACACATATTACAGAAAATGATACATAGCATTGTGATATGAAGATACATATCATAAGAGTGCAGATATATGAATTTTCACAAAACAAACCCACCTGTGCAACTAGAACCCAGATTAAAAAATAATTTTAGCAGCATCTTAGAAGTCTCTCCACCCCCAGGGTTACCCACTATCTTGATTTCTAACGACATTCAATAGTTTTGCCTGCTTTCATATATTGCATATAGATTGGATTATGCAATATGTACTCTTTTTTGGGGGGTGAGAGGGATCTGGGTCTTTCTATAAACAATATTTTTGTGAGATTGATTTGTATTGTTGCATGTAGGTGTAAGATTGTACATTCATATTCTGTTTAGAATTCCATCCTGTGCATATGGCACATTTCATTGATACATTGTACTATCGATTGGCTTTTGAGTAGTTTCTAGTTTTTGACTGTTACAAAAACAGTGCTTTTGTGAACATTCTTGTTCATCTCTCTCCACACACTTATGGGTGCATTTCTTGTGGGGATATACTCAGGAGTTATACAGTGTTTATATATTCTGCAGTTTCCAAAGTGATTGTAGCAATTTGTACCCCATCAGCAGTGTCTGAGCAGTCCAGTTACACCAAGTCCTTGTCACCATTTGATATTTTCTTTTATTTTGTTTCTATCTTTAAATTTACTCATCTTTGCCAGTATGTGATAGCATCTCATCATGAGTTTTTTTTTTTTTTTTTTGCATTTCCTTAATGACATGGAACATTGAGCACATTTTCCTATGTTGACTATTTTGATAAATCTTTCATCAAATGTATTTTTAAGTCTTTTGACTATTTTTCTGTTTGGTCATCTGTCTTTTTCTGATTTGATGGAGGTTTTCCTAATGTACTCTGGATACAAATTTTTTTTCAGATAAATGTATTACAAATAATTTTCCCCACACCTTCTACTCTCTTAATTGTGTCTTGAAAAGTTCTTGATTTTATCACAATTCCAAGATGATCCTTACCTGTGTATCTTTTGATGAACACAAGTTCTTAATCTTATTATGATCCAGTTTATCATTTTTGGCTGACATATATTCTTCTAATGAAAGTTTTGCTTACACTAAGGTCATAAATATGTTGTCCTGTTTTCTTTAAAAGCTCAATTGCTTTATCCTTCACATTTAGATCTACAATCCATCTGGAATTGATTTTTAGGTATGTGGTAAGGTAGGAAATAACATTTTAATTATTATTACTTAAGGTGTATGTGCTTGTTGTAGAGGAACATAGAGAATAGACATTAGTTATGATCTACCATCCAAAGATACCATCACCGTTACTGTGGTGTATCTTTCCACACTCAGCTTTTATTACTTTTTTAAAAAATATATGTTAATGCTTATTTATTTTGAGAGAGAGAGAGAGAGAGAGCACGCACATGGAGGGGGAGGGGCAAAGCAAGGGGGAGACAGAGGACCTGAAGCAAGCTCCACACTGACAGCAGAGCCCCACACAGGGCTAGAACTCATGAACCATGAGATCATGACCTGAGCCAAAGTGGACACTTAACCGATTGAGCCACCCAGGAGCCCCTTGTTATTATTTATTAATTTCATTACTTTATGGTACTGTTATAAAAGTTACTATTAATGTTTTATTCCTCTCGGTTATATAAACTGAGAATAAGATGTCTAGTTCTTTTCCTTGGAAATTTAGCTATGACAAAAAACAAAACAAATAAAAAAAATTTGTCCCTAGAATAATATGAATAATTTTAAGCTTAGAATATTACAGGATAACGTCTCAAGTGGGCTTTGAATTTTCCTTCTCCTGTGACAAATTTTCCCACCAAAGTCAGTTAAACACATTATCTTTAGTATAATTTGAAGGCCTACAGTTTGTTTTGTAACTCTTTCATTTCTATCAATATCTTCGTTAATTCCTTTATTCTGCTTTGTTTTAATTTTTATCAGTATTTGAGTTTTTTGCTGAATTAATTTTTCACTCTTTCAAAGTGATCTTAAATTTTAAGGTTATAAACTTTCTTGAGTCCTCTTCTATCTCTATACCATATGTTCCGATATATAGTTTTTTTAAATTATTGTTGATTTTCTAAACCATTTTTTCAATATATGTTTGCATTTTCTATTTGACCCAAGACTTTTCATGCTCTCTCTATAACAAACATTGATTTTTTTGCTTTTGTTACTTTTGAGTTTTATTAAACTGTGATTAAAGAATGCTGTCTGAACTACTTTTATTTTTTGGAATTTATGAATGTTACACACTTATACAAAAGGTATATTTTCTTTAAAAATTTTTTTCATGTTTATTTAATTTTGTGAGAGAGAGAGACAGACAGAGTGTGAGTGGGGGAGGGGCAGAGAGCGAGGGAGACAGAATCGGAAGCAGGCTACAGGCTCTGAGCTGTCAGCACAGAGCCTGATGCGGGGGTTGAATTCACAAACTGCAACATCATGACCTCAGCTGAAGTCAGATGCTTAACTGAGTGAGCCATACAGGTGCCCCCAAAAGGTGTATTTTCAAGACAGAACTCTTTTATTAATTATGTTATTTAGGTATTCTATATTCTCACTTATATTCTTGCCCTTTTACTCTGTCATGAACTGATAGATGTGATTAAAAACTCTTACTACTATACTGTTCTTTCCTGTATCTCCTTCTAATAGTCACAATTTGTGATACATGAGGTGGTTGCTATGCTATGTAGTTATATATTTATACTTCACTTATTTGTATCTTTGTTTTTCATTTTACTCTAAATATTTACATTCCATTCCGTTATTCAACATTTATGTCAGTCTTAGTTCTAGGTTAAAATTATTCAAAGTTCAACGTAATTCATTTTGCCATCATTTACCTATTCTTGGTTAGCTGCATTTTGGTCACCAGAAAAATATTCTAAGTTCTTGCATATTCAAAACTGTTTGTCTATAATATATATTTAAAGGACAGCTTGTCTGGATACAATCCTAGCCTCACATTTTCTTTCCTTGAATATATCTGTTAATAATTTCCTTCCACTATTTTCTGATGTTGAATGTTGTAGTGGAGAAATATGAATGTAACTTACTTACGTTATCCCCATAAATAACATTTATTTTCCCTGACTGGGAAAAAAATAAAAACAAAAACAAAACAAAAACTTCATTTTAAAGCACAATAGCTTTACTAGGAAATATCTTGATGTTGATCATTGTTGGTCAATAATTTGTACCCCTGTGTCTTTCCAATACATAGACTCTAGTCTTTATTTCAACAGAGGCACTCCTGAATTATAACTTTAAAATATGTTCTGTTTATTTGTATGGTTCTTTTTTTTTCCTCAGAGGCTTCTTTAAATATGTGTATGTGGATCTCTAATGCGTATCTTTCTACTTATTTTTTTCTCCTAAATCCTCCCTCCCTTACTCCTTCCCACTTTCTTCCTTCCTTCTTCCCTTCCTACCTTCCTTCCTTCCTTCCCTTTTTCCTTCCTTCCTCTTCCATCCTTTCTTCTTTCTTTTCTCTCTTTCCACTCGCTATTTCCATTTCAGTGTGGTCGGTTTTCCCCATTTTTTTCCATATTCCCTCCCCCTCCTGCCCCCACACTTTCTATTTTCTTTCCTGCTTTTCTATTTTCTTTTCAGTTTTGGTAAGATGCTTTTCCTCCTCTACTTATTTTCTGAATTCTGCTAAACACAGAATAAACACAGTTTATTTCTTCCTGTTGTTTTTCTATATCTTCCCTGAGTTCCTAAACTTCTGATTTAGATCTGACTTCAAAAGTAATCTCTTCATTTTTTTTTATAGTCCATAATAAAATATTTGGTCACACTTTTTATATGCTCCATGGCAAGGTTCTTCTGGTGTGTTTTCTTCATCTGTAGGTAAATTCTGATGCTCTTTCCCAATTTCTTTCTTATAGTATACCGAATTTATTGTGTGTAATCCTTTTTAGAAGAAAAAAACTCTTCATCCTTGAATTAACTTTTTCCCCTTAACCAGCAATTTGTTGGGCTGAGAGGTATGGAGTAGCCTTCCAGCTGCTCTCTGCTCTGCTCTCACATAGACAGACTGCTTCCTATAACTCTGGCTCCTATTTGTTATTATTTCCATAGCCCACTTCCTCTGTTTCTCTGGAGAAGACATGGACCTGTTTATGGACACAATCTTCAATGTTCCACATAAGGACTATAGCTTTTAAAAAACAGGTGGCCACTCACCTTCAGAAAGTTAGGATATTTTTTTTCCTGTGTTACTTGACATGTGTCCCTGCTGAGCTTTCTTGCTCCTTTCTGAATATTTTCTTTACTTCCTTCACATGGCTGCCATCTTACTTGTTTATGGCCATTGGTATATGATTTATCATTATCTTCTTTTAAAAGAAATTTGCAGGAGGAGATCATGAACCATCCTGATATGTGCACCAATATTCACCTTTTAAATTGATTTTCTCACTATACTCAAACAATATGAAAGAAGTCAGTCTTAAAATTAGTGCACATCCATGTGAAAAAAATTCCACAAAAATAGGGAAAGAACCACCAAACAGAATTAGAAGTAACACTGCCCCTGGCTCTTACAGGGATGGGAGTAGTGCCTGTTCTCATTAACCAGACTGGAAAATCTCTCGGATCATGAGCATTAGGTAAGGTACATACATTCTATGTAGAATGGTCTTGCTTTAGTAGTGACAAATAATTATGCTTAGACTGACCATTGTTTCATTCTTGTTTAATAAATTTTAAAAGAAATATCTGAAAAGATCTATTTCCAGGAAACCTAACTGCACCTCAGAACAAAACTCAAGAAGATTTCTGGAACACAAATATATCCAGTACCCACAAAGGTAAAATTCATCCAATCTAAAATTATCAGGCTTTATTTTTTTTTAACATTTATTCATTTTTGAGAGACAGACAGAGTACGAGTTAGGGAGGGGCAGAGAGAGAGGGAGACACAGAATCGGAAGCAGGCTCCACAGGGGAGACAGAGTACGAGTTAGGGAGGGGCAGAGAGAGAGGGAGACAGAATCGGAAGCTGTCAGCACAGAGCCCGACACGGGGCTCGAACCAATGAGGGGTGAGATCATGACCTGAGCCGAAAGCGGACGTTTAACCACCTGAGCCACCCAGATGCCCCTAAAATTATCAGGCTTTAAAGAAGCAGGAAAGTATGACCAATACTGAGAGGGAAGAAAAATCAATTAATCAAAATTGACCAAGAACTGACCCATATTTTAGAATAGACATCAAAAGAAATGATTATAACTGCATTCTATATGTTCAAAAAGTTAAGTTGAGGCATGTAAGATACAAAAAAAAAGGCCCAAACTAAAGTTGTAGAGGTAAAAATGACAGTGAATATGATTAATTACTAATTAGACATTGCAGAAGAAAATATTAGTGAATTTGAAGACAGCAATAAAAATTATCCATTTGAAACACAGAGGGAAGAAGAGAATTTAGAATAGAGCTTCAGAGAGCTGTGGGACAACTGTGTGCAGTCTCATATATGTATAACTGGAGTCCTTGAAGGGAAGAGAGGGAACAAAAAATTATATTTGACAAAATAATAACCTCAAATTTTACAAATTTGATGAAAATAATAAACTCATAGTCTTCCAAAACTCAATGGACTCTAAGCATAAGAAACATGGAAAAAAAATCACATCAAGGTACACTGTTAATAAATTGAACAAAACTAGTAATAGGGAAGAAAATCTTAAAAGCATCTACAACAAAAAGATACCTGATGTATGGAGGATAAGGACTGATTTTTTCTTATAAAAAATGCAAGGAGACAGTTGATCAACAGTTTTCAAGAAATAAAAGGGTCGGGAGGGAACCCTGCCAACCTAGAATTCTATACCTGGGAAAAAATAGGCCTCAAAAATAAACATGAAAAAAAAAAAGAACTCATCCCAAGTAAGGCGTGTGCTACCAGAAATGTTAAAGAAAGCCTTTAAGGCAGAACAAAAATGATACCAGATGATAGAGCTGTTTCAATACAAATAGCATGAATGCAAAGTGGGATTTGTAACATGCAAAAGTTGAATGTGTGACGACAGCAACAGCACAAAGGTTGGGAGGGATGAAATTGAATTTGCATACTATATACTTGAAGCTAGTCAGAGATAAAATAAAGATGTAGACTATAAATCCTAGGGTAACTGCCTAAATAAGGAAAGAGTTATAGCTAACACAGATTGAATTGGATGATAGTTAATCCATTTAGTTAATCTGAAAGAAGGCAGAAAAAAAAGAATCGGATAAATAGAAAACAAGATGATAGACTTGAATATAAATATATTAATTATTATATTAAATTTAAATGGTGTAAATATCCTAATTAAAAGCAAATGGTAAGATTGGCAGGTAATTTGCCAGTTCTTCTAGGTTATATACATTTTTAATATTAGTACTTATTTATACAATGAATAGTTACTTTTTTTGTATTCCAAGAGGAAACGACATTTGGTACTAGGGATACTGCCTCAAAGAGCCTGTCGATAGTCCCTCCTCACATGACCCTTACAATCTTAACACAGTGTAATAATTGCTTGAGCAGAGGAGCTTGATTCTCTGCACACCTGGAAAAAACAGTGCTTTAAACATTAACACAATGACCATAGCTTGTACTGTTTTAATTGGAATGATGGATAATTTCCCACACCTGCTACAATATAATGTTTCTACTTAGACCTGGCCATTTGTAATTAAGAACGGAGCACCATCTGTGGGATCTCCTGCCAAATCCACTTCTTTGCATTTATCATTTTCCAATTTTATCCCCCTATTAGGTCAGTGGTTCTCAACTGGGGCCAGTTTTGCTCCCAGGGGACATTTGACAATGTCTGGAAATATTTTGGGTTGTCACAACAGGGGTGGGGTACTATTGGCATCGAGTGAGTAGAGGCCAGGAATTCTGCCTCTATATCAAATAGGGCAGCTCCCCTCCCACTATAACAAAAACTTGCCTGGCCCCCAAACTCAATACTGCTTTGGTTCAGAAACCCTGAATTTACATATCCCAGTTTGCCCAGGACTTTCCAAGTTTTAGCACTGAAAATCTTGCATCTCAGGAAACTCTCTAGTCTCAGTTACACAGTAAAGATTGATCACCCTACTTCCTACCTACTAATACTAGAAAAGCAGTCTCTATTCAAACAGTTGTTCCTTTTGGTATGAACACCAGTCTCACATTGAAATAAAAATCATAATCCACATGAACATGCATTGAGCACATTTTGTCCAATACAATTGGCTTATAGAGTTTAGGTAAATTGTTGAACTTTAAACAGCTGGTTATGGTAGAATTAGGATTATAAAAACAAAGTCTATCTTGAGTAGAGTGAGCCTATTCCTGCTTTGAAAGATTGAAAATATTTTCTCTACGCTGTGCCAACCTCATAACATAGCTTATATTTATAATAATGACTGTCAAAATTATGAATCAAACACAATTACATGTAATATGACTATGGCTTTCGTTTTCTGAGTTGTTGCTGGTGACAACTGTACTACATCAGATTTGAGCTGGTATAAATGGTACAATTTTCTTATAAAAAGTATGGAATTTGAAACCAAAGATATTTGAGTCTAACTTGATATGTGATCTGGGTAAGTTCTGAGTTCCATGGGGAGAATGTGTAAATTAAATGAGGTAATTTTTCCAAAGTCTCTTGTATCGTGCCTATATGTCAAAGCAATTCCCTAAGTGGTAGCTATAATTACCAATGTGAGGAAATTGTTTGACTGAAATGGCATAGATTAGTTTGCTCATGGCATTTTCATTGGCAGGGACAGGGAAAGGAAGAGTGACAGACAATGCGAATATCATAACAGTTAAGCCTAATATAATGAAAAGGCATTGAAGCCAGAAAGGATTTAAGGAAACTCAGATTAGCTACATAGATACTGTATGGAAATGTAACATTTATCTTCTATAAGATGTGGGAAATAATGCTTCTTACTGAATATGGTAAAGATTATAATAATATAGAATACACATCCCAAACAACTTCCCATTTCTTCAATAAAAGATAAAATAGTCCTAGTCTTAAAATAGTGTTTCCAAAACATTAGAACAGCTGAAAATCATGTACTCCATTGAGAAAACTACTTTGAGTGACATTCAGTAATGGAAATGAAATATTTACTTTGCCTTCATTAAGCAGATAGCCAATGAAACAAGTGTAGTTCTATTTTCTGTTATTTGTATGAGGGAAGGCATGGCTCCTATTGTAAAGATACATTTAGAACTGCAATGTAATTAAAATGACTCTAATTACAGTAATTACAATGTACTGAAGGTAACTACTAAATAGACAGGTGTGGGTAAAGTGTTTTTTTTGTTTGTTTTGTTTAGAGAAACGATATGCTTAACTTAAGGGGAAGAATTAGATATCTGTAACTCTGTGATGAATGAAATGACATTTGGGAAGAAGGGGTACAAAAGAAGGGAATGATTGTGGAAGAATTACCATCACCCAGCTGGGTCTTTTCCTTGGTACAAGCAAAATTAAACTCTCCTTCCTCAAACAAGATTTGTTCACACTAGTGGTGAACAACAGATGGACCAAGTGTATGATATAAAAGTAAGGGGGCATGCCATCAGAGGTCAATTCAAAGTCAACAGAATTTTTATTGTTGAGAGCTCAGGGGAGGAAGGGCAGCCAGGAACTAAACTGAGAGGATATTCCTTTGTGTTTGGGAAGATGTACCCATATATTCCTTCACTTTTTCTCTCACAATCTTTCCCCACCTTGGTTGGATTTCAAGACAATCTGACCACTTCCTCCTCTTTTGTTTTCAAACTGGTTACAGAGAGAAGCAATATAGAACCTGTAAATCAAACAGGTGGATTTGAGAAATAGAGAGTAGTTTTGAAATGACGGTTGCTTTCTGCTGCTACCGAGATTTACAGAATTTAACAGATACTAGGTGACACAACTGGATCCAGAGCTACAGTAATGGTTGAGGAAGATATGTAGGGATACATGGGGTCATCTGGATATCATAAAAGGAGGGCATATGAATACTGTGAAACCACCAACAAAAAGTTTTATAAAATGACAGGCAGCTACAATGGCAGGGGCAGATACAAGTTTTGTGGGGCTTGACGTTTCTATAATTCGAGGGGTCCTTTATACAAAATTAAGTACAAAAATGAATATTAGAGGGGTAAAAATCACAACCACTGAAACTGTGGAGACTGAGGAATTCATTTCGAATTTCTTTAGACAATTCCCAGAAATTCACACCTAGAAGTGCTTGCTGACTGCAACCTTGCCCTCCCCTTTGCACCTACAATGCTCTTAAATTCCCAGACCACACAGGGGCCCTTGCCAATCAAGCCTGCTCATTCAGCTTCACTGGAGAAATCCCTAGCCTTCAGGAACTTCCCGCTGTAGCTTTTTGTCTTGCTTGAGAAGCCTAAAATCACCGAGAAACATAAATAACACAAACTTTCCAACTGATGCTTTTCATTTCATGGTAAGAACTAAAAAACTTCACACACCTATCACCTATCTGGACCTCGGCCACACAGCTTGCCTCGGTGTTGGGTGCTACGGGTCTCGGGATGATGTCCAGCTGGCCCTCGGGCTCCACACCACGTTGCTCGCCCAGCGCCGGAGCCCCCGGGGACCGCACTCCGGGCTCCGCTGGGAGTTGGGGGCGGGCTGCACGCGGGAGGGAGAGCACTGGCCGCGCCTCCTGCTGATTGGCCCGGCCCTGCCCCTGGAGGCGGGCTCTCCCCCGCGTTCGCCTGGCCCGGGGTGGCTATATTGGCACCGTTCCTGGTAGGTTGGGTCGCTTCCTCGCGTGGATCTGGACCTAGGGAGAAGGCGTCTGAGGGCAGTGCGGGCGCAGGAAGCGGAGCGAGGCTGCCGAGAGCGAGCCGGGAGCTGTGGGGCTGCAGTGCGATGAAGCAGCGGCTCAGGGAGCGGAGGCTGGCGGTGTGGCGAGACGGTCCGGCCCGGGGCCGGGACTGCTCCGGAGGCTGCTGAAGGCGCCGCGGCGGCCGGCGCAGAGCACGGCGGGCGTAGAGGGAGGAGAGGCTGCGGAGCGCGGGGAAGCCGGTCTGGGCGGCTGGCGGCTCGCGGCTCGGGTTGGCCTCCCCGGTTGGGATCTCCCGGGTGGAACCATGCGGGTGGCCAAGTGGCTGACGGGGCTGCTCTACCAGCTCTCGCTGTTCATCACCAGATCTTGGGAAATTCACTTCCACCCCAGGCAAGGTAAGGTCACCGCGGGACGTCTTAAGCTGCGAGGTGGGGGCGAGGGGAGTGTGGGTGGCTCAGCCCCGTTGTGAGGATCCGGGTCCTGCGAGGGGCTCGCGGGACTCCCGGATCAGCTAGCCCCAGGCATCCCCAGAGGTTGCAGCTGCCCCGGGTTTCGAGGAATTGTGCGCGCCGGGGACCCGTGTCCCTCCCGCAACCACGCGGTGGGGGCTTTTGGGGACAGAGAGGCTCGTGCGCCCGGGGGGCACCAGTGGGCGGTTGGAAAGCAAAGATGGATGGGAGAAGGGGGTGGGTTGTTCAGGCCCGGGAGTGTCAGGGTCTTTGCTTGGGAGGGTTGGAGCGAGTCGGGAGTGTGGGAAAGCGGAGCACGTGTGTGTTCGTGTGTGCGCGCGCGCTCGCCAGCATGTGTGCATTGGTCGTGTCCCCGGGTGTATCCGGACCTGGGACGTTCGGTTGAAGTTTGGGGTTGGGACGTTAGAAACGTCCGGGGGCTCAGGGGCCGTATTTCTGTGGTTGTAGAAGCCCTGGTAAGGACACTGGCCTCCTACGAAGTGGTGACCCCAGCGCGGGTCAATGAGTTTGGCGAAGTGTTCCCTCAGAGCCACCACTTCAGCCGGAGGAAGCGCAGCTCGGAGGCGCTGGAGCCCAAGCCATTCAGGACCCACTACCGAATCAGCGCCTATGGGCAGCTTTTCCAGCTGAACCTGAGCGCGGACGCGGCCTTCCTGGCCGCCGGCTACACAGAGGTGCACCTGGGAGACCCCGCACGCGGGGCCGAGGAGCACAGCGTGGTGTCCCCAGATCTACGCCACTGCTTCTATCGAGGCCAGGTCAATGCTCGGGCGGATCACACGGCGGTCTTCAGCCTCTGTGGAGGCCTGGTAAGTGCCCTCTGGCCCCTTGGTATTTTTCTTGGGACCCAGTTAAGGGCTGTGTTCAGAGAGTCGGTCATCATGCGGTTTTTTCGGAGTTAATGGTGACGTGAGAGGTCAGAGTGGGTTATCAGAGGGATTAACACCTAGATGACCCCAAGCTGAGGCCGCCCCTTCCTGCGATGGAGACATGGGTTTGGAAGATCTGTAGTCTCTACCTGCTGGGCAAAACTGACCCTTTCTGCAAAGGTGGGAGACTCCTGAAACCAGATCCTGAGCTAGTGAGTCAGAGAGTGGCCCTATGGGGCCTGAGCCACATGTGAAATGTCTTTTCCAACACGGCAGGTGATTTCACTCAGACACACCAACTCCGGACCGGTTATTGAAGCTGACTCCCCTGAATTTACTTAAATCTCCTTGAATTTTTAGAAGGACATGAAAATATATGTAAAATGAAAAGGTCTCAGAAAGAAAAGTTGGCTTTTTATGATAGTACGGGGTTGTCCATAGAGGCTGAATCCACCAGCGTTTAAATTGCACCGCATTTGACAGGGTATCTACAAAGACCTGGTACCAGTAGATGAGAAATGATCATTAGAGTGACCAGAGTAAAAGATTCTTCTGTAAAGGAAAAAGCCTTATTGTGGAGAGAGGAAATAAAAATAGTGGGTTCTTTGTGTTTTGTTCCTCTTCCTGAAGGCAGAGGTTCTAACCCACCCCCCACCACCAACCATGAACTTCTTCAGCAATGTGGGGGAACCCAGGACCTTTACTCAGCATAACTTTAAATGTATGAAACGTTCATTGGCTTGCTTTTTAAATACTAACAGTAATCAAAATGTTACAAACACAACTTACGGTTTCATAATGTATACTTCATCAACCCAGCCATCTTCTTGGGGAGGGGTCTATTTACTACCGTAGTAGTAATAAGTATAAACCAGATAGCTTACATAACTGATACAAAGGTATCCTACTGGTAACAAAGTCACGATGTCTGTTGTTCTACCTATGATCAAAAATGAAAGACCATGTTAAATATCAGAGGTTAGTGAAAATACATCTAACACTTTCCTATCCAAGTTTTTGAAACGCCAGGTTTCAATAGTTCTGTTAAAACAAACACGTCACTAACTCTTCTGGTAAAAGACAAGTTCAAGAAGAAACAACTAGGAATTTGGTTACCGGATTCTAGCATTCAAATGTAATGCTTCCTCTCTGGTTAATTGATGTAAGACGTCTACCTGGGTGTGAGTATTGGTCACTACCAAGTAAATCTTGGAAGGTCTCCTTGCTCTTTTTCATGCTACTTCGAACTATATTTACATGAAATGTCTTGAACAATTTCCTTCCTTTCTGCTGTATCTGAATGTAGTAGAAAGCTTGCAACATCAGAATGACAGAAGCACACTAATATTTACACAGCCACCTATATATCAAAGGAAAGAAAAATATTCCTAGAACCTTTCAGAATGCGTAGCTGGTCTGGAAAATTCTAGATTTACTACCACAATTTGTCATGGTTAATGTTTTCTTGATTTAGTATTTCATGGCATGGAAAAACATTCCAGATGGGAAGCATTATTAGGAGTGATGTTTTTGTTCATGTTGATTCATAATGCTGGTGTAGTTCAAATTATTATTCAGTTCCCCTTTTTGAAATCAAACAGTTGGAACTGTTTTTAGGTCTTGACTAGAGTTATCCTCTCCTGTTACTATGCCAATTTAGATATTGTTTAAGTTCTGACTTATGTATATATACTTTGCTTTTGAAAGATTTGTCGACCTTCTCAGACTTCAACTTTTTAAAAAACTTTATACCTATGTAAGTGTTCTAATTTTTGTAAGGCTGCATTGAGGACATCAGTCATGGTAGGGAAAAGACTTCCAGTAATCCAGCAAATAGCAGCTAAGAATCTTTTAGTAATGTGATCATGACCAATTGAGTCCAAATTCCTAATAAGAGGAGTGGCATTTCTTTGACTTTCTTGCTTTTTGATATTTCCACTAGAGCTGATATTAGCCATATACTTAGGACTATATAACTTTCTACCCTGACTCAATCATTAACTTCCTTTACAATAATGGTGTTCTCAACTAGCTGAACTCCTGGGAGGTTCTACAGTCTATTTGTCACTGTATCCAATTCTTCGTAGTCTCAGATTAGACTTTAGATTTGTATAAAATTGTGGTACCCACAGCCTGGACCAGTTGAATTGTTTGCAGACCAACCTTGAAACAAGGCCTGCCAAGTTATTAATACTAATCTTCTGGCCCTGCTCCTTCTTGCTTCCTGACTGGTCTCTGACTTTGTTATGTGATGGTGATCTGGCTTTGACCTGTCAGTCCATTACCCACTGAGGTTGAAGTTTACTGAAGGATTGTTAGATCCAGTCTTAAAACTTAGAGAAGTTCTTCTGGTTTCTTGTGTTGCTTTAAGTTGACTTTTATTTATAAATGGATGTTGTAATTAAATATTTTCCTTGAATATCTTGAAAGGAGTATCTGATTTCCTCACATTATTGCTGATTTCCTCACTGTGTTGTCTCCTACATTGTTAGGTTCAAGCATACAGGTACTAATGGAAACTGACCTCATACAGTAGGGCCTTTGAGTGTATATTCTGAGATCATTGGGAGGAAGGTGGGGAGATGGCCCTCTAGTTCCTCTGATGTCTTTTGTGACTTTGTTGTTTTGCCTCTTGTACCACCAGCTTAATTCTAGATCTGAGACCTTGTGGCCTCCTCTGCTCAGACCTGGGCTCCCCTCCTGGGCTCTCACTGCTGCTGTATATCCCTGTGAGCTGTGGCTGTAGCCCTTATTCCATGGCTCGTGGCTGCATCGTGTAGCCCTATCACTTTGCTTCTGCTGCTGTATGCTCCCCATGTAAGGTGGTTGGTTTGATGCTGCTGCTGGTAACCTTCCAGACTCCTCTATAAGGGTCTGAAACCCTCCATGACATTTGAAAGTCAAGCGAGACTTAGTTTTTCCCTCTGCTGAATTCGGCCACACCTCTAACTTTGTGGAGGGTGTGTGGAGGAGGGGGGATCCCTTTCAGAGGGTCTCTTCCCTGAATCTCATTTAGCTGCTAAAAACCCTTCTTTTGGCAGTCCCCTTAAACTAACATGCTTTGTCTCCAGTATCTTCATCCTCTGTGGAGAAGTTGGCACATGTACATCTTTCCATCTGTGTCTTTTGCCTCCAGTCACCCTTCCTGGAATCCATGAAGTTCCCCTTTCACATCTTGTTTAGTTAAATGGTTCTCCTTCCATCTTCCTACTTGAGGTAGCGTCTACCCTTTCTATGGTGACTACTGAGGATGGAGATGAAAACCAAAATGATTTCAAAATATCTCTGTATTATATGCAGCTGCTTAAAACAAAATTGACACCTCAACATGAATTCCATTTAGTGGACTGCTAGTGTTGGATTAGCCCCAAACAGGTGAACTTTAATTTCTATATGCTTAACTTTTTTCTGTTCTTCAGAAGTCTTGGTATTTATATCTTTCACTAAATCACTGAGCCATGGCTAGTACTTAGTGGGTTTGTTTTTTGGGAGGGTGGGTGTGAACAGGGGAGGGGCAGAAAGAGGATCCCAAGCAGTTGGAGCTCAGCACGGAGTTTGACTCAAGGCTTGATCCCATGACTCTGGGAAAATGACCTGAGCCGAAATCAGAGACAGATGCTCAATTGACTGAGTCACCCAGGCGCTCCTTAGTTTTAAGTGTTTGGGGCCCAAGAATCCGGAGGGGCACAGGGTCTGCCAGGAGTCTTTTTCATGTGTGTATCACTTGTGCTTTTCTGTTTAATTTCTCATTAGTATAACACATTCAAACATATCTAAACACATGTATTCATTTTTGAAGTCTACAGTAGATCTGAAAATGGAACAGGATCATAAGACTACCAGTAAGTAACATAATGGCTAATCAAACTTATTTAGTCCATTGATGAACTGTCGCAGAATGTATGGTTATCGGACCTTAATACCCCTATTTTCATCTCTAAGCTTGGCTTTTATGGTCCTGTTCTCTATCTCCTAATGTTAGCGCTCTTGCCAAAGTAGAGGTCAGTATTTACTAAGCTGAATTTTTGGTGTGTATTTGTCAGGATGGCACGTATAAATTTAGAGGCTTTTCCTAATAGCCTCTGGGACCACCAGTCCTGTCTTATTACCCAGTGGGTTCCCTTCTTCCCAAGGCCCTCAGGGACTAACCTGACTGCCTAGATTGTTAACTTCACTGTTTCTTGGTGGGATTTGAAGCAATGCAGTCTTCTTGGTTGAAAGAAACCGTTTCCAGGTGTCCTAAAACCAGACACTGCATCTGGCTTCTATGGTGTTCTCCTACAGTAACTTGCAGTGGCGCTGTGTACTTATCTGAAGTTTCTCCTAGCCATTCTGCAGTGTGTCAGGCACTAATGCTCTGATCATTCAGTGGCTTTAGTGGTTGCTTGTTCAGTTTCTATGCGGTTTTTCCTGTCTGGGTCTTTACTTGTTTTTGTGTATTCTAGGAAAATTGTCTAAACTTCCTATTGGCCCACCACAAACCTTGCCCCAGATCCTTACATATACCATTCTGGATTCATATATATATATATATATATATATATATATATATACACACACACACATACATACACATATACACACATATATATATTTTGGAATAATTCAATAATTGAATAATTTGGAATAATTCAAAATTCTAAATAATCTGGAATACGTATATTTTTGGAATAATTCATAAGGATCTCTTATTCAAATACTCCATCAAGTACTCTATCAGGGAGAATTTCTACTGTCTCTTTACATTCCAGTGTTAGTCTTGGTCCTCCAAGAAGTGGGTGACAAGATGGGATTGTGTGTCCAAGCATTTTATGTAGGGAAAGTGCCTGTGTTTGAGAAAATAAGGAGTGGTGAACTCTAAAACGGATGGAGGATGAGAAGTTTGGGTAGGAGCATCCAAGGCTTCTGGGGAGTCTAAGCAAGGTTCAGTGAAGCTTGCCCCAAGACAAATTGGGCTGGGAGAGGAATATGCCCTCGGTATCCTTCGCCACAGTCACTGAAAGGGAGTAGCACTTGAGAGATGGCTGGGGTGCAAACAAGGATGGATTTCAAAGCCCAGTGGCTGGGATCCTTGGCCAGCTATGCTCAGCATGTTCAGGGCCACCATATACTGCCACCAGGCATGCAAACCCTTAACCAAAGTCTGTTTGCTGTTGAGAAGAGTGCAGGAAGTGTGCTGTATGAACTTGGAGGAAGGAGTAAGAGTAAGAGCATGGGGATCTGTGCTGGAAAAGTCCTCCACTGGACTTTAAGAGGGATAACTCCATATGGCTCTGGAAATTCAAGGGCAGCTCGTGGCCCTGGGCAGCTGGAACCTAGTGTGGATTGGGAGATGAGGCTAAGGCAGACATCACATTAAAGCGTGGACTTGTGAAAGCATGAGGCTTGAGTTATGGTGGGTGGGTTTGATGTGTCAAGAGGGGCCTCTCCTTATGCAATGCTGTACAGGGTACTGGGGAGGGCAGTGAGTCACTGAAAGGATCACTCTTGCAGTCTATGGGAGGGGAAAAAAGTCACTTGATGTGGTTGCAGCAACAAAGGGAAAGAGTAGGTGCCTGTGTGAGGTATGCTACTATAGACTAGTGGTTCTCAAGTGGGGGCAGGCTTTCTTCTAATTTTTTACATAGTTGTCAAGCAGCTAACATACAATATATACACTATAGTCTTGGCTTCAGGAGTAGATTTCTGTGATTCTTCACTTAGATGCAACACCCAATGCTCATCCCTTCCACCCTCCGTTTGTTCTCTTGTATTTAAGAGTCTCTAATGGTTTGCATCCCTCTGTAACTTTTTTTTTTTTTTTTGCTTTCCCTTCACTCATGGTCTTCTGTTATGTTTTCCCTCATGTGGAAGTTGAGAAACTTTTTGGTCTTTCTGACTTGTTTCACTTAGCATAATATCCTCCAGTTCCATCCACATTGTTGCAGATGGCAAGATTTTATTCTTTTTCATTACTGAGTAGTATTCCAGTGGGTGTGTATGACCACATCTTTATCCTTTCATCAGAAAATGGGCTCTTTCTATACATTTTCAGTTGATAGCACTGTTAAAACATGAATCAGCACTCCTGTATCCTTTGGATATTCCTTTGGATAAATTCCTTGTAGTACTATTGCTGGGTCATAGGGTAATTCTGTTAAATTTTTGAGGAACCTCCATACTGTTTTCCAGAGTGGCTGCACCAGTTTGCATTTCCACCAACAGGCAAGAGTGTTACCAGTTCTCCATATCCTCGCCAACATCTGTTCTTTCCTGAGTTGTTAATTTTAGCTACTCTGAGCAGTGTGAGGTGGTATCTCCATGTAGTTTTGATTTGTATTTCCCCAATGAGCATCTTTTCATGTGTCAGCCATTCGGATATCTTTGGAAAAATGTTTGTTCATGTTTTCTGCCCATTTCATCACTCGATTATTTGTTTGGGTGTTGAGTTTGGTAAGTTCTTCATAGATCTTGAATACTAACCCTTTCTCCAATAGGTCATTTGCAAATATCTTCTATTCCATTGGTTTCCTTTTAGTTTTGTTGATTGATTTCCTTTGCTGTGCAGAAGCTTTATCTTGATGAGGTAACTGGGGGCATTTTTGCCTCTTGTGATCCTTGGTGATGTTTGGAGACTGTTTTTGCTGTTACAGTTGGGAGGGGTGTGAGGTATAGGGGAAGCTATTAGCATTTAGTGGCCAAAGGACAGTGATAGTATGAAACTTCCCCCAATGCATATAACAACCCCCTTGACAAACAAATATCAAAATGTCATTGTTGAAGTTGAACAGCCTTATGGGGAAACATTATAATTTTGGACCCTACAAGACCAAAATGATTTTGATGACTCTTACTTAAATGACAGTATGATCCTGTGACCATTAACCAAGAAAGCTAATGACAGAATAGGTGGCAAGGAAGAGATAATTATTCTAGAAACAGGTATTTGGTTCTAGAATAGGTTTGTAGTATAATAGTTGAACTTAAATTTACTCTTGGTCTAGAATGTTCTTTCTCTTAAACTCATCATCCTTCAGATCAGTTTTAAGCCTTTTCCCTGATTTTCTCTAGACCGAGCTGACCAGGCCTGCCTTTACTCCACTACTGGATGACTCCTTATGCATCATACAGTGAACTGTAGCCGTTGATCTCATCTGTAGATTTTAAGTGCAGGGATGATGATGGTAGCATCCAATGGAGAACATAGAAATGCTCAGTACATATAGAGATGAAAGAGCTAAAGCAGCTTTTAATATGCAAAGTAATTATGCTAGTTCTTTACATCAGTTATAAATGCAGGGAAATTTTTAGCAACTTTAGTTGAAGTACTTGAACATACTTTAAAAAATTGTGCATAGGTTAAAAGATAACCAAGTTGTGTTTTCATATGGGGCTGTTTTGTACCCTTGTTACAGGAGGTTTTATTCCTGTTTTGCTTGTACTTCCTGTTTTCCATAAAATATACTTAAGCTATCCAAGAAGGTATTTATTACGTACTATCCACTGTTAGATATTGGTGGTACTATAATGTCAGTACAAGAGTACTAAACTTAAATATTCATGAGCTACATAAATGCTTTATTACCACAGTAAAAGCGTGAAGAAGGCATTCTGGCTCTTGACTGCCTTCGTCCCAAAGTGACACCCTACTGTTGACATTCTGCTGATGCCTGGGAAAGAAGGGGCAGTGATAGGACCAGCAAGAGGAGAGAATGTATGCTAGTCATCACCAGCAGTTTTTGACCACAGGCTGCCCTTCTGTTGGCCAAAGATCCACTTATTCTTCCTGCATAGCAAACCTACCCCTCTCATCTATAAGGAGACCACCTTGTGGGGGCACAGTCTTCATCCCCAACCCAATACACAGCATGACTGCAACCCTAATCTTAAACTTCCTACAGAAAAAGAGGAATCTGATTTGTAGCCATTTTGGACAAGTTCTGAGGAGGGATTGTGGAGACCTCTTCCTTGGCAGGAGAGTTCCTTGATCACCTTCTTTGGTTCCTCTTTCTGGGCAGTCCAGCCACCAGGGCCCCTGGTTCTGCTCTCTGGGTGGGTCTTCCCCATCCTTCATGGCCACAACTAAGATTCTGGGAGGATGCTGTTTGAGGGTGGGGATGGGGGTTGAAGCAGGTTTTAGGAATGCTGAGGTAATTGAGGGGCTATGGTTTATGTTACAACTAAAGCAGCTGGGGCTTTTTTAGTCCAGGTTTCTTTGACAGCTTGATACATAAAAAAAACTTAGCTGACTTCTGATGGCAGATTGAGTTTTGGTAATTACTTCATGTTAATTTTCTGTGACTGTTGCCAAAGGCATTCACGTTAAATCTGTGAATGCCAAGATCTCCTAAGGAGAAGCAAAATAATTCTTCCTTACTGATGGTAAAAGTCCAGCTGTACTAAAGTAGAACAAAACTATAATATATTGTAAACTTGAGGGGAAAAATACAATGGGAGACATAAATAAAAAAACTGACATATTTGCCTAAATAATTAAAGTACATGTTAATTGTAAATTAGGCTAGAAGAAACATGCTATATGACAGATGGTCTGGCAGGTATATGGCATGTGTCCTAGATGTTACATGTATTTTGAAGTAGCATTGACTTAAAACATTTCAATAATCATGAAGCTATTTCCATTATACATCTATAAAACAGTTCTGAATGATCTCTTATAAGTTTCTAATTGTTATGGCTTTAGCTTTTATGTCTTCAGGTACGAGTAAGAAGTCGAGAGAGGCTGTCCTGAAAACCACTCCCTACACCTTCCACAGTGTTGATTGTTCTCTACCCTTGTGAGTTTCTAGAACTCTAAAAATCACTCTGTGCCCACAAGAAAGAAATATTACAGAATTTATTCCTTGTTGTTGTTGCTGGGACACTACTTGCACCAGAGTCATTTGGCTGTATAAGGCCTGGGTGGATGAGTCCAGAGTCATTTTCTTGATCCTCATGGGCAAAGATTGGGGAGTGTGGCCTCTTTGAGGAAGTATAGGCAATGCATTTTCTCTTTATTGCCTCCTCCCACTTTTATACTGGAGATCTGGAGTTGTCCTCTGGAATGGGGAATAATGAATGCTGCTAGAGAAAACTGCTCTTGAAAGTCTTAGAATTTTCTGCTTTAGACAGCTGGAGCCAGCTAGATTTTTTTCATATTCAAAGTGTACATATGTATGATGCTATTTCCTAGGCATGATCAGTGATGTTAGAAGGAACTGTAAGGGAGAAAAACTTTCTGCATCCAATGGAGTAGCTCAAAATGAAAATGAATCTGAGTTAATATTCATGATCTTTTATTACATAACAATTATACTCTGCCTAAGGGGAAAAGGGTAGCTGTAACATCTGTGTTTTTTAATGTTTTTTTTGAGAGTGAGCTGGGGCAGGGGCAGAGAGAGGGACAGAGGACCCCACGTAGTTCCTGGACTGACAGCAGAGCGCCCTATGCGGGGTTGGAACTCTTGAACCCTGAGATCATGAGCTGAACCGAGGTTGGACGCTAAACTGACTGAGCTGCCCAGGTGCCCCAACATATGTGTTTTTAGTGGAGAATTTTTTATCCCGTTTCAAAATCTATTTCAAAACCATTGACTTTTTAACAATTTTGCCTTTCTCAGGAAATTAGGTAGAATTATTTCTATTCTACAAGTTGTGGAATGGAGAGTCCAATATGAAGTGACTTGCCTAAGTTTCTGTAAGTGCAAACACAGATCGTCTCTTCTGGCTCTCTTATCATAAATACAGTAAATTGATTCTCTTAGGCTTTATGAAAAACTACCACCATAAAGACTAAAACATTACCATTGATCCACCCCTAAAATTAAAACCCAATTTTCTTAATGGTTGAGAGCAATTGGTTCCTGAAATTCTTATAGGCTCTAATTGCCTTACTCAATTGGAATTTATTTTTGAACGTTCTGTACTTGCCAATGCTAATGTGATAACTATAACTGACTTTGGAAAAGTGTCCAAACAGTTTATATTCTACTGGGTTTTACTCTAATGAAATCTGAGTACATTATTGGTTGTGGCTATAGTACATGTGTTTGCCATGTATCTGGAAAATATGTATAAATGCCACAATACGAAGGAACATTTTGGAAAAACAATTACATATATAAAAATACTCTATATAAAAATCTTGACCTATGAGAATAAATTGGAACCAGTTGTATGTATAATCACTTACTGCCTTTCAATACAGTTTGGTAAAAAGATTGTTGCTCAAGTAACTGGGAAACCCTTGACCAAGTGAAAAGTAGTTTTGCTGCTTTTAATAGTCATCAAAAGAAAGTGTTTGGAATTTGATTGGCCTTTCTCATGAATCAAATTGCAATGCCCCTCTGCAGACAGGTTGCTAAAAATATGGCATGATCTAAATAGGATTCCATGAACCACCTGTTTTAAGTCTTCCAATTTCTTACCAGGTTCCTTTCCAAGTTAAAAAGCTTCCTTTACAAGCCTTAGGCAAAGCTCTAATATTTTTACTTGAACAGAAAGTCCCCTGCAGTGGGGTGAGTTATATAGAAAATGTGATGGAAGTAACATACTTAGAAGTTCCTCACTGATAAATACAGAGGAGTCCCTGTGAGAACAAATGATTCTTTAAGTATTCTAAAACATAAGGTTTTTGTTGGAGAAAAGCCTTTGAGTTATAAAAGCAATATTCTTAGCAGGCTACAGTATTGTAGTACAACTTAAAAGGAAGTTCTGATAGACTCTGGATAGAGCTATTCTCACTTCTCACATGGGAATACAAGCTTGACCCCTGTGCAGTTTAATTGAAACATTATGCTAGAAAAACCCCATTGTCAGATTCTGATTCAAAAAATTTAAAAATTTCCAAGGTAGAGCTTCAGTATAGCTTTTCCCAGTAGCTTGGAATTCAAAGTAGTTTTGTAGATGCATTTAGATATGTAATAAGCCACCTCATGTCTATTTGTATCTTTTACCAAGATACTATCACATTTCCCTTCTTCAGCATGCTTTTTTAAAAAGACAGAAAGCAATTTTTCCACGGGCCCATTCATTCAGGTTTCAAAAATAGGGTCTTTGTTCCTTATAAGCATAGTTGAATTTTTTTCTGGGAATGCACAGGGAGCTGAAATTTTGGAATATATTGAAAGTAAGTGATTTGTAGTTATCCCTGGAAAACAGGAACTAGTAGAATTAAATATGCTAGTGTATAGGCTACTAGAAGAATATCCAAGAAGTAGATGAATTAATATATAGCTACATTTTTTACTGGAACATTAACATACTATAATTTTATTATCCTTTAAGCCTTTAAAAAAGTGTAATCCTAACCTATTATGTAACTGAGTGCCAAAACATTTTACCAGTTAGCATTGAAAGAAAACAAAAGTATGTACACTTATGACCAGTCCCCAAACCACCATAACGTAATGTCAGAGGAAAAAATAACTAAAGGGGAGAAAACCAGGTACTTCACCATGTTTCTTACAAACATGTTCACTTCTCTGGATATGTATTTGAGTATCTGCTACATCTTAAGCTATGTTTTCGATTTTTGAAACTGTAAGCATAGTAATGGCTTTATCTTTAAGGAAACCTTGATCTAGTAGTAATTGTGTGTGAAGAGCAACTAATGATCATAATTACTATAATCATTTAAAATTGTGATTTAAATGTTATTTACAATGAAATTTAAAGCAACATTTTCAAAATTGTCTCTATATAACATAACATAATAATGAAGCCTCATTCACCAAGACTGTGCTTATCCTATCCATGATTCAGTAATTGATTTCTGAATTGGTTCTTCACAGGATTTGCTTTTCTAAGAGGAAAATTGCCAAGCTTTTAAAATTAAAAAAATGTTTGAGAGCACAAATGTGTGCTCGTGAGTTGGTGGGGGAGGGGCAGAGAGAGGACAAGAGAGAATTCCAAGCAGACTCTGCTGCGCTGTCAGTGCAGAGCTTGACCATGACCTGAGCTGAAATCAAGAGTCTGATGCTTAACCAACTGAGCCAGCCAGGTGTCCTTAAAAATTATGATGATTAAATGCAGACCAGTCCATTTTTAACATTTTTAAATTTATATTTGAGAGAGAGAGAGAGAGAGCGAGCATAAGCAGGGGAGGGGCAGAGAGACAGAGACAGTCTGAAACAGGCTCCAGGCTCTGAGCTGTCAGCACAGAGCCCAATGTGGGATTTGAACTCAAGATCCATGAGATCATGACCTGACCCAAAGTCTGACGCTCAACTGACTGAGCTATTGCAGGTGCCCCAGACCAATACATTTTTGAGTATTGAGGTGTGATAAACATAAGTGCAGCCTGTCCAGCTTTCTAGTTTGCTGCTTGTTGGCACAGCTTCAGCCTCCCTGTTCTGTCGCCTGTCTCCCAGTTCTGCCAAGCTTTTCCCCATTACTGGGCCTTTTAGTCACTGCTCCTTCTGTTTGGAATGTCCTCCCAAGGTTTTCAAGGCTACCTTAATTTAGCCTCAGCCTGAAGTGCCTCCCCACCCCACTCTGATTGTCTCCCTACCTTTCTTTTTAAATGTATTTTTAATTTATATCCAAGTTAGCATATAGTGCAATAATTTCAGGAGTAGATTCCAGTGATCCATCCCCTATTTATATACACCCAGTGCTCATCCCAACAAGTGTCCTTCTTGATGCCTCTTGCTCATTTAGCCCATCCCTCTACCCACAGCCTCTCCAGCAATGCTCAGTTCGTTCTGTATTTAAGAGTCTCTTATGTTATATCTCCCTCCCTGTTTTTATATTTATGCTTCCTTCCCTATATTCATCTGTTTTGTATCTTAAATTCCACGAGTGAAGTCATGTTTGTCTCTCTAATTTTGCTTAGCATAATACCCTCTAGTTCCATTCATGTAGTTGCAAAGGGCAAGATTTCATTCTTTTCAGTTGCTGAGTAATACTCCATTGTATGTATATACCACATCTTCTTTATCCCATCATTTGTCGGTGGACATTTAAGCTCTTTCCATACTTTGGCTATTGTCGATAGTGCTGCTATAAACATTGGGGCGCATGTTCCCCTTCAAAACAGCATACCTGTATCCCTTGGATAAATCCCTAGTAGTGCAATTGCTGGGTCGTAGGGTAGTTCTATTTTTAACTTTTTGAGAAACTTCCATACTGTTTTCCAGAGTTCCCAGCCTTATTTTCTTTGCTCTTCCTACCACCTGGCATAGCTTTATTGTCTTTTCCATATAAGGGTAAATTCTTGGAAGGCAGGGATTTGTCATGTTCACCTCCATCTCTGGCCCCTAGCACTGTGCCTAGCACATAGTAGAGGTGCTCACTAAGTATTTGTCAACTAACTTCTAGGGTTTGTCAAAACTGGTTTATCATAACTAGTACAGTGTAATGGGTTAAGGCGTGAACCGTGAAGCCAAGCCATCTGGGTTACATCTTATTAGGTATAAGACTTGGCTAAGTACACCTTTTTGTTCCTCATTTGTTCTACCTAGAAAGTGGGGATAATGGAACTTCAGGTTATTGTTAGATTGAAATAAACCATATAGGCATATATTAGAATTAAGTATTAATATTATAAATGCTCACTTTGAATTTAACCTCACCAAACTAGTGAAAGGGATCTATCTATAAAAGCTGACCATTTGAGGGCTGCTTTTCACTCTTAACTACCAATGGATATGAGCCCTGCTTGCACACCTTGCTGACTACCTACCACTGCCACCAACCCCTCCCTTGATAATACAAAGATCTTAGCTGTACAAAGCTCTGATTTTCCGGAGTTACTCCTTTGACTCTTCTCCCTCTTCTCACTTCTCTTCAAACCTTTTAATAATTCACCCATGGAACCCTTCTCAATGTTTTAAAGCATCTAAAAAAAAAAACAATTATATTGAAAGATAGTTATCAAGATATTAAAAAGCTATGTAAACGTTTACTTGTTAGCACATTAAAGATCTAATAACTAAATATTGAGCATCAACCTGTTTTGAGATCTCAAACCTCTTCACATGGTGAAAAATCTGCTTGCCATTGGCAATATCACTAGGATTAGTTGCCTTTGTTCCCACTTGAAGAAAATGCTAATTTTAGTTAAAGGTTCTTGATCATAAGAATGTAATTTTTCTCATCTGTTTATGGTAAGGCTCTCCTGATTAAAACATTCCTGCATGCAGTAGTCTCCATATTCTAGCTCCAGCCTGTGTCCAAATTTCTGTTCTACCTCTGCTTAACATAAGCTGAGGGAATCATAGCTTTAATGGTTGAACAAGTACTCTGTACTATGCCTACTGTCAGGCTCTGTAATAAACCATGGAAATTCAGGGCTGGGTCTCTGCCTACATGAAGCCTCTTGTCTAATGAGGGAGAATAATTATAAAGAATAAACATATAAAGACAACATGTAATGCTCTGATGAGATCAAACAGTATCCTAGAAAGAAATAATATACCTTCACCGTACGGTTTCTAATCCTTAGTTTCTTTACTAGCACCCAGGCAAACAAATGTTAAGGGTTTCTCCTTATTACACAAATGGTTGTGAACTACACATCTTGGTGTAGTATTTTGGCTTAAAATAATTGGAGGCCTTTCCATATCACTACATGGAATGTTTCTTTGCCTATAACCACAATATATTCCATTGTGTGGCTGTACCATAGTTTATGTAAATACACGTCAGTGGTTTTGGAATTAGCAAGATATTGGACCTATTAAAAACAATGCTATGGTTAATAACTTTGTTATTTCATACACTTGGAAATGTAGGTTTGTCACACAAATTGTCAGAAGGGGAATTGCCGTCTCAAAAAGCAGATGAGTTTGTAACGATGTTAGATATCACCAAATTGGTTTGTATTGTGATTGTACTAACATACCTACTAACAGCAGTGTATGAAGGTGCCTGGTTTTTTTTTTTTTTTTTTTTTCAGAAACATTTGAGGTATGTTATAAAAAAAACTTAGATTTTTGCCAATTTTTCTAGTTGAAAATGGCTTTTCACTTTAATATTCTTCCTGAGTGAAGTTTAACATTTTTAAAAATGTTAGTTTGCGAGAGCAAGAGCGAGAACCCCAAGTAAGTTCTACACCATAAGCACAGAGCCCCATTGCAGGGTCAAACCCATGAATCATGAGATCATGCCCTGAGCTGAAGTCAAGAGCAACCTTACCAACTGAGCCTCCTGGGCACCCTTAACATTTACTTTTTTATGGGTTTCGAGTCAGGATTTAGAATGACTCCCTATTCCAAAGTGATAAAGGCATTCTCTTGTGTTACTTTCTAGTGCTGTTACGGTTTTAGTTTGAAAGTTTACATCATTGATCCTCTGGAATTCTATGTGGGATGTATCCAAATTATTCTGGATATCTGCCCACATGTTGCAATATTCTTAAATATTTTTACTAATTTGAGATTAGTTGTCTATGCACAAGTCTTGAATCCTGTAGGATTAAGGATGCTTGCCTTCCTTAATTAGCCTTTGGGCTTAACATGTGCTAGCACTGAAGAATTTAATGTGGCTGTATCATATCTTAATATCTGAATAGTCCTAGTCCTACCTCTGTTTTCTAGAATTATTTCGGTTGCTTTATTTTTCCATATGTCCTTTAGATGTTTACATATTAAACAGTTATTAAAATTAAGATCTTGTTAAATTTATAGATTCATTTGGGGAATCTTAACTACTCAGGGACATGGCACTTGGTTCCATTTAACTTGTAGTTCTCTAGTAGTGCTCGAACATCTTAAACATTTCTGAGTTCCTAGGCATTTTTTCTGTAAATGGGGTAATTTCTTCCATAATATCTTCTAATGGGTGTTTTTTCATGTATGTGAAAACTTGTTAGACCTGTATTTTGTCTCACTGAAATCACTTACAGTAGCTTTTCAGTTATTAAGGCTGATTGCATCTATGAACACTTTTAAGTCTCCCTTGCAATCCATTCTTAATCTTTTTATCTAATCTATTTTACATGTGGCACAGTCTTTGGCCTAGGATAGTTAATCTTAAGCATTTGTTTGTTTACATTCTATTGGTGTTTTTAAAATCAAGAATGTTAACATTTTTTTCAGAAGTTCTGTTATCTCATATTCGTATAAGGAATTGTAACGAATTAAGTATTGGGGATGCCTGGGTGGCTCAGTTAAGGGTCCCACTCTTGATCTCAAGGTCTTGAGTTCAAGCTCCACGTTGAGCTCCATGCTGGTCCTGGAGCCTACTGCAAAAAAAAAAAAACCAAAAAAAAAAACCCAGAAAGTTCCCAGTATTGCACCCTCCTTACATTCTTCTAGGAAACTCCATTTTGTCATGTATTATTTTCACAGGTTTCTGAATTATGTTTGCTAGTAAAATTAGGACTTTGATCTTGAGATCTATATGAGCTTGTCCTGTGTTTTTGTTTCGGTGCTGTCTTTTATCAGGTTTTGCTCTAAGATCACACTTATTTCTTAAAAAGAACTTAGATGATTTATGTTTTGGAAAACTTCAGATAACAGTGGAATTATCCGCTTTTTCAAGGTTTGGTGGAATTCCTCTATAAAATCAAGGCCATGAATTTTTTTGTGATGTAATTGACCTCTTTTTCTGTTTGGTAGAAAAAGGGTCTATTTGGAGTCTTAATATTTCTGGAGTTAGTTCAGTAACCCCTATTTTACCAAACATTTTATCTCTATCATAAGTTCTCCCTCTGTTTGCTTTTCTCAGGCATTGGCATTTTGTAATCTTTCTCTTCCAACTGTCATACCATTGCTGTCACTGCAATTAAGGTTTTGTCACCTCTCTTTATAGCCACCATCTATAACTCAAAATGTTGCTAAACTTCATACCTTAGTCTTCTTTAGCATAGTTGACCCTTCTAGTCTTCTTCACTAACGTTATATATATGTCAGCATCTGGTGTGTGGCAGACATGAGAGGCATGCAGAGAGAAGTGTGGGCAAAAGCTCTACTCTTACAGAGCTTATATTTTAGTGGATAGAATCAGACAAAAATGAGGTAGTGATAAGTATGTTGAGGAAAAATGAAACTGGATAAGAGGGCTAGATCTAGGAAGTGGGTTGGCATATGGGGTGATGAATTTGGAGCAGAAATTTGAAACAAGTGCTACAGGAGTCATTAGGGAAGTGCTTGAAGGCAGAAGTTTTAGTAAGGACAAAGGTCCTGAGGTGAGCTGAGCTGAGCACATCCTTGTCATATTTGAGATATCATAGAGACACCAGGAGCGGAGCTCTAGTAGGAGCCAGGCTAGAAGTGGGAGAAGTCAGAATTGGTCAGTTGTGTGCCTGGAGGGATAGTAGGGGCAAGATGTGGACACATCAGGACATTATAGATTATTGTAAGGACTTTGAATTTTACTGAATGACTTGGTCATGTTTGTTGAGGAACATTGATCTAGACTTAAGAGAAATTACTGTGACTCCTGCATAGACTAAAGGGCTGTTGGTTTATAGAGGAAACAGAAAACTTTAGGTTAGATCAGATCATGGATGTGTTAGTAAAACTTGGCAGAGTAGTTGGATTTCAGTTATACCTTGAGTGCTGAGCCATCAGGATTTGCAGATGACTTGAATGTAGGATGTTAGCTTCGGCATAAGAGCCCATCCTTGACTTCTAAGGACTTTTGTCCTGAACAATTGGAATAATGCTGTTGCCATTTACTGAAATAGGGACCACTAGAAAAAAGGGCAGGTTTGAACAGAAAATTAGGAGTTGGGTTTGGACATGTTCAGGTTGAGAATGCTATTAGTTATAGTTATCCAAGCGGGGATATTGAAAAAGAAGTTAGTGGATTCTAGAATTCAGAAGATAGGTCTTCGTGAAGACTCCTTAGTGGCTCTCCACTGCTTACAAATTCTAAATTGCTAGGGTCACCTTCAAGATTTCTTACCTCACCCCAGACAACTCACTGCCTTATATAGACCAAGCCAAATAAGCTCTCTTATTACTACAATGTGCTAGATTTTTTTTTTTTTTTTTTTTTTTTTTGGCCATCTAAGGACAATTGCCTATGCTATTCTTCTTACCTGGAGTGCAGGTCATCACAACTCTGCCTATTAGAAAGCTGTCCAGTCTTCATGACACAATACATAAGAGAGTGAAGGGAACCATGGAAAGGAAACGTTACGTTCAGTGGGTGACCATGAATGAATGGACTCCTGGATGACCTGCATCTGTGTGCTCGCTTAAAACTGTAGCACTGCATGCTTTCCCTTCTTGGTGACAAAGCTAATTATTTTCTTTATTTTCAGATGGGAACATTTAAAGCCCATGATGGTGAATATTTCTTAGAACCTATAATGAAGGCAGATGGGAGTGAACCTGAAGATGATCATAACAAGCCACATCTTATATACAAGCAGGAATTAAAGAGCAGCTATTTTCTGCGATCTCACAAGCCTTGTGAAGTTTCAGGTAAACTATGAAGTAAAACTTTATCAAAAAAGTTATACTACCTAAATATTTTTGTAGGTTAGAATTGACATAGGTTTCTTGAATATTGAAGTATATTTCAAACCAATTTTCTTGACCTGCAAGGACCTGTTAGAAATTAGTTGTAGGCAATTTTATAAACTAAACTTGGATCCATAAAAGTACTCTTGTATGAGATTTAATAATCAAACTTTAATCCATTTACTAGTCACACTAGTATGCTTTTTCCTAGCAGAATTTTAGATAATTAAAAAAGAACTGAAGTAATAGTAACCCATTAATCCATTTTCTCCGCTTTCAACTTTATAAAAGAAACATTGTATGTGGTTTCCTGACTCTTCAGTATTTTGAGGTTTATGTTGGTGTGTGTAGCAGGAGCTCAGTCTGATTTGCTGTGCAGTATTGAGTATATTACAGTTCATATATCCATTTTCATATTGATGAACTTTTGGGTTATTTGCAGTTTGTCATTATAAACAATGCTGCTGTGAATTTTCTCATCCCCATCTGCTGTGTTTGAGGTTTTCCTGAGTATATACATAAATCATAGGTGCTAGAGAATTCCGTATATTGGTTAATAAAGTGGTTTTTGAGTTTATGCTTCCAATAATGAGTGGTATATTTTTGTTTTTCCTATGAAATTCAGACTAAAGATTTATAATAGAATCTAGGAAAGGTAGGTATCTATAAAGTATAAATCTGTTGCTAGTAAAATTCGTGCATTGCATAGAAGTCCTGTTAAGAATAGTGTCCATGTATGTACATGAATCTTCATATCCTTGTCATTCTCTGAAGCATGGAGAAAGGCACCTGCAGTTATCATCAAAGTACAACATCTAGACAAAGGAATGGGATTAGAAAGGATTTATCTGAGATTGTAGGTGTCCATAAACTATAGTCCCAACACTGCAATGCCATCTGTTTTGAAATATAATGATATGTAGGCCTTTGAAGGTTTTCTCTGGGAATGCACTTCTTAACCTTTGCTATTATAAGAGTGCCATTTTGGAGTGGTTCTCACTGTGTCTAAGGCCGTGTTTTAAATCTATTGACATAATAGATGCCTTTCTTATGCTTTTAATATGAGCATAAGGGTTTCATTTTTATGGCTTCAAAGAAAACACAAACGGGTACAGCTTCACAATAGAATTCTACAGAAGGCAGCTTATGCTTGTTCTGATCTACCATTCAGGAGCAGCTTGTTTAATGAATTGTTTAGCTTCTTAAGAAAACCACCAAGTAGACACTCTGAATGCATAAATGTTTCACATAATGATATGCAGGGTTTTGCATTCATGATCAGTGTTCATTATCAGAAAGAGAATGGTACAAGAAAGCCAGAGTCTTTTGTTTAAAACTTTTTTACACTACATATTTATTATAAAAAACACAAAAAAAATAGAAAGCTATGGAATTTCATTTATTAATCACAACATTTTTCCACATTTATCTAAAACATTGAAGATAGTATCCTTTCTTTATAATTCTTAAATCACCTCCATTTAAAGTACGACTAATCTATGTATCTTTAATCACAAAACAATCAATTAATGGCCTAAATAATTAACTGCTAATCATCATTTTGTTAGGCAAAATGGAGACTTGTGAACATAATTAGTAAAATGTTAATCAAAGGCTTTTTCTTCCCCAATTTACATATTATTCAGATATATTTGTAGGATCTTCTATTCCTCAGGTGAACCGTCATGGAGAAGGACCTCTTCAAATGGGTTGGCCTAAAGATTGAGCACATGAACCATAAAGGTTAAGTGGAAGGGAAAGTCATTTTTTCCCCCACGTTTCTATTACTGGTCTTAATTCATTATGACCCTAAAATGTTGCAATTCATAGTAGTTTCAGCCTTGATGAATTTAGTTGTTCTCGACATCAGATTACACAGTGCGCCCTGAGGCCATGGTTGCCAAACCTAACTATTGTGGATGCAGGCTCCAGGTAGACCTCAGACATTGTCTAAGTAAAACTGAGTAAAAATGGCAAAACACACCAAAAACCCACAAAATGAGCAAACTGCCTCTGCACACTACCATCATCCACCCTAACAAAACTAAAACCTTGGAAGGAGGGGGAGGCTCTGAGAAGGTTGACAGGAATGAAAACTCTTGTGAATCTTAAGTGTAGTTCTATTGCTTATCCCCCTTCTCCCCAGAGCGAGCAGAAGTGGTCCTGGTAAGCCCTGCGCGCTCTCTTCCCTTGCTACTCTGTCCCTCTCCTATCAGTGTCATGGGGTTAGGAGCTTGAAACATTTGTTCTATTCAACAGGAGTTGACATGAGTAGAAATGTCTTTCATCAATGGGTTTTAGATGATGTTGGCCAGCTTGAAAGTTTTGGTGCTTTTCCTAAATTTATTCATAGTCTTAGAGTCCCTAATATGTGCCAAGGAATGTATTGGGTGAGACTTGAGTGATTCTCTTCATTCAGGTTCTCAACGCCCAGTGTGGGTAAAAGAACACAACAGAAATCACAAAACTGAACCAAGGCTTCTGTGGGCTAGGAGCAGTATTACGTGCAGCTCAAGGGGCTGAGCGACAACTACTTGGGTTTTTACCAGGGAAGTGATACTTAAACCACTTAATCTTCATTCGAAGGATTTGTAGTCATTTTCTAAGCAAAAATAAAAGGGTGGTTATGGAGGGGACTTGTATTAAAAAAGAAAAAGGTACCCAAGACTTGTTTAGATCAAGTATGGTAAGGTGACAGACCTGAAGATAACTGCCTTTGGAAATTTGTTTACAATTCCCAAGGGAAGGGGATATGCCACGCCATGACAAGCCATGTGGGGAAGCATCTGGGTTGGTCAGGAGGCAGGAAGGAGTGTGGAGGAAAGCATGGGCAAAAGGCTTTATTACTTTAGGGGTGGGGAGGTCCTCTGTTAGGCAGGAAGTAAAACAGATATAGGAGTTTGTAGTTAGAGGATTTTTAGTAATTTCCATGTGACTGAAAGCTGGACTGGGCCAGCAGATGTAAGCAGAGCACATTTCTCTCCTGTGGTTGAGAGCCAAATCAGGAATTATTCAATCTATGAAAGTTAGAACAGGTTTGTAGACCAGAGGGGAATAGTATTTGTATGTTCAGAATCCCAATGTGTGTGGTGAGCATGGGAAGTAGGGCAAAATGGGGCTGTGAAGCCACACAGGTGCAGATCTCAAAGGAGTGTAGGATTGTGTAGGCTATTCTGTCGGCACTGAGGAGACCCTACTGTTAAAGCAGAGACAACCTAGAGCTTCTAAGGTTGTAGTCCTCGGCAGCTTTGGTTTTACAGATAATTTGGGGGGCACCTGAGTGGCTCAGTCGGTTAAGCATCTTTACTCTTGGTTTTGGCTCAGGTCATGATCTCACAGTTTGTGAGATTGAGTCCCACGTCAGCGCTGTGCTGACAGCGTGGGAGCCTGCTTGGGATTTTGCCTCTCCCTCTACTTGCTTGTGCCTGCACACACGTGCTCAAAATATTGAAAAGAAATAATTTTGGATTTGAGAAGAGACTCGAGGCCAGGGGACTGAAAGCAGCTAAGTTGTTGACAGAGGATTTGAATGTCAAACAAGTGAAGTGCACACAAAAGAGTAAATTGAAGAGAATTTTCTTTAAATCTTTTTCCTCAGCTTTGAGATGGTAAAGATTGTTCTGTGTGTAATCCAGGTGGATGATTCTATGAATGCATGAGAATGCTTTTAAATGAAATTTTATATACACATTATTTCCCTTTTAAAGACTTAATCAGCTTTGGTTTGGAGAAACATGGATGGCTTTCGTGTTAGCAGGGCCACAGTTGGCTTAGGAAGCTGGGAGTCTGGGAACAGAATTCTACTTCTGGCTCTGCTACTGACTTGGAGAACTCCCTCTTTGGATCTTCACCTAGAGTAGGTAATAAATAGCTAATGAATTTAATGTTTGCTTCAAGTAAAGGTCAAGTTTCCAGGTTTTCTAACTTCAGACCTCACAGCTATAGGGACCAGGCAGTTACAGGAAGTGAGTAAAGTGAGGCGTCATAAGGAAACTGAGGTGTCCATCGGGCAGTGGAGTGGGCATGCTTCTGGCAAAAGGTGTATAGGAAACTTGAGACTAGTATCACCACATCTTTTGTATTTTATAACTTGAAAATCTAGATTTTTAAATTGGGCGGGGAGAAAGTTGTGTTGGCTGGTTAGCCACCTGCTTACAGAATCTTAAAGATTTCTAAGGTCTCTCACCATAGCCAATATTTTGGACTAATACTTTAATAAACTTTAAAAGAAACCACTACTTCCACCTCCCTTTCAATTTGTACTCCTCCCCACTGAAGAAGACTTAAAAAATCTAAACCAAACACCTGCTATAATGGAAACTTAGCAAGTGCTGCTTTTTGAAAGTCCTATTATCTAGAGAATACCTGTATTTTAATAACATTATTTGCCCAAACCTTTCGAGTCTCCCTTTTTGCTTTGTTGATTAACCTTTGTGCACTTCAGAATAGTTTCTTCAGCATTCTTCAGTCTTCTTAGTAATGTTAAGTTAAATTTTATCCCCCAAAGAAAGATCCTAAATTGTGAAATTTAAGGTTTTGAGATTGTGAATCCTCAGCACTACAGCTGCCTAGATGGATTATGAAAACCTGTTCTTAAAACGCTCTTCATGGTCCTCTTCCTGATCCTTGGAGGAACTCCAAAGCTATGATCATTCTGAACTTTTACATATGCTTTGTGTGAAGGGGAAAGCCTGGCAGTGCTGTGACTGTTCCACCCATACAGCGTTCTTCTTAGCGAACGTGTTTTGCCAGTTGTGTGCTCTGCTTCACAGAATGAAAGCTTATATGTAATAATGTATCCCAAAGACCAGGATCAACATGCCATATATGATGCTTATTTTGTGTTAAGTCTATGGCAGTGTCCCAGAGCTTTGAAGTCCTGTTTTCTCTAAAATCTTATCTAGTACTTCTTGCTTTTCTTTTCTCCTCTCTTTTGAGACAGCAGGAGCACAGGGAAAGAGAATCTTAAACAGGCTCCATGCCCATTATGGAGCCCCACGTGGGGCTGGATGTTAGGACTGTGAGATCATGACCTGAGCCAAAATCAAGAGTCCGATGCTTAACCAGCTAAGCCACCCAGGTGCTTCTTATCTTGTATTTCTAATGAGGTTAATTCCCACATCTGGCGAATGATGTGAATTGGGTAAATGAGGAAAAGAACCAATATGCTAGGAACCAGAGTGTGTGTTTATCCAGCCAGGTGCATTTTGAAAACAGAACATGGAAAGTAACTTTTATCCCTTACGTTTCATGTGTGGTAACAGCAGTTCTTTCTAGGAAAAACTACCTTCCTAGGTAGGTAGGTAGTTTTTCTGGGGGCAGCTGAGTTGTGGTTGAGCATTTGACTTCCGCTCAGGTGATCTCATGGTTCAGAAGTTTATAAGTTTGAGTGCTGACAGTGGAGAGCCAACTTCAGATCTTCTGTCTCCCTCTCTCTCTCTCTGCCCCTTCTCCATATGTTCTCTCTCAAAAACAAATAACACATTAAGGGTTTAAAAAAATCTTTTCTTTATGCAAGGATTATATATATTCTATATTATTAAACTGGAAAAAAATTGTGGGTAGAAATGATTCATAATTTTGAAGGCAAGGTTTTTTTCCCTTGATGACTTTCTGCACTACCTTGGAAATGAATAGGAGAGGATTATGAATCTCAAGGTATAAGAGAAGCTATCCTAATCATAACCCTTAATTGAAGAGTAAGATCTGCCAGTGTCTTAAACATAATGGTGTCAAAGTAAATCAGTTATCATCTAATCTCCTTTCAGTTTGTAAAATTAGTTTCTCATTTGTTGCTAGGAATTTGAATTTATTTTTACTCCTGTCTTCTTGTTCTGGTTCATGTGTTGATCAAATCTGAGGAGGGTGTGAGACTATTAACCCTTCTTTGAAATAGACTGTACATTTTGTTTTTCTGTTCTACCTACGTTAAGACCTTTGCATCTATGCTTTAAGTTGGTGCACTTCTTGTTTTTGAAACTCCTAGGTAAGGTTTTTAGTCACTTTGCAGCTTGGTAAAGTCCTAGGAGTTTTTACCTGACAGCAACATAATGTCTCCGCTGCAGGAATTGAATACTTTCTGTTGACCCTGCTATTGGTGCTCATTCCTCCGTGATCTACCACCTTGTATTACCTTTGGCTTGTTTCTTATTTGGTCACTTAGTCTTTAAGCAGTTTCTCCTTAATCTTCTCCTTCCATAACCTCTCAAATTTATTTTAAATGCCTTTAAATAGGAGGTGATTTAAATACTTACGATGTTCTTCATTTATACAGGTAATTTTAAAAACGTGATTGGAGTCCTTGGTCTTTAGGTCTTTACTAATTGTACATTCTTACTCTTGCTTTACTGAAAATTACTATTTTATAATTAGCATCTTATTTTATGTGGTTAATGTACCTATCTGCTTATAATTCTGTAAGATTAGGAATGTGGTCTTTAGAATCTCAAGCTATATAATATCTCAAAATTTAGGGGCTGTATTGTTTCTGCATGTAATTAACACTATCTTGAATTTGTTATATACCTTTGCTATCCCACCTGTTAATGTTAAGATTTTATGTTCCTTAAAGTAAAAAAAAAAATAGCATTTTATTCCATCTTTTATATTCTTCACAGCAACTAGTACTGTGTTACGTGATAACTGTTGTGCAGACAGGTGAGGAGTTGTTAGTACCAAAATAACCTTTCTGTTCAGTCAGGTCTGTAAGACAAGGTTCATTCGGAAGATGAATTGGGGCCTCCTAGGAAGACCATAGCTCAGATGGGGATGTCTGAGAAGGCTTCCTTTAGAAAATAACTCCTTATCTGAGATCCAAAAGATGAGCAGGAATTGGTCAGGAGAAAGGGAGAGGGTGAAAAGTATTCCAGATAGAAGCAACATCATGTACAAATGTGTGACGAGGAGATAGTGCTTGAACCACTTGGGGAACTAAAAGTAAAGGTGTAGGATACCAGGATATGGCAAGATGATGTGATGCTGGAGAGGTACGGAGGAGCAAATTAATGAAGGTATCTGTAAGCTTTGTCAAGGGATTTGGGCTTTACCTTAAGACCAATCCAGTGGGTGTTGGGAGTCCTCTCCCCCAATAGTTCAAACTGAGGTCCTGCTATATAGGGTCTGATTATTTTGTTGGACCTGACTTGGCCTGAACCAATTGCTGTTAAAGGTAGCAGAGCTATAATCAGCCAGACCCACCCTGCTTGTGGAGTCAGGACAATGCAACTAGAATCATAGACTGAGTTGGGTGGGGATAGGTACCCAAACTGAAGCTGGGGGCTGTTAGATGAATAGATGCTGGGTAGGGAAAACCAGAAAGTGCACCAACAGCTGAAGAGTTGTGATTGGTGCTGGAAAAATTCAGGTACCTTTTGAGCACTACAAAAGGAGGTACCCAAAACTAATGAGAAGTACACAGAATGAAATATTTTTGGCATCCATAGATTCACAGCTAAACTTAGTAATTTGTGCTGAGAGGCAGGATGGATAAGAGGACTGAGATGTTAGTAACTAACGTACAGGCTATGTAAAAGGATTAGTAATATTCTTAGTGTGAAACTGTTCAGAGTTTTAGGTTAACTCCTTTCTCTTCAGTATCCAGTAACTTTGCATATATTCTAGCAAACTGGGATTATTCACTTGGCTTTTTGGGACACACATTCCTCAGCATTTTATTTGGAGGATGGGGAAAGTATAAATTGAAATGTCAAGGGTAATATTTACGTTGTGATTTTCAAAATCTGATCTTGCAACAACAAATAGAAATTTCTGACTTCTTTTTAGTATATCCACTACTAGCCCTGGAGGGGCTCCATTCGTAGTATTCAGCTGGAAAAAGAGAAGATAGATGGTGTAGGGTCAATAAATAGCCCTTTGTTTCCTGCCTAATGGTGGGCTGGAGGAAGGAAAGCAAGATGAGTGCATTGGTAAGACCTGTACTGGTTTTCCATGTTCCACGTGAGTAAATGAAGAAAAGAGCTGACTGCTAAGGGGAGGTTCTTGTTCTTTTTCCACATTAATAACTCCGGAGGCTGAGGCCTCAACCTTGCCCCAACATGGATTTGTTTATTCATTTGTTCCTTCATTGGTAAAATATTTGAGTACCTCCTTCATAGAAGCTACAAAGGTGCTGAGGCCTGTTTAACATGTCCCATAACCAGCCTGTACAAGTATAGGGAAGGAGGGAGGGTAGTAGGAGATGAAGTCACAGTAGTAGTGGGAGGTTAAGTTGAGTAGTTATGGGTGGATCCTGGTTGTGGGGCTTGAACACTAAGCAAATTGGGGAGGGAGCTGTATGAAAAAAAAGAAAAAGAAAATTATGAATGCAAAATCTCTAGGATTCTTCTCAAGGCCTTAAAAGGATTTTTGCAAGAGACCAGAAGTTTAAGCAGCTTTAGGTTCTGCTTTAGGTTGGTGAATCCCCCCACAACACATAGGATATTGTAAATCACAGTAGGGATTTTGGCCATAACTAACATTGGAAGCCACTGTGGGATTTTGAGCAGAAGAGGGGCAGGATCAGCCTGCATTTTAAAGGGATCACTCAGATTGCCACATGGAGAAACGCTAGCAGAACAAGTACAAAAGCAAGGAAGATAATGCAATAATCATGTGGAGCAATGAAGTCTTGAATTTGGGGTGTGGCCATGAAGTTAGTATCCACATTCAGTATGCACTTTGGTCAAGCTGACAGGTGTGAGGCGTTGAGTGTTGACAGTAGGAATGGTCAGATTATTCTAAATTCTATATCCATTTAGAATAATGTGTGTGTGTGTGTGTGTGTGTGTGTGTGTGTGTGAGATTTTGCCTGAGCAGATGAAGAACAGTTTTCATTTACCAAGAATGGGTAAGGCTGTAAGAACCACAGGTTAGGAAGGAACATCAGATTTACTTATATTTAAATCCAAGTTGGTTTCATATAACATAATGATTTTTGGGAATAGAATTTAGTGACACATCACTTACATATAACACCCAGTGCTCCTTCCATCAAGTGCCCTCCTTAAGGCCCATCACCCATTTAGCCCATCCCCCCCATAACACCCCACCAGCAACCCTCAGTTTGTTCTTTGTATTTAAGAGTCTCTTATGGTATGTCTCCTTCTGTTTTTATCTTATTTTTACCTCCCTTCTCCTATGTTCATATTTTGACTTTGAGATGCCAGTCAGACATCCAGGGGGAGACTAGTCAAGTAGGCAATAGAAGATGAATTGGAAGGTTGGTATGGGGGTCTAGACTTACAATAACTTAGGAGTTAGAGTATCCTATATTCTAAGGCTGTATGAAATTGCATAGGGAACAGACAGGAGTACAGAGGAGAAATTCCAAGAACTAAACTGTGAGGCATGCCAATGTTTAGCACTTGGAGAGGTGAGGATTAAACTAGGAAAAATGAAGAGGTCAGGAAGACAGGACAGGAATGTGTACCCCAAAGCCATGTGAACTTTTCAAAAAGATAGGACAGATTAATTGGCTGAATGGTGTTAGGAATTAAAAGAATATGAAGATTTGGAACTGATTATTGAATTTTGCAAAGTAAGGATGATCGGTGACCTCAAATGTGCTAATTGAAAGGGTTCAAAAATCTTGGCATGAATAAAACAAGTATTGTGAAGAGACCTAAATGAGTTTTTAGATGGCCTTGTTGGGTTCTAACTCTGTTGTGGTGAAAACTTTCATTAAAAAAGTCAATGTTAAACTTTGAGGTAGAAAATTAAATAAAAAAAACCTATTTGAATGAAAGTAAGAGCTCAATCTATCTATTTTAAACATTAATCTATTAGTTTTGTCAAAATCCCAAAATAAGCAACTTAAAACTATCAAAAGCAATGGTAAATAACTTTATTTTGTTAATGGAAATATTTCATAGGAATTTTAAAAATGCATCACATTTATTCAGAAAAATGTTCTATATGTGGATCTACTTTGGACTTCCATTGGTCAATTCATTATGCTACTACCATGCACATTAAAAAATACTATAGCTCTCGAGGTTCTGAAATGTGGGAGAAGCAGCCCTTGACTTGGTCAATATTATCTTTGTTATTTATGCTTTGTATTTACATAGACATCTTAGATTGTTTCTGCAAGAGGAAAAATTTTGATTTTAGTGCTCAAGAGATCAATTTGATGAAGTGACCTCTTTATAATGTCTTCTAACCCATCATTTTTGACCTAATAGCTTGTGCATTTCTTTGTAGAGGTAGTGTGTAACTTTTTTTTTTATCGTAAATGGTATAACTTTAAAAAATTTTATTTTCTACATGAAAATGTGAGTAATTTCTATATTGACTCTATTCAGCAACCTTGCTCACATATTCTAATAGTTTATCTGTTAGTGGCTTTGGATTTGTACATGAATAATCATGTGGATGGCTATTTACTTTCCAATCTCTCAGCTCCCCCCTCTCCTTTTTTTTTTTTCCCTTTGTTGTACTGGCTAGGATTCCTAGAACCAAATTGACTAGATATGGCAATAGTGAAAGTCCTTGCCTCATCAATTTTACAAGGAAAGTTTTCAACCTTTTCTAATCTGTGCAATGTCTATAGTCTTCCCTTTCTCCCTATCCGTCTAAGGAAGTTCCCTTACATCCTAGCCTAAGAATTTTTATTATGAATGGATGTTGAATTTTACCAAAACTGTTTGCCTCTGCATATCCCAAGGTGATGCTGTATTTTTCTCCTTGTTCAGAGAATTGATTTTCAAATGGAAAGTCCACCTTAGGTTTCTACCAGACTAGGTTTGGTAATTGCTTTAGAATTTTTGTAAATGTATTCATAAGTCTGGTTTGTAAATTTTCCCTTGCCACATTGAAAGAGCAGGAAGGTCCTATGGAAGGGAATGATTAAAGTGATGGACAATGGTATGTGAGCTGTAGAAGGATGTCATTTTTGTTCAGTTAATCTTACAGATGTACCACTAGGTAAAGGAAAGAAGTGAAAACTCAATAGATTTGTGGAGAGCAATAAATGTAAACCTTTTACATTTTGGATAGCTAATCAGCCATATAGATCATTTTATACTCTTTGGTCTACCAAACACAATTTAATTACAAAGGCTTAGTGAAGTAAATTTTAATCTTTGGCTCTCTACTGCTTACCCACGTGATAATTCCTCATGAAAAGGAAGTAAAGACTTTAATTATTTGCAATTAGAATCTGATTCACTATTGCTGCCCTACTTAAAAACCTGGAGACATGAGATTGGGCTGCTCTCACAGTGAGTACAAATGCAGGGGGAAACTGTACAAGCATGGTCCACGTTCTTGGCTGGTCCCAGCTTGTGTTCCACTCTTTGCGAAGATCATTACTGCTAGAGTACGAGTTGGGCCCATTGCCAGGTCAGGCGACAGATACACTGTTTCATGTGCAGAATATCCAGGCCTTTGGACCTACCCCAAGAAGGCTGCTTTCTTGGGCTTTTCTTTCTTGGAAGAGAGCCAGCAATCCAAAGGGATAAAACTCCCTCATTGTGCGTTAGTCTGCAATCTACAGCTTTCCTCGCATATATATAAACGTACCTAAATGTTAGATTAACAGTCTGATGTTAAGATTGACAAAAACATTCTTTTTAAAAGTGGTGATCTATTAAATCCTGAGATGTACCGTAAAATAACAGAATACCCATTTGAAAATAAGAATTCAGTTTTTCAGTGATTTCAAAGTTAGATTTTTCCCACGTATGTCAAACCAAAATTAGTGGACTTAATAAAAGCTGACAAAAGCAATATGAATAAACTAATTCCATGTTAAAGATATTAAGTACCATTAAAATTTCAGAGTTTTACGTTTAACATTTCATATGCAGTGATTTTCTTTAATTAGACCTAAGTTTTTTAACGTTAAAAGTACTTTGAAAAATACCTTCAGTATTTCTTTTAAAAATTGTTTAAAGCAAATATCAAAAGTTAGAATTTTTCATGTGAGAATAGTATTTTCAGGTAAAGGCTGTTTTAGGAATAACCGATCTAGGAGGAATAAATTGCAGTGGCCATAGTAGCATTAGACAAGAATGAGTTCAAGTATAAGGTTAGATGACCTTTGAGATTTTTGAGCTATAACTTATTTTTTTCCAAAAAACATTCAAGACAAACTAGCTAATAGGAAATGTTCATACTAGTATTTTTAACAAATTAATAGTGTGGAAAAATAGTACTACAGCTGTACTTGATAGAGCAAGTAGAGAGGCTATAATACTTAAATGCCCACTTTTATCTAACTGCATTTTGGGAGGTATTAGAACACTTAGTACTTAAAATGACCTCAAAGTATTTTTGGAATGGTTCCACAGGCATGAGGCAGACTGTCCAATAATGTGGGAAATCTTGTAGTTACAGAGCAACTCCTCTAAAGTTTGGAAAACAGTTATAGGTTATGTGTTGAATCATTAAATGGATATGGGTTAGAAATAGATTGCCAAGGGAGCATCTGGGCGGCTCAGTCGGTAGAGCATCCAACTCTTGATTTCAACTCTGGTCATGATCTTGTAGTTCTGGAGTTCGAGCTTCACATAGGGTTCCATGCTGATAGTGGGGAGCCTGCTTAGAATTCTGTTCCTATTCCTCCCTTTCTGCCCCATCCCTTGCGCATGCTCTATCTCAAAAAAAAAAAAAAAAAAAAAAAAAAGATTGCCATGAAGGCTCATCTGAAGGTAGGAAAGTTAATAAGGTAGAATCTTTACTGTTGTCAGTTTTAATAGTGTTATGCTGAGTTCAAACTTCAGCCATACTTGTAAAATAAAGTCCCTAGGGATAAGTGTTACGCATGAGTTCTGAATAATTCTCTAAAGAATGAAGTGTTCTATTTCATCTGCATTTTCAGATGCTAGGATATAAATTTAACTCCTAAGATTTTCAAACCACTCTCCAAGAAGCCCTAAAGTAGGAGTTTGGAGTATCACATTGGCATGTGTAGAGTTGTCTCTCTAAATTTTTACACTGTTAGTTGGCTAATTTATCTGTCTCACTTTGCTTAGAATTTCTGATAAGACAGGATTTGAAGTTGTGGAAAAAACACTTTGTAAAATACAAAGATTACACAGTTCATTTTTTATCCCCCTTCAAGTTGAGAAGTTGGGGTGCCAGAAACTTGAAAGGGACAATTTCTTTGTACCAAAAACAGTCCTAAAGGTTTTGAAGTTATGAGTGAATGTGTGCCTGTTTTCAACTCTTAATTATGTAAGAATTCTTGATTCATCTTGTTAGGGAGCCCTGTCATATATATTGAGAGTAGACTCACGGGTTGGCTTCTGGAGAATGTAGGAGAAGAAAGGGGAAGTTTATGCTTGACCTATGTTCTCTTGACCTATCAGCCCACGTAGCAGAAGGAACTAGAATTGGTTGCTGGATGTAGGATTAATGGGAGTGATTTGGGGGTTTCCAGTGTTCTTTTTCTATTTCAGGGCCTCCACAGTGAAAGGACAGTATTGGATCTGTCCCAGGTCTGTGGACGGCAGAGATAAATGACTGTATATCCAAATCTTGGCTCAGTTCTGATTCTGTAGTTCAAGAAGGACTAGACTCCATATTTTCATGAATATGACTAGCTACTTCCTCTTTTAGTTTGTAGGAGATAGCATTTTTCATTATGACCCCAGTTACTAAATTCTTAACATTCTACATGTATTACCGCATATGACCTTTCAAAGAGTCATGTGATCTGGAATTCAAATGTAATAATGAATATTGAGGAAGTCTGAATTCATTTCTTTGTAATGCCACTTATTTAGTTGGTGGCTGTTGAAATTGTGTGTAACCTGTGTCACATGTCTGTTTTAAAATGTGCACTATAATAGAAACTGATTCAGGGATACAATGAGGACTTAGTGATGTAATAATTCTCTTATGTTTCAAGTTTCAGCTAGTCACAGGCAAGTCCATAATTTGCACATCTATTGCTAGTAGTAGGTGGGGTTCTAATTAACTGGTCAACCTCTTTGAAATAAAGGTTTATAAAAAATCTTATAAGCTATATGCCATAATTCTGTAAGGGTGGTAGAGATTTCTAAAATTGACATCATGGAAGACTGAAGATTTTCATAAATCTTTGTTATTGAATACGAAGGTTTAAAAAAAATGTTCCAGGATCCTATTTTATTACCTAGGTTACCCGGGTAGTTTAATCTTCCCATTCTCCACTTTCTTCACCTTAAAAAATGAGGATACTAATAGTACCTACTTTATAGAACGATTAATAATAAAGGAGAGAACATATATGAGGGTGTACCAATACATGGTGATCACTTGTTAAGTGCTTATTTTTATTATAATTCATACTAATATTAACAACAAAAATCAATAGCATAGCCTAATAGGACATATCCAGAAAAGTTTAAATCCTGACGAAATATGCTAGATTTTATATCTAATAGGGTCACTGTTTCAAGGCACACACAATTCTTTGAATTGGGAACCCTGTTGACCCATTAAGTGGTTTGAAAAGTTGATGACCCAGAATATGCTTGATTTGATTTTACGCTCCTTTTCAAAACAACTTCATGCTATTTTGGAAGTATAAAATTTGTTCACTTGGTCAAATACAGAGCATTAGTATCCATTCTAACCTATGTAGAGACCATAGTGTTTCAGTTGCTATCAGGAAAACGAAAGATAATCTCTCCATCTTTGAACTGCTGCTTTTGTACATCCGTTAGGATTACTTATACCCCGAATTTCTATTCCTTAACCTTGTGTCCCTCTGTGTATTCCTTTCTTTCTCTCCCAATTTTCTATCCTTTTTCTGCATTTTTCCTTCTTCCCATGAACATTTGTTGAGCACTTACAAGGGGTATGACACATTACCCACTGGTGTTCTTACTCTTTAAAGAGTTTATAGCTTGCTGGTAGTGGTAGTCTGATGATGATGTTAGTGGTGGGCTGTGGGGAAGGGCTTGGACTTAAGGGCAGTGTGGATCAGTGGTAAGTTCTTGAGATAACAGGGATGTTCCTGAAAATGATTTTTTTGGACATGAATGAAGGATGAGTGGGAGGGATAGGGATGGAAGATGGTGGGGCCATTTTGCAGACTTTGTCTGATTTTGCATTCATGATGCTAATATTCTAAGGACTCGAATGAGTTTAGAGACACGGACATTGTTGACAGTAGGAGCAATACAAAAAACGTTCTGAAAGAGAAATGGCAAAACTTGGTGACCAAGTAAAAAGGGTAAAAGGACAAGAAGAGCTCAATGGTAGTGTACAGTTTAGTGTGAGTTACACATATTAGGTTATTACTCATAATAATAGCAAACCTGGGAATAGGAATAGAAAACTCAATTTAGTATATTTTGAATATTGAAGTTCCAGGAGGATGTTCAAGTAGAACTACAGATTCCTAATTACATTGTTGAAAATAATCCATGCTATAAACTACTAAAAAAATTTTACTGTAAAACAATCTCCATGCATTCTATAATAAGCTGTACTGTTAAGTGTTGTATTTACAGATGTAATTAAACTTCCTATGTTCTAGGGGGCAGATTATCCATTGCATGATGTTCCTGATTTGATGGGTTTGGTTTGCTTTAAATTAGTTTTAGGTCGTAATACACTTGTTACTAATAAAGGATGGTGCATCATTTTAGCATTTGACTTGGAACATAAAGACACGCATTTCATAAAGATGACGTAATTGACAAGTGAGCTTTGACTACCCATTTAAGATTTGGAAATGTCACTTTATCATTTGTTACACTGCTTAATTATAAATCTCAAAAAGTAATGAGATAAGACATTCAGCCTGTGAAAGTTACAGATGCTGTTTTTAGAAATGTAACTAAAAAACTACAGTTAAACAAGTTTATTGTAATGACTTAATGGACACTGAGAGCTTAAAGAATTAAGTAGTTCTATCCACTTTGACTCACACCCATCCCATATAGCCAGTGTTAAAATTTGAGGTGTATACCTATGTACCTTTTGGCTCATTATATACATTTAGCCTTTTGGGTAGGTATATAGTCATGTTTTGTGTATTTGCATTTTCATGATTTTTAATATTTTGGCAGCATTTCATATATTACTATTCATATATTTTTGGATTTTGCCTATTGTGAGGTATTCAAGTCTCCCTTAATTTTATTGGTTTTTATCAATTTATGGTTTAACTATATATATTAACTATATATATGTAATCTGTACATAAGCCATTTGTTTATATATGTATATATTGCAGCTATCTTCTCCCATAATGGGGTGTTTTTAGTGAACACAAACAAGTTCAGTCTTAATTCATTCAAATGAATAATTTTTAATACTTATTGTTTGTGTCCTAAGGAATCCTTTTTAAACTTTTTAATCAAAATTATGTCAATCCTCTTTTCCATTTTCTAAGAACCTCATGAAACAAATTTGGAATTGTTCCTCCCTCCACCCCCCCCCTTTTTTTTTTTTTTAACAATTCTTTGAGTATTTGAAAAAGTAGTGTTCTTTAAATACTTAATAGCATTTAGTGGTGAAGCTCTTTGAGATTGGATTATTGGAGGGAAATTGATTAGGACTCAATTTTCATTTAAAAATTTTTTATTGGGACTAACTTTTAAAAAGATATGTGGTGACTTAGGCTTTTTAATTCTTCATAGATCATTTTTGATAAGTTGTGTTTTTCCAAGAATGTTCTAGAAAATATCTCTAAGTTTGTTTCTATCAAATTGCTTGTAATACTTGTTAATGTCTATAAGATCTTGATACTGGCTATTTTTTCCTTCTTAACTTAGCCAGAATTAAATCTTTAGATTTGAAATTCTGTAATTTTGTTCTAGAAGCTTCTTTTCCCTTTTTATCCTACTTTTTCCTATTTTCCTATTAATTGCTATATTATCACCTTTAATCATTCTAGTTTGAAGTTCTTATTTCATTACTTTAGCCTGTATAGAGCCATCTATTCTAACTTACTCTCTTGAGTCAATCTAACTCCTTCAAACCATAGTGCTACCTTAGTTGGATTATATTCCCATTTTACCTACTATTGCTAGCAAGTGAGATACTTGATTTCTTAGCACCCAAGCTGGACAGACTTGGAGATTTCTCAGGCAGTGAGATACTGACTCCTGTGTAACTACCCATTCAGCTTTGTATGAATTTGGTTATTTTAGACACCTCATGTAAATGAAATTCTACAGGACTTTTGTGACTGGCTTCTTAGCATAACATCTTCAAGGTTCATTCAGGTTGTAGCATGTAACACTTTCCTTTCTTTTTAATGCTGAATAATCCCTAGGATGTATATACCACATTTTATTTATCCACTGATGCACATTGGGGTTGCTTCCACATTTTGGCTGTTGTGAACAATGCTGCATTGAATGTGGGTGTGCAAATATCTCTTTAAGACCCTGCTTTTGGGGCACCTGGGTGGCTCAGTTGGTTGGGCGGCCGACTTTAGCTCAGGTCATGATCTCACAGTTAACGAGTTCGAGCCCCACAGAGGGCCCTGTGCTGACAGCTCAGAGCCTAGAGCCTACTTCAGATTTTGTGTGTGTGTGTCTCTCTCTCTCTGCCCCTCTCCTGCTCATGCTCGCGCTCACTCGCGAAATATTAAAAATTTCTCTCTCTCTCTCAGAAATATTAAAAATAAAAAAAGACTCTGCTTTTGATTTTTTAATATATACTCAGAAGTAGACATGCTGGATCATACAGTAGTTTTATTTGTAACTTTTTCAGGCATCTTTATATTTTCCTGTAGCGGTTGTCCCATTTTTATAATCCCACCAAAAGTTTGCAGGGATTGCAATTTCTCCACATTCTCACCAACACTTAGGTTTTTATAGTAGCCATCCTAGTGAGTTTGAAGTGATCCCTCCCTGTAGTTTTGATTTGAATTTTTTCTAAGTAGTGATGAGCATCTTGTCACCTGCTTGGCCATTTGTATATTGCCTTTGGTGAAATATCTATTCACTCCTTTGCCCATATTTGAATAGGGCTATTTTTGTTTTTTTGTGGAGTTGTAGAAGTCTTTTAAAAACACTGTGTGTGTGTATGCGTATATACACACAATGTGTACACACATACATACATCTCCCCACTTGTTCCATTAGAATGTAATTGTCTTAGGAAAAAATAAAGGTCAGTGGGTTAAAGGGAGCTTGCCTTCTTTAGTCCATAAGTAATCATATTTAATAAGAAAAATCACATTCTGCATTTCAAAATAGTTCGGATGCTTTTTTTTTATAGGAAGTTTGAGTGAATGGCACTTACTATGGTCCTAACCATTGCAGTCTATCAAGTTCCTATAGCTCTGGTTCACAACATGCACCTATTAAATGGATACTCATTAATACTAAAATGTAGAGGAAATTTCCCATGAGAATTTCAAATCTGATTACAGTACATTTAATGGAGTTTGAGGAGCATATCCCAGATTCTAGCAAATACACAGAAAATCTCATGAGCTTTAATAAGTATTGACAAAGAGATCCATTAAAAATTTTTTTAAACACCGATTCAAGCACATTCTTTTGCTTCCATAATGGCTTCCCCAAAATAATTGCAAGTAGATGGTGGACCGTGCTTATGACCACCCAGTATCACTAGGCAAGATTCTGCTGCCAGTAGTGAACCTAGTGAAAAAAAGTGAAGACTTTCCTGCCAGCCAAATAGGTGAGTATGGCTCTCAGCCTGGAAGAGCCTAATCAGTGCTTTCTCTTCAGGCTTCTTGAAAGCATCAGCTTAAGCAAACGCTCCAGAACCTGGCACATCAAGACTTAGAAGAGTGGAAACATGCCTCAATAGCTTTGGAAAGCCATTTGGCTTCAGTAATTAAAAATTAAAAAAAAAAACCCAAAATGTAAAGCATTTGCTGTTATAGATTACCATCTCCCCAAAACTAAAGCTACATGTCTCATGAGACTTAGAAATATTTTTAAAACAAGGCAATTATGGTACACCAGGATCTGTTTTAAGAGCTGTTAAAAACTTGTGAATCACTGCCCTAGGTAGTGAGAATGAACACTTTTATTTTCCACTTGACACATGCTTGTGTAACAATGCCCTGTGATTGCCAAACAGAATCACCCACTGCTCCTGCCGCAAGAATTTCAGCATCACAGCACAACTCTGTGGATGAGCACTTTAACTTAATTTATAAATCTAGCAATAAAATAGCTAACCATTTTTCCTAAAAGACACAGCACTTAGTCACAATCTTTCTAAAGTTAATTTGAAGGGCATGTGTCTTTCAACACATAATTCTTTATAACTGGTAATGACAAAACTAGTTATTACTGTTTACTAAGTCCTGATCTAATAGCTTTATGTGAAGGATCTAATTTCTTGAAGACTTTCTGGTCTGGGATGGGTGGTGGAATATACCAATCCAAGATATGCCACTTTAGTATACAGATTATTTTGAACTAAAGGCCTTAAAAAAGGGATGCAAAAAGGGCATTCTAATTCTCCTCTTCAGAAAAATAGATTTATAGATATTTTCTCCCATTGAGTAGGCTTCCTTTGCAAACTGTTGTGTCCTTTGGTGCAATTTTAAAATTTGATGTAGTCCCATTTGTCTATTTTGTCATCTGTGCTTTGGTGTCCTACCCAACCAAGCAGCCCTTACCAAATCCAGTATCATGAAGCTTTTCTTCTATGTTTTCTTTTATAACTTTCAGAGTTTGGGGTCCTTTAGGTCTTTAATCCATTTTTGAGTTTTTCTTATAAGCTAAGGCTCTAATTTCATTCTTCACATGGATACACAGTTTTCCCATCTCCTCTTGTTGAGGAGACCATTATTTTCCAATAGAGTGGTCTTTGCACCCTTGAAGATCATTTGACCAAATACATGAGTGTTTATTTCTGGGCTCTGTGTTCTGTTCCCTTGATCTATAAGCTAGTCTTGCTATGCACAGACTTACACAAGTCTTTTTGTTGATATGTTTTCTTAGGTATATATTGAATAGAATTGCAGGGGTGGTGTACATATGTGTCTAACTTGGAAATTGCCACGTAGTTTTCCAAAGTGGTTGCTCTAACCATTGGTATTATTGTTTTTCTAAATGTAAGCCATTTGGGTAGGTAGAATCACTTTCTTTTTGTCTTGAGGTTGAATTGTGATTGAAGCACTTAAGTTTTTCTGAATAACACTGAATAACTTTAGCACTGAAATTTATCCTAAAATATGTTATTTATTGTCTCTTCCTACTAGAGTGTAACCTTTATAAGGTTCTGTTCCTCAATTTCTAAATGTTCCCTGAAGTAGAGTAGGTAGAATAATATTTAAAATTGATGAAAGAATCAGAGTATATTTACTTCCTGTTGACTCTGAGATTTATATGTAAGTTAGCTCTTCTCCAGGGTCTACAAAGTGGTCATGGATATTTTAGTGGTGGAGTCACCCCAGGAGGAAATAGTAGGACAAAGTTTTAGGGCTATACACTGTTTGCCAAGTTCAGAATTTCCCAATAAAATAAATTTCAAAGCATAAGTGTACAGTAATAAAGGGTAGATGGCTTTAAGAATTAGGAACAGGTTCATCTGTGGAAACCATGCTTAAGGAGTTTGATTACTTAACCACAGCATTACCGCTTATTCAAAATGAAATTATTGTTGTAATAGTCTCATATTTCTGTCTAACCCTTATAGTACAACTAAGTCTGAATAGTTTTGGTATGTGGTTTATGAACTGTCCGGGACCTTTGATTTCTTTTTACTTGATTCCTTTGGTCCACTTTTCTGTTGAAAATACTTCCACCAAACAGTTGTCAGAAAAAAATAAATAATAAAGGAGAGACATGGAGGACCTAGCATAAGCATCCATGCTGCGTATAGTTTTTTTTCTATTAGCACAAATAATCAAGAAGTTTCTATAAATGCATAGGACTCAAACATGGTATATGTGATTAACATTTAATAATTTGCTGTGTTTTTTCATTCTTAAAAAATGTTTTATTTACTGTTCAAAGAGGGTGAGCGGGGAATGAGTAGACAGAAGGGGACAGAGGATCAAAGTGGGCTCTGTGCTGACACCAGCGAACCCGATGCAGGGCTCAAACTCACAAACTGTGAGAACATGACTTGAGCCGAAGTCAGACACTCAACTGACTGAGCTACCTAGGTGCCCCTGAATTCTGTATTTAAACATAAACAGAAGTAATCAGATATTTTATAAATGATATATTATAAAATTCATCAGTTGGTTTTCTGGATTCAAAAAGTTACCATTGTTACATGGTTTGATTTTTTTCTGTCTGGTGATCTTTACATGATGTCTGTATCATACAAAATGTGATTGATCTGTAATGAGTTGAAATGCCATTGGCTTGAGCACCCAGTTTACCTACTGAGAATAGAAAGGGGAGATTCCTTGGTTCTAAAATTTTCTACTATTAATAAATGGTCTCAAACAGTCATAGCTGCTGAAAAAAAAGACTTGGAGTTTGGTTTTTGTTAAATGAACATTTTATTACTGGGAATAGTGATCTTCATGATAACTGCTGCATCACACTGTTAAATTTCTTTTTATCTTTTTATTTCATGTTGACAGGAGATGTGTATGTATTAAATTTTTGCCTATTTTGTGCAGTTTTTTTAGTCCCATCTAATTTAATGGCTCTGCATTATATTCTTTTCTCCTCCCAGAAAGTCAAATAAAGAAAACCACTTTACTCTTTCACAACTACAGCAACATGAATGAAGATCTTAATGTAAAGAAGGAAATGGTTTTAGGGTACCCTTCAAAAAATAAATCATTGGAAGATGAAAGAAGTCCATTACATTCCAGGAAAAAACGTTTTTTATCCTATCCAAGATACGTGGAAGTTATGGTTACAGCTGATGCTAAAATGGTTCATCATCATGGACAGAATTTGCAGCACTATGTACTAACGCTAATGTCAATTGTAAGTAAACTTGTCCTTTAAACTTCCATAGATGTTTAATGTTTTCTTCACATTTAACTTAAAAGTTACTTGAACAACTTTGTAAAACACTTGAAAGTCTCTGAAACCACTTAAAGAATAATTCAAGTATTTTCAGTATTTTATAAATGTTTTCTACCTCTTGGTGACAGGGATAATCCTCGTAGCCCTGATCTTTTACCCTTTGAATCTGATTGTTTTTTAAAGTTTATTTATTTGGGGCAGGGAGGGAGAGGTAGCGAGGGAGAGAGAGATAGAGGGAGAGCAGGTGCGCACAGGGGAAGGGCACAGAGAGAGGGAGAGAGAATCCTAAGTAGGCACTGCACTGATAGTGCAGTGCCTGATATGGGGTTCGAATTCAAACTGTAGGATCATGATCTGAGCCAAAATCCAGAGTTGGTGGCTTAACTGATTGAGCCACTCTGGTTCTCCTGACTCTGAATTACTAAAAAAAAAAAAAAAAAAAAAAAAACAAAAAAAAAAAAAACATTTTTTTAACATTGTTTTTTTGAGCGAGAACATGAGTTGGGGAGGGGCAGGGGGAGAGAGAGGGAGACACAGAATCTGAAGCAGGGTCCAGGCTCTGAGGTGTCAGCACACAGCTCTATGCGGGGCTTGCACTCCTGGACCACGAGATCATGACCTGAGTCAAAGTTGGATGCTTAACCGACTAAGCCACCCAGGCACCCCCCCCGGCCCCCCTGATTTTTAAACCTTCTTATTTCTGCACAGAAGGAGTGGAAACTATTTTGCTATTGCTATACTTGTCAAGTCAGAAGTTGAAATAAATGATATTTTATTTTAAAGTTTTTAATTTTAATTCCAGTATAATTCATAGTTAACATAGTGTGCTATTTCAGGTGAACAGTTCTATACTTAGTGCTCAACATGATAAGTGTACTCTTTAATCTCCATCACCTATTTTTTTTTTTGGTAACATTTATTTATTATTGAGAAACAGAGACAGAGCATGAGCATGGGAGGGGCAGAGAGAGGGGGAGACACAGAATCCGAATCAGGCTCCAGGCTCTGAGCTGTCAGCACAGAGCCCGATGTGGAGCTCGAACCCACAAGTGGTGAGATCATGACCTGAGCCGAAGTCAGACACCCAACCGACTGAGCCACCCAGGCACCCCAAGGCTTCTTTTTTTTTTAATGGCTGAGTAATACTCCAGTGTGCACACACACGAACACACCACCTCTTATCCATTCATTTATCAGTGGATACTTGGGCTGCTTCCATAACTTGGCTGTTGTAAATACTGCTGCAATAAACATAGGAGCTCAAGTGTCCCTTTGAATTAGTGTTTGTGTTTTGGGGTAGATACCCAGTACTGCAATTACTGGATCGTATGGCAGTTCTATTTTTACTTTGTGAGGAAGATCCACACTGTTTTCTACAGTGGCTGTACCAGTTTGTTTTCCCACCAGTGGTGCAAGAGGGTTCTTTTTTTTCCACATCCTCACCACCACTTGTTTCTTGTGTTTATTTTAGCCATTCTGGTGGTGTGAGTTGATATCCCCTTATAGTTTTGATTTGCATTTCCCTGATGAGAAATTTTGAGCATGTGTCTGTTGGCCATCTGTAGGTCTTTGGAGAAATTCCGGTTCATGTTTTCTGCCCACTTTTTAAATTGGATTATGTTTTTTGGCTGTTGAATCAGTTCCTTATATATTTTGGATATATGTGTGTATATATGTGTGTGTGTGTGTATGTGTATGTATATATATATATATATATATATATACACATGGATATGCCATTTGCAAATATCTTTTCCCATTCTGCAGGTTGCTTTTTTAGTTTTGTTGATGGTTTCCCTTACCATGCAGAGCTTTGTATTTTGATGTCGTCTCAACAGTTTACTTTTGCTTTTATTTCCCTTGCTTCAGGAGGTCTATCTGAAAAAAAAAACAAAACTGTTCTTAGGCTTATGTCAGAGAAATTGTTTTCTATGCTCTCTTCTAGGATTTCTATGGTTTCAGGTCTTATGTGTAGTCTTTGATCCACTTTGAGTTTATTTTTGTACATGGTGTGAGAAAGGATCCATTTTTATTCTTTGGCAGGTAGCTGTCCAGTTTTCCCAACACCATTGGTTGAAGAGACTTTTTCCCATTGAATATTCTTTTCTGTTTTGTTGAAGATTAATTGACCATATAATGGTGGATGTATTTGAGTTTTGTATTTGAATCTGTTGATCTATAGATCTACTTTTATGCCAGTACTGTACTGTTTTAATTACTACAGCTTTTTAATATAACTTGAAGTCTGGAATTAAGATCCCTCCAGTTTAGCTTCTTTATTTCAAGATTGCTTTGGCTACCAGGGTCTTTTGTCTCATACAAATTTTAGGGTTGTTTTATCTCCATGAAAAATACTTGTTGGTATTTTGATATGGATTGCATTAAATCTGTAGATTGCTTTGGGTAGTATAGACATTCTAACAAGATTTGTTCTTCCAACTTATGAGTATGAAATGTCTTTCCATTTCTTTAAGTCTTCTTGAGCTTCTTTCATCTGTTTTATAGTTTTCAGAGTACAGGTCTTTCACCTCTTTTAAGTTTATTCCTAGATCCTTCATTATTTTTAGTGCGATTATAAATGGGATTGTGTTCTTAATTTCTCTTTATGCTGCTTTATTCTTGGTGTGTGAAAATACAACAGATTTCTGGACATTGATTTTTAAATCCTGCAAATTTATTGAATTCATTTATCAGTTCTAGTTTTTTGGAGTCTTTAGGGTTTTCTATATATAGTATCACTAGATTTGCAACTAGTGAAAGTTTTATTTCTTCCTTAACAATTTGGATGTCTATTGTTTGCCTAATTTCTGTGGCTAAGACTTCCAGTACAATGTTGAATAGAAGTCATGAGAGTAGACATCCTTGTCTTTCTGATCTTTGGGTGAAAAGCTCAGTTTTTCCCCATTGAGTATGATGCTGGCTATGGTTTATTCATATAAAGCCTTTATTATGTTGAGCCATGTTCTCTAAACTTGCTTCGTTGACGGTTTTTATGAATGGATGTTGTACTTTGTCAAATGCTTATCTGTATCTGTTGAAATGATCAGATGGTTTTTATCCTTATTGATGTGATATATCATATTGATTTATTTGTGAATATTGAACCACATTTGTATATTAGGAATAAATCGTACTCGATCATGGTGAATGGTTTTTAAATGTATTATTGGATTCAGTTTGCTAGCATTTTGTTGAGGATTTTTACATCCCTGTTCATCAGAGATACTGGCCTATAGTTTTCTTTTTGTGGTGTCTTTATCTGGTTTTGATCAGGATGATACTGACCTTACAGAATGAATTTGGAAATTTTTTTCCTTTTCCCCCCACCCCCCTCTTTTTTGGGATTGTTTGAGGAGAATAGGTATTAACTCTTCTTTAAATGTTTGGAATTCACCTATGAAATCATCTGGTCTGGACTTCCGTTGGGAGTTTTTTGATTACTGATTCAATTTCATTGCTGGTAATCAGTCTGTTCAAATTTTCTATCTCTTCCTGCTTCAGTTTTAGTACGTTCTGTTTCTAGGAATTAATCCATTTTTTCTCAGTTCAATTTGTTGGCATATAAGTTTTCATAATCTCTTTACAGTTTGTATTTCTGTGGTAGTGGCTGTTTCTCTTTAATTTGTGATATTTGTGACTTTTTCTGCACTTTTTTTTTTTTTTTTTTTTTTTAGTCTGGCTAGAGGTTTATCAATTTTGTTTTTTTCAAAGAACCAGCTCCTGGTTTCCTTAATCTGTTGTATTTTTTTTAGTTTCTATATTATTTATGTATGCTCTAATCTTTATCATTTCCTTCTTTCTGCTGGTTTTGGGTTGTGTTTCTTTTTCTAGCTTCTTTAGGTGTACAGGTGGGTGGTTCAAGATTTTTCTTGAGGTAGGACTGCATGCTGTAAGCTTCCCTCTTGGGACCACTTTTGCTACATCCCAAAGATTTGGGACCATTGTTTCATTTGCATTGGGACAAAATGACATTTTACATTATAAATGTATTTATGGGGATAAAAGGACAAGCTATTACTGAGAGAGCTGCTTTAGCAAATTTGCAATGTAAGATTACAGTTGCTGTAAGAGATCTTAACCTGATATTATCTGTTTTGAGCAGGGGTGGTGGCAGTATCCTGGAACAGAATTCTAGACCTAGTGTAGGACCTAGACTAGTTTTGTTAGTGGTAGAACTCTATATCCTATATATACATTCATACAGATATACACATATACATACTTATATCTGTTTGTCTGGGACACTTCTGGATTTAGGCCTACCCACTTGGAGTAATTACTAAAAGCACCTTTCATGCTTAGTCTCCTCATTTAGTTAATGAGTTATAGTCACCTATTTATGCAGATTCAGGTTATTGGAACATATCTCATGGCTAGAAGTACCTCTATTCACATGTAAGGAATTTAGGCCCACTTGATTGAACAGACTTGGGCAGGATACATCTATTGGCTATCGTAAATTTTTCTTAAGTAGAAATGCCCAGTTAAGTACATTGTGATTTGAATATACTAAGACCCTATTTTTTTCCTTATAACATTTGACCTTAAATTCTTATTTGCACTGAGAATACATGCTATATTGCCCAAGTACAGACAGTATCTGGTAGCAAGCAGGCATTCAGCAGTTAATGAAAGATATAATGAATAAGGGACTAGAGTAACCTTTTTCAGGATGCATGACATTGTAATAGATGATTCAAAATGATTTCTGAATTGTGTATAAATATGGACATTTGTTGACTTGAATTTTTAAAATGAAAACAGAGCAATACATGGAAATTTATCCTGATAACCTGTTTTTACTTCTGAATCTGAAGTAATTACACGTGTAATTATCTAGATGTATAATTATCTACATGTGGGTGTGGCATGCTCATAATGAGAGCACTGACATGGAGGATGTCGGTTGATAATGTAGGAAATTGTATCAATTATATGGGACAGTGTAGGATAAACTTAGTAATTTTAAATGGTTAAAAGAGGTACTCATTAAGAAAATTGTGGGAAGGAGGGTAGAGATTTCCAAGGAAAATATTAGATTTTGTAAATGCAACAGATTTTGAAGCCTGTTTAGTGATGGGGAACTCTGATATCCATGCTGTAGAATAATGGCTATAAGAAGGAAAGAAGCACAAGAGGAATGTTTCTTGAAAACATTTTGGAATAGCTACACGCAGTTTTGGCAATATTGGCGTACTCATAAATGTTTTGTTACCTGTATTGCACATACAGATCAATACAACCACTGTTTGGAAGATACTGTCAAATAATCTGGAGATTATTGAAGTTGTCCAGGAGAGTTTTAAAGCCACACTTCATCTAGCACGAAACAGACTTTCTGACTTCATAGAAAGTATATCAGCTTCTCAGATTGCTTAAAACAGTAGCCCAGTGTGTGCAGCTGTCACTTCCTAGACCCTTAGTCCCTCTAGGAGAACCAATTTCCGTTGAAGATGAGATGTTTGTAGATGTAGTCAGCTGGTTGTTGAGGTTTCATTCGCAAGGAGGGTTAAGGGGAAGAGGGGAAAAATTTAGGACAAGTCTCTCTTCTGAGGTAGTTTGGGTTTTGTATATGCTTGCTCACTTTGTCAGAGGTCAAATTTCAGACAATTTATAAATGTCCAGGGTTTAGTGCTTCTCCATTCTTTTTCATTAAAAGAACATGTGGAATTTAAGAAATAAAGGAAGTTGGGGGGGGGGGAAGGCAAGGGAAAAAGAGGTAAACCAAGACAGATTATATGAATAATGAATGGTTAAAGAATGAATGAATGGTTACTGGAGGGAGAGGGGGTAGTGGGGAAAATAGGTGAGGATTAGAGTGCACTTGTGATGAGCACCAGGTGTTGTATGAAAGTGTTGAGTCACTGTATTGTACACCTGAAACTAGTTTTATACTGTATGTTAGCTAACTGGAATCTAAATAAAAACCTTAAGAATGTTCAAATAAGGATACAGGAAAACCAGCAGACTTCATGGTTCTATGTATATATCATTAGTGAAAAGCTGTGATCACAGCTGTAGTGGCAGATGTAAACCATGTGAAAGGAATCTTGGAGCAAGGGTGAAAGACTCTTCTTGTTTTGCCTGGGACTTTTCTAGTTTTGGGGTTAAGACTCCTGACCCTGGAAACCCCTTAGTCGTAGCAAACTGGAACAGTTGGGCTCACTTTGTAGAAATGGTCAAGTCTAGTTCAACTTGTTTCATCTCCACTCGTGAAGTCCGTTTCCAAAATTGCTCTGAAGTGATAAGAGGAATGCAGTCTCCATGTAAGTGTCTGCAGATGTGTTTCCAATTGAGGAAGGAGATTGAGATTTTGCACATTTTGTCCTCCTTTTTAAGGAGGCATTAACTGCATTTATTCAAACACAGGATATTAGTAATGTTCATGGTGATAGTAATTTAGGAAAAAGACAAACTGTGATTTAGACTTGAAGTTAATTGTGAACCATTTAAAGAAAAGTTCAAAATGATAAAGTTTTTGTATGTTGGCTACAGATAAAATGGGGAAATAGCTTAATGCTTCAACACTGAGCACATGGATTATGTACACCACTTAGAGGGTTATCTACCCTTACAATTGTGCTGTCTTTTCCTTTACTTTGAACAATTTAACAATGTCTGAGTACAGCGATCAAGAAATTTGTGATTTAATTCACTATATGAATAGCTTAGTGATCTGTTATTCAAAGTGATTCTGTCATTAACATGAAAATTGGGAAGAACAGAATTATCTATAGTGTATCCAATAAAATAAGAGTTTGTGTTAAATGATCAAAGATGTTCAGCTATTTTCAATACCAAAGCTTTTATCTGTACGGAATTTGGATGACAATATGAGGCTAAAATGGCATTTACATATAATTAAACTACCGAAGAAGAATTTGTAATGAGAGCAATTATTTTCTTAACAGAATGACTTTGATATTCAGTGACTTATTGTTTAACCCTTGAAAATATTTACTATAGGTCAGAGACTTCTATACTCTGTTGTGTTTAAAAAGGCTTGATTACATTCACCTTCTTGCACAATTATATAAATTTAAGGCACATAATGTGATTATCAGGAATGAGCCCTGTTTATCAAAATATAGTTACCGATAGAAGCACTTATCAATGAAAAGCCTCACTTGGATTACACTGACTTAATACCTTTGCTTTCATTGATGTTATTCAGGGTAGAGAAAATATTTAGCAACACTAAAATAAAAACAATGATATACTTTTGTAATGGTAGGACTATTATGTTCGCTTTTCCTTTCTTCAACTCCGTGTTTTTAACTTTTAGGTTATTTTTAATTGAAGTTAAGTTGACTTACAATATTGGTTCTGATAGTACTCCATGTAGCAAATAAGGATAAAGTTATTATTTGCACATATTTACTTTGTTGTGGAATATCATTTTCTAATTTCAAGCAAAAAAATCTGACAAGAGTAATGACCTTTGTAAACAGTCTCTTCACTTGGTTAAAATCAGTTTTCTATTGAAGACTTGGAAGGTGAAGGTGGTCAAAAGGTAAACACTTTGAGTTATAAGTCCTAGGGATGTAATGCACAGGGGATGGTGAATAGTTGACATGGTGAATATTGTATATTTGAAAGTTGCTTAGAGTAGATCTGAGTTCTCATCACAAAAGAAAATATTAACTATGAGATAGATGTTAACTTATCATGGTGATCATTTCTTTATATATATCATTGTGTACCTAAAACTAATATGTCAATTATCTCAATTAAAAGTGGCTAAATCATTTTTTAAAAAGGCAGCCTCTAAACATGTCATATATACGTTTGCTGAAGCTGTATATACAAATTTCAAAATGGTCAGTTAATGGTGACAATAACTTCATGATTTGTAAGAAATGTATTTTGCTGAGAATTTTCTTAAAATATTTAAACAATAGAATTTATATCATTTACTTTTTTGACCAAATATCCATGAAGTACTGTTTTGTGAGACTTGTAAAGAAACATAAACTTGATATGCTAGGGGAACAAACATTTAAAGAATAAAATATTCAATATATTCTGATCAATAAAATCCTAAAATACAGCACTGTAATGTTAATATGGAGTGATTATAGTTATACGTCAATATTGCATGGTGCTGTAGAACAAAAGGTTATCTAAGAAAGTTGATCTAGCATGTTCTATGGTGTAGTCTATGGAATGGGATACTAGTCATGTGACATGCTCTATGGGAAAATGAGAAAAAAAACCTGTTGAAACATTTGTGTGAAATACCTCTCCTGGATAATGTGGATTTGTTAGGTATCTTCACAGAAGTATCAAATAGGTTATTTAACGTTTTTACTCAATTATTTCTCAAGCCGTGGAATGATTTTGTTTTAAAACACAAATGGCCTGTACTCTTCTCCCCCAATAGCATCTGGTAAATAATAATTGAATACGCTATGGCATTGTGACCAGGGGTACTCAGTGTCCCAACATGGTTGCAAGAATTGAGACAAAAAGTAGAGAGGTCCATTTCCAGAGTTGACCAACTTCTTTGTAACTAGCAATAGAGCTAGAACTAAAGCCAAGGTCTCCTGGGTGTAAAGGGCTTCACTGAGCCATGGTCAAGTATCTGCAGCAGGGTAGTGTCAGGGCTAGGGCATGAAACACATCAGGGTTTTGAAAGAAGGTTTTGTACCAAGAGCTAATTAGAAGGACTTAAGCAGTAGAATGCTGATCTTCTATAAGGTACAGTAGTCAGAGCTAAAGCTAATAAATCTAGGAATGTAGTCATGAAAAAGTAGCAAACATGGTACCTTACCATCATGGCAAGGTACTATGAGGTTGTAGTTTGGGGATAAGAGAAGCACGTTGTACATACCAATTACAAAAGCCTCTGAGTACTGAAATGGTCCTTGTCATCTGCCTGCTTCGTAATTCAGTTTAATTGAATACTTATACAGTAACACCTTTAAATATCCACTTACAGTAAAAGGTATATGTATTGAATGTAAGCACATACATTATGAAGATCTATACGTATAACAGGAAATGCATCCAATTAAATAGGATGACCTTAATGATACCATTTTAGCATAAAAGCAAAATATGGGGGGATATTGTGTAAGGAATTAAGTGGAGCTGTTTTTTGTATCCTTTACCTCCGGAAGAATGAGGTTTTATTTTTTTTAATTTTTATATAAATTCCAGTTAACCTACAGTGTAATATATTAGTTTCACTTGTGCCACACAGTGATTCAACACTTCCATATATTGCCCTGTGCTCATCACAAGTGTACTCCTTAATCCCTATCACCAATTTTACCCATCTCCTCCCCACCTCCCCTCAGGTAACCATCAGTTCTCTGGAGTTAAGAGCTTTTCGTTGTTTGCCTCTTTTCCCCCCCTTTTTGCTCATTTGTTTACTTAAAATCCATACAAGTAAAATCATAGGGTATTTGTATTTGATTTATTCTGCTTAGCATAATACTCTCTATCTCATCCATTCATTTTAAATGGCAAAATTTCATCCTTTTTAAAAAATTGTTTTAATGTTTATTTTTGAGAGAGACAGTGTGTGAGTGGGGGAGGGGCAGAGAGAGAGGGAGACACAGAATCTGAAACAGGCTCCAGGCGCTGAGCTGTCAGCACAGGTGTATTTTATTTTGTAATTTGACTTAGAAAAGCATCCACTGTTAAACTCACTGGATCAAAGGATAACTCTGAAGTTACAAGTGTGGGTATACTTTGTTTTCCAAGGGAGGTGTGTATTTTTTTTAAGTTGTATGGAAAATATCAGTTCAGCTACAAACTTCCACAGCTCCCATTTTCAAGTGGCCAATACTGCAGGGCTAACATACCCACTTGAAATGTCCAACTATTTGTCCCCGTACTTACGCTCAACCCCACAAGACCACCACTTCTGCCAAAGGCACCACTGTAGGTAGAAATGACCAACCTATAAATACCTATGGCTGCACAGCTAAAAGAATAAGGTTCTGGAATGGGTATTGAAGTCTATGCCAACCCTGCAGTGTCTTCATTTCCAGAGATACTTTTAGCTCTGGTTCTAGTCATTATTTCATGTAGCAAAAGAAATCGCAGCAGTTGTGTAGGTTACTCATTATACTGAAACAGCTCTTCGGCTGATAGAATGAGGGCTCCACCATGAATATTTCCAGCAAATTCTAAGATCCACAAGATCAGTGTCCATGTCTTCCCTATCTCTGGACCGCTAGCCGACAAAGCAAAGTGTAGATGCTGAGTGTTCATCACAATGATGAGACAAGTAGTACTTCCTGAAGCAATTGCTATCTTGGTATGGGTAGTGGTCCAGGAGATGGTGATCTAGGTTTCAGAAAAAATTTTTAAGTATAGTTGACAAACAATGCTGTATTAGTTTCAAGTATACAACAGTAATTTGACAACTCTACATGTTACGCTGTGTTCACAAGTGTAGCTACCATCTGTCAGCATACAATGCTATTACAATACCATTGACTATATTCCCTATGCAGTACCTTTCATCCTGACTTATTCCATAATTGGAAGCCTGTACCTCCCACTCTTTCATTTTGCCTATTTCCTTCCTTCTATCAACCACCTGTTTGTCCTCTGTATTTATGGGTTTATTAATGCTTGGTTTTGGTTTTTAGATTCCATATATGTCTTTTGTCTTATTTCACTTAGCATTATACTTGCTAAATTCCTCCCATGTTACTGCAAATGGCACAATCTCCTCCTGCCTGAGTAATACACTGTTATATATGTACCGTGTCTTTATCCCTTCATCTATCACTGGATGCTTAGATTGCTTCCATATCTTGGCTACTGTAAAAACACTGTAATAAACACAAGTGCACATATCTTTTTGAACTAGGGTTTTCTTTGTGTAAATAGCCAGTCATGGAAGAACTAGATCACAAGGTATTTCTATTGTTGTTTGGCCAACCTCTATACTGATTTCCACAGTGGTTGCAATCAGTTTCCATTTATACCAACAGTGTCCGCAAGGGTTCCTTTTTCTCCACATCCTTGATATTTCTTGTCTTCTTGATATTCTCCATTCCTGATAGATGTAAAGTGATGTAGTTTTGGTTTGCATTTCCCTGATTAGTGATGTTGAGCACATGTGTCTGTTGGCCATGTGTATGTCATCTTTGAAAAGATGTCTCTTCAGGTCCTCTGCCCTACTTTCATCAGATGGGTTTTTAAAGTCTTTATATACTTTTGATACTAATCCCCACTGGATATATTATTTGTAAATATTTAATAGGTTGCCTTCTAATTTTGATGATGGTGTCCTTTGCTGGTGCAAAAGCTTTGTATTTTAGTGTAGTCTTAGTTGTGTAGTTTTGTTTTTTTCCCCCCTTGCCTAAGGAGACCTATCAGGAAAAATGGTACTAAGGCCATTGTCAAAGAGATTACTGCCTATGTTTGGAAATGGTTTTCATTGCACAGGTGGCCCAGGTCCTGGGGGGATTGTCTTGAAAGGAGGGCAAGATAGAGGCATTGGATACTGATGAAACTACTACTGCAGTGGAAACCTCTATGGAGGCTTCAAGAAGAGATGAATTAGTGAATTAGCACCTTATCCAGGAATTGTAAACTGAGCCCACGTAGAGGGCCTCATAGAATTGCATTTTTCAGTTTTGGGGAATTAAAGACCAGGTGGTGATGTGTGACCTCTTGTAAGGTTCCTTAAATGATTTCAGATGAATCAGTCCCCATGGATTCCAGTAGTGCTAAGCATTAAAAATTATAAGCATACTCAGAATTGGAAATAGTCATTTTGGAAAACATTAAAACTACCAAAAGTTAAAACTTCTATATTTTTATGGAGTATAATGGTTATGTAAGTTACGGATTGTGACACAGAATGAAGTGAAATTCCGCTGAATTTTCAAGGGTATTTTCCAAGGTCTGAATGCTCAGATTACTTGAGGATTTTGTTAAAATGCAGATCCTGATTTCACAAGTAAAGGGTGGGGTCTTCGATTCTGCATTTCTAATCACCTCTAGGGGATATAGATGCTGCTGATCCATGGACAGATCTCAGTAGGAGGGTTAAGGTTGCTTGTTCTCAAACTTGGCTTCAAGGCCTTGGAATCATTAAATACTGGGAAAATTTAAAAGGCATACTGATGCCTGGGTCTCAACCCTAGAGATTCTGATTTAATTGGTAAGGGATGTGGCCTGGGCATCGGGATTTGTGAAAAGGTCTCTAGGAGATTACAGTGTGCAGTTAAGTCAGATAATTGATGTTCTAGGACTGGATTCAATTGACTTTTGAGAAGAAACAACTCACTTAGGCAGCTGATCTTATGCTTTATAAACACTTTCAATATAATTTTTTAGCAGTTAATACCTCAAAATTTACAGTTACAACATCTATAGGACTGTATTATAAAACCTGAAAGCATATGTAATAAAATCTTAACACTAAGAACATATTCTCATACCAAAGCTCTTAAAAGGTCAATAATAAAGTGCAGTTTAATCAAGAACTAGAAATGAACTCTGATGCTTAACATTCTATAAGGTTAATCATACATTTTTCCCCCCCTCATAGGTTGCAGCAATCTACAAGGACTCAAGTATTGGAAATCTTATCAACATAGTAATCGTGAAATTAGTTGTAATTCATAATGAACAGGTAAGAAACAGGCCTGAAGTTAGTATCCTTAAGAGTAGTAGACTTTATATATAGATCACAAAACTGTTACTAGAAATGAGATATTTTTAAAATTTACATTTAAAAACTTGAATGGGAGTGATTAACTTATGTTGTGATGGAAATGAAAGGAAATAATTTAAAAACAACTAGGTATTCCCTTTTATAATCCTACTGTTGAAGGATTTAAAATACAGTTTTCTCAAGTTTTTTAATCCTAAATATTGGTTACATGGAAGAGGTCTCACTAGGTTCCCTTTTGATCCTGATGTTTTAAATATTCTAGGATTTTTTTGAATAAATACGAAGGAGAGATGATGCCACTTCTTTATTTGCCTCTGAAAATGCTATCTGAAAAATTGCAAGGATGCTGACAAGCTTGGAGAAAAGAGGCTGTGGATGTTTTAATGTATTATTGAACTGCTTATTTTTTTGTGTGTGCAGGAAGGACCAGTCATCAGTTACAATGCAGCTACCACATTGCGTAACTTTTGTTTATGGCAGCAAACTCAGAATGTTCTTGATGATGCTCACCCTTCTCACCATGACACTGCTGTTCTTATCACTAGGTACAGTTTTAGAAATAACCTTCCAACCGCAGTTGTTTACCCTTTCTCTCTGCATGATCACTGCTCTTGTTACCTTAATTCTTTATCGATGATACACGGAAGTGTTCTATGAGAACTTGTACTGCAAAAGAAACTATTGAACGAAAACGTTGTTCTTGCAGACCAAAATGCAAATTGATTCCTTAGGAAATCAGCACTGTGAGGTTGCTGAGGAATGGATTGACCCAAGCAAAATAATTTCCTCATCAGTGACAGAATTAGGAAAAATATTTAGAAACAAACATAGTTATGGAACTGAAAACAGGTTGTGTTCATTCTCCACTTGATCTTTCAATCACTTAGAAGAGCCTTTGAATTTTAATTGGTTGCCCACTTTTTGGACTACTTGTACTTTAAAAGGAAAAACCTTATTCCTTGTTTTGATCAATACATATCTTAATTGCTAGGCTGCGTTTGCAAGGATCTTAACGTGCTTACATATGAAATACAACTTATGCTGTTATAAAATAATTATCCATTTTAAAAGCACCACTATACATTTTTAATTCATTTCTTTGCTTCAGCAACACTGATGGTTACCAGAATATTTAGATCTTAGGATTGGCTGGTTAGTTGACAGAAGGAAATAATTCTTCCATTTAGGGGTCAGACTCAGAATTTGCTTTCTAGAACCCTGTAATGAAACAGGCCATGTAAGGTTTCTCCTGTTAGACCTATGAGTGAAAACATATGGTATCCGTCCTTCTCTGCCTGACTTATTTCACTTAGCATGACACCCTCGAGGTCCATCCACTTTGCTACAAATGGCCAGATTAGATGCTGGTGAGGATGTGGAGAAACGGGCACCCTCCTACACTGTTGGTGGGAATGTA
>CM053571.1:67039853-67093240 GCA_028646485.1 Cryptoprocta ferox
AGAGACTCTTGAATACTGAAAACAAACTGAGGGCGGAAGGGGGAGGGGGAAAAGGAAAGGGGGGTGATGGTCATGGTGGAGGTCACTTGTGGGGAAGAGCACTGGGTGTTATATGGAAACCAACCTGACAATAAACTATAAAGTTAAAAAAAACTTAAAAAAATTTATTGTTTATTAAAAAAAAAAAACAGTCCATGTAAAATAGCTGACATGTAGGAAAGACCAGAGAACTGTCAAATTGATTAGAGACTAAGTAATGCAGAAGAAGAAAAAAATGAGCAACTTGGTGATACCTGAAAACATCATTTGTGGTGGAGAATAATAGCTGAAGCTCATAATGACACCAAAGCATCAAGAAAAGGGTAAACTATATTACACATACTGCATAAGTAAAGGTGGAAGGTGGATTCAGAGAGGTGAGCACAGAGGGCAAGTGGGGATGAAGAGAGAGATCGGAGTGGGTAAAGAGAGGAGGCTGGAGAAGAGGTCTACTGTGAGGCAGGAGGAATGGAGCTTTGAGACAAGGCAGTAGGGGTCTCATCTGGAATCCAGCCAGGGAGCTTTGGAAAGGGGAGCTGGACAGAGGAGAGGCCCAAGAACTGAGGAGAGGGGCCACTGCCTAGGCGGACACCCTCACTCTAGCCCCAGGTTAGAAAGCTTGTTATTGAACTTGATTAAAGCTTCAACTATTTACAGTAGTCACTTTTCTACAGCTCCTATTGCTTATTGATATATACAACAGGTGTTATACCCTGGGTTTAAATTATTGAGAGCTTAAGACCTGGATTTGGAAGAAAGTTTATGGCAATAGTCACATTATAGTTCAATCTTCTTTATCTTTGTTTTGACTTGTTGCAAAAAAGTTTTCTGAAAGTGCTTCAAAATTTTTTGTTTTAAGGGAAGACATTTGTGGAGCTAGAGAGAAATGTGACACATTAGGTAAGTTATTTTGCAAATTAAATATACCTCATATAATTTACTGAATTGTTTAAAATGTTTATTTTATTTACATTGTAATCCTTTTGATTGTCTTGATTAATGACTGTCATTTTTGGCTTCTGCTTCAATGCATTTTAAAGAAAAATGAATATTGTGCCAATTGCTAAATATCAAGTGCCATGCAAAGCTGGACATAGTTTTGTTATGTAATATTTGATCCACACAAAATAACACAAAAACTATATGCAGATTTAAAGCAAAATAATAAAATGAATAGCCATAAGTCTACCACCAGGTTTAAGAGCCAAAACTTAATACTATTGTGTGGCCTGTGCTAAGTCCTTACTCAATCCTTTTTGCATGCCTCCAGTAGGTAGCCAATACCATGAATTTTATATGCCCCAGTTACTTTCATCTTTTGAAAAAAAAAATATATATATATGCTCATAGAATTGTTCGAATTTGCTTTTTGAGCATTGTAGTTGTAGTTCATGAATTTTCACTACTGTGTAATATTTTCTCCTTAGTTTATATATCTACATGCTATCAGTGGATATTTTGGCCAGTTCCAGCTTTTCACAATGAACTTTGCTTTAAAATCTAGTGTATATTCCTGCAATTGAATTATGTCATTAAATGTGCTAATGTTCAACTTTGGTATATCTTAACATGGTTGTACCAATTTACACCTTTATCAATCGTGTATTATAAACATTGTTCTTGATTATGTCCTTATCTACACAAGGTATTTACAGATTTATCATTTGTGCTATGCTAAATGCAATATATTTCATTATAGTAATTTTTAGCTTCATGATTACTGAATTTGAACATCTTTTCATATCTACTGGCCATTCATCCTTCCTTTGAGAAATAAGACCTATTTTTCCACTTTGGTGATAGTCATTTTCTTACTCCTTTTTATTTTTTAATTTAATTTTTAAAAATTATTTTCAGGTTCTCGTTTAAATTCCAGTTAATATACATTGTAGTTTTAGTTGCAGGTGTAGTAGCTAATGATGCAACACTTCCATACAGCACCCAACGCTCATCACAGCAAGTGCCCTCCCTAATCCCCATCACCTATGTAACCCAACCCTGCCCTCTTCCCTTCTGGTAACCATCTGTTGTCTATAGGTAGGAATGTGTTTCTTGGTTTTCCTCCCCCCACTGCCATGTTCATTTGTTTTGTTTCATTTAAATTTCACATGTGAGTGAGATCATATGGTATTTGTCTTTCTCTGATGTATTTTGCCTAGTCTTTAACACTCTAGCCCCATCCACATCATTGCAAATGGCAAGATTTCATTCTTTTTAATGGCTGAGTAATACTCCATTGTGTGTGTGTATGCGCGTGCACACACATATGCACACACACCCCCACCACAACTTTATCCATTCATTGGTTAATGGACATTTGGGCTCTCTCCGCAATTTGGCTATTATAGATAATGCCGCTATAAACATCTGGGTACATGTACTCCTTGGACTCTGTATTTTTGTATCCTTTGGGTAAATATCTAGTAGTGCAATTGCTGGGTCATAGTTCTATTTTTAACTTTTTTGAGGAACCTCCATACTGTTCTCCCTAGTGGCTGGACCAGTTTGCATTCCCACCCACAGTGTAGGAGGGTTCCCCCTTATCTGTATCCTTGCTAACACCTGTTTCCTGTGTTAATTTTAGCCATTCTGACAGGTGTGAGGTGATATCTCATTGTAGTTTTGGTTAGAAAAATCTTAAATAACTTAACCTTAGTCCTAAAGGAGCTAGAAAAAGAATAACAAATGAAGCATAGAGCCAGAAGAAGGGAAATAATTAAGGTTAGAGAAAAAAAAAAACTGATATAGAAACTAAAATAATAGAACACAACAATGGAACCAGGAGCTGGTTCTTTGAAAAAAAATATGGCATTTGTCTTTCTCTAACTTATTTTACTTAGCATAATACTCCCTAGTTCCATCCATATTGTTGCAGCTTGTAAGATTTTCTTTTTTTGTGGCCGAGTAATATTCAATCATATATGTACACCACAGCTTCTTTATCCATTTGTCCATTAATGAACACTTGAGTTGCTTCCATATCTTGGCTATTGTAAATAATGCTGCAATAAACATGGGAGTGCATATATCTTTCTGGATTAGTGTTTTTGTTTTCTTTAGGTAAATTCCTAGTAATGGAATTACTAGATCATGTGATATTTCTATTTTTGGAGGAACCTCCATATTTTCCACAGTTGCACCAGTTTACATTTCCATTAACAGTGCATGAGTGTTCCCTTTTCTCCACATTCTTCCCAATGCTTGTTATTTCTTGTCTTTTTGATACTAGCCATTTTGACTGGTATGAGGTGATATCGCATATGGTTTTGATTCGCATTTCCCTAATAGTGATACTGAACATCTTTTCATGTGTTGGCCATCTGTATGTCTTCTTTAGAAAAATGTCTATTCAGGTCCTCTGCCCATTTTTTAATTGGATTTTTTTGAGTTCTTTGTATATCTTTGATATTAATTCCTATTGGATATGTCATTTGCCAATAGCTTATTCAGTAGGTTGCCTTTTCATTTTGTTGATGGAGTCCTTTGTGCAAAACCTTTTCATTTTGGTGTAGTCTCAGTAGTTTATTTCTGCTTTTGTCTTCAAGGAGACATGTCCACAAATATGTTAAGGCTGATGTCCAAGAGATGATTGTGTATGTTTTCATTCAGGAGTTTTCTGGTTTCAAGTCTCACATTTAGGTCTTTCATCCACTTTGAATTTACTTTTGTATATGGTGTTTGAAACTGGACCAATTTGGTTTTTTTGGCATGTAGCTTTCCAGGTTTAGTACCATTTATTGAAAAGACTGTCTTTTTCCCATTTTGTACTCTTGCCTCCTTTGTTGTAGATTGCCCATTAAAGGGTGGGTTTATTTCTGGGCTCTCTATCCTGTTCTATTGGTCTGTGTGTGTGTGTACACCATGCTGTTTTGATTATGTAGCTTTGTAGTATAGTTTGAAATCTGGGATTGTGTTATCTCCAGCTTTATTCTTCTCTGAAAGTATTCTTATTATCCTTTAAATCAAGGGTCATGATAATTATACCTGATATTTGAGTGCTTCCCATGTATCATACACTCTTGTGATGTTTTATGTGCTTTACCTCATTCAGTCTTCACAACAAACCTTTAAGAACAACTTTCAATTTCATAGATGAGGACAAATAATTTGCCTGTGGGTACACAACTTACATTAAAATAAGTATTAGTATTTAATTCTCTCATATAAAATATGTGGGAAAATTATGACATTTCCTGCTGTATTAGCTTTTGTAGGTATCATTGCCCCAGTCCCTGAGCACTTTCTGCAAAGTACATTGAAAAATGATTTTCACTCACAGGGTACCTGGGTGACTCAGTTGGTTAAGCGTCTGACTTCGGCTCAGGTCATGATCTCACGATTCATGAGTTCAAGCCTCGCGTTGGGCTCTGTGTTGACAGCTCAGCCTGGAGCCTGCTTTGGATTCTGTGTCTCCCTCTCTCTCAGCCCCTCCCTCACTTGCAGTCGGTGTCTTTCTCCTCTCTCTGTCTCTCTGTCTCTCTCTCTCTCTCTCTCTCTCTCAAAACTAAACATTAAAATTTTAAAAACAAGTTTCATTCTTTAAGATGGTTAGATTGGAGGACCGGTGCAGCTTCTTGAACTTCTAAACACAGGGTATGTGTATAAGATTAGTGCCCATACCGCTTTCTTCTACCTCTGACCACTTCCATAGAACTGAATATCAGGTTGAGTGAATATAGGCACAAACCATCAGTTACCTGTTTGGTACCATGATGTTATATATTCACTTTGATTTTTTTGTTCTTGCCTGTTTATGGGCATACTTGCGTATGTTCTTCAAACATATACAATACATGTTTCCACAGATCTGTTATGTGATTAAAATGTTTAACTTAGAATATATCCATCTTTAAGCATGAAACAAAGTTTGGGTGATCATCGAGTCCGTATTTTGTTCAAAATGTCTACACAGCCTTGCAAATGAGTATATGGAAATGGAGTGATTTAACAGATTGAAAATACTAATGAAGGCATGGGAATGGCATGATACTCAATTAAAATGCTTAGTTTTAACATCTAGTAAAGGAGAAATGTAAAACTAACCAAAATTGGCTAAAAAATTGCACATACAAGTTCAAGTCATAGTTAAGGAAAACCATTCTTTCATACTTTGGACAGCAGACTGTTAAATCTTTTTTCTCTTGCTCATTTTTGGCCTTGATTCTAACCCAGAAAAAACTTTTGGTGGGGAGCTTTGCCCAAGCAGTGCCTTTGGGTGTGGGTTCAGAAAGAGCAAATACTTTTTTTATTGAAGAAAAAAGCATTGGTAAGTGAACTTGTTAGTCTGAATTTTTCTAGCAGTTTTAGATTCCTCAGGCTGACAACTTTTAAAGCGTGCGTGTGCGCGCGCGCGTGCACACACACACACACACACCCCCACCCACTTGTTAGGAAATTCACTTTAAATGCTAGGAAAATGTCCATGTTTTTAAGTTTTATGAATGAAATAGTACATAGGAATATGAGGTTAAAACCCAGTGGTTAATACAGGTCTATATTAAGACATTTCTGAATGCACAAACTTTCCAGTAAGAAACTTGTTATATATGAAAAATTCTGCTTTATGAAAGGAATTTTCCTTGAAGAACAGATAATTTACAGATAAGTTACAATTAGAGGATAGTAGTAAAGTATGCTATTTAGTAAATACCAACTCGGTTGATATAATATGGGTTGTTGTAAGAAACACATTTTCAATTTCTTATTCTAGATTATTTTTCATGGACTTTGTCAGCTCTAATTCTTTTTGTTCAGTCGGATCATACTGCACATTGGCATCATATGATTTTTTATATTAGAGATTACATATATCTTAATAAATTTCCTGTTGCCAAAATACTTAAAAAATTATTGGGTGCCTTTATATATGAATCGTATTTTATTTAATATATATTAGATGCCAGGTACTATTCTATGCACTTAACGTTCATTCACTCATTATAAATGAATAACTGTATGCTGCCTCAAAAACTTTAAAAATTAAAGGAAATTTATTAACTTATAGTGTTCTGTTGTATTTTTTATATTTCTGTTACCAATTTAAACATTCATTGCCTTTTCTAGTATCCACACTAATGGGGGTCTAAAACTTTATCCTTCCTGTAACAAATACTTTTTCCCTCTTCCTTTTTTTTAAAACGCTCGTTTGCTCCATATTTTGAATTATTTTCTTCAGTAAAATCCAAGAATTGGTAAAAAGATAGATTTCAACTGCAGATAAATCATTCTGTTCTTTTCCTTCACCTTAAAAGACACTTATGTGATATTAACAGCCAGCTCTACGTCCTTTTTTTCCCCTTACATCCGTTTCTAAGTAGTAATGTTCATAGTAAATGCTTTAAAATTTAGTTATGATCTGGTGTTTCCCATTTTGAAATACAAATATGAAATTTTTCAGGTTTAGCAGAATTAGGTACCCTGTGTGATCCTTTACGGAGCTGCTCTATTAGTGAAGAAAATGGACTGAGTGCTGCCTTCACCATAGCCCACGAGCTTGGGCATGTGTAAGTACCTTCTGCCACCGCAGTAATGTGCTTTCTATTAATCATTGCACAAAAGGCCTAAGATTCCATCTTCAGTTGGGTAATTAGCAGCTTTATGTCTTTAAAAAAAAATGCTGTTAGTATAATTTTCATCCCTGAAATGCTCACTCTGGCTCTTTTGTGATCTATGTTAGGTCAGACAGGCTGCACAGATCAACAGACTAAGCAAAGAACTAGAACTTGGGAATTCTTTTATTTCATTTACTGTATTGGATTACATGACAAGCACTTCTGGCCTCTATCCCTTGTTATCCCATACCTGACCAGGTACTGTCCTCTACCATCTTCTGGGAGGCCCTGCTGGAGCTTCTGGTTCTGGGGAACTCCCAGTAATATTTGTAATAACTCACTTTTGCTCTTAAAGCTCAGAGCCCCAGCAAAGAATGTGGTATGTGGGAATTTCTTAATCATTAAACGATTTTTAAGTTATTCTTCCAGCTCCATAGTTATGTGTTAGGTTTTTTTTTTTTATAAAAATTAGGGGTTCTATCTGTTCCTGCATTATTATAAGTTCTATGGGTGTCCTATGCTCTAAGAAGGGAGGCCATGATTCTGTGGAATAGCCTCAGAGCTCCCATGGAAAGTCAGAAACCCCTACAAACTCATCCTATGAAAGGGATTCCAAATGTGCATCCCAGCACTCCTGGGATTTCTTGTTCATCTGCTAATAAGGCTTTGAGGCTAGAGTGAGTGGCCTCTCTTAGTTTGATATACTTTTTTTTTTTTTTCCTGGTCATGCCTTACATCAGCATATTCAACAGGGATAATTTCAAGTGGAAATCATTTTTACTGAACTAGTGCCTCTTTAGCTCCCCTTTAGTGTGGTTATGTTTCATGATTATCAGCAGGGTGCACACTCAAATTGTTGAAGTAGAGGATAGGATCAGGAGCTTACCTGAAGACCATAGATGCATTGCAGCAACATCTGGAAAGCACTATTAGCTGATTGCCAAAGCTACTAACTAATGAAAAACTGCTCTTACAGAGACTGCCATCCTAGACCTTTATTTTCTTCCTGAGAAACTCTTTAGGTGTCTTTAGAGTATGGGTAAGTAGTTTAATTAAAAGACTGATATTTGAGTACAAATCTCTGCAGGCAAAGAGCTGAATTAGGTGGTTTCAATGTTCCTTGTATATGCGAGTTCATTCTTGGGTCCTCAAAAGAAGACATAGGATCTGTTGCTGACCAGCTAATTATTTAATATATTTGCTCTTAGATTTGGTTGCCCTTTAGGAATGTTTTTGTTATTCTGTCAATAATCACTTAGTGAATATAAACAGGAAACAGTCCTTAGGCTGTTTCATATGAAATATATAGATACTATAAAAGGCTAAGGAATTAGGGAATAAAGAAGTTTTGACACTGTAGTCATAGTCATAGTGGTCTAGAAACTAGTGTGGTAACACCTTTATGTAATTGATCTATACACATCTCTTACACTATGGATGTTGAAACCTGCAAGTATTTATGTGAATGCTAGGTCAGTATCATGATGAGGTGAGCTATAGTCCACATATTTTGATTGTTTAGACTCTGATTTAGTGTCCAAATCAACAGATACTGCTACTGATCAAAGTTATAATATAGTGTTTGAGATCGTGTGCTTCTAAACATGACGATAACCCTGGTTTTATATTGCTTTATGGGAGAGATCAAGAGTATAATTTTTGTGTAATTAGATTTTATCTGTATTTTACCTTATAAGATCTGTTACATATTTTCATATTCTTTTTATTTTTAGATTCAATGTTCCACATGATGATAGTTTTAAATGTAAGGAAACTGGGATTAAACACCAATATCATGTAATGGCTCCAACTTTAAATTACCACACAAGTCCTTGGACCTGGTCAAAATGTAGTCAGAAATATATCACTGAATTTCTAGAGTAAGTCTGAAGTTACATTACTTTAGTTAAATAATGAAACTTTTATTAGACTATGGAATTTGAAATTTATATGTTCTTTTAAAGTGATTTGATTTCTGTCCAGTTTTTGTTTAAGTTTACTTTGTACATATGGACTTTTAAAAATAAAGAGTTGTATATACATATTTTACTCCTAAAATATTTTGGCGGGGGCAGATCAGACTTAGATTTGGGAGCTCTATTAGGATAACTCGTTTTTGAGGGGAGACTTTTCATGAGATTCACAGCTTTCTTGTGTGTGTTTCGATTTTTTCAGAAGGCACTGTATAATATTTTAAGAGGAGCTTAAGTGGCTCAAGTTTTGAGGTTGGCTTAGAAGGACTGACAATAGCTGAAGTGCAGTTATGAGTGTTCCAAATAGCTCTCTACAGCCAGAGGGATGTGGAGTCTGTATGCTTACATATTCTTTTTGAGGATTTTCCTAGGTCTGAAGAGAGGGGCAGATCGATTTTTCCTGCATCATCTCTCCATCTCTCATGTTTCTCTACTTCCCCACTTTTATCCAAATGATGTTTCCTTCTTAGTTAATGAAAGTTGCCAAAAGGCAAGGCCAAGCTCTCTCTAGGTAATTTTTTTTTTGTTTAAAGCAATATTCATTCCTTTGTATATTCTAATCCCCAACATATGTAGTATCTAGTTACCTCTTTTATGAGAACTATGGGAATGAATGAAACTGTGCTTTGGAATATGGTCATAAATCCCAAAATTATCAGTGATTTTTTTTATCCTTGTATGTGGAGTTGATTTAAAAGCATAATACACAGTTGCTGATGTATACATATTGCATATAGTTTTGTTCAATGGCTGAGGTATTGGTTAAAAATACCTGGGGATGTGTTTATTTTTGAAAGGTGGTAATGGGATTCTCGCCAATGGAAATTTTAAAAACTGGATGTTAAAAACTGATTTAAGTTACGTGTCCGTTTTTGGATGAAATTTATCTCTTCAGCCAGTAAAAATTTCAAAATTTTTAAAAATTATGGCAATGGAATGCATTGCTTTTAACCCTATTGGAATGGTTAGATATTTTCAGTTTCCTGTACACTAAATACTGCATTACAAACCAGAAGTGAGCAACAAAGATTTCTCCTGCTATTTGCCACTTTCTATGTCCTTTAAATATATCCTTGGATAGCAGTTTGCAAGGTGGTTAGTATCACAGTTACTACAGATGAAGAGTCTCAGGCACCGGATGTTAACTTGTACACAGCCTTGCATCCTGGACACAGCAGAACCAAAACACAAGCTCTGTGTCTATGAAGTGAACACAATGTAACACTTACCGAAACCCTTTGTTTTGTTGTTTAGAACTATAAATGTACTTTCTCAAATGATTTGAAAACGTTTTTCTAAAACATTTTGACAATTTGGGGGGGAAGGGAATGGCGCTTGGGTGGCTCAGTCGGTTAAGTGTCCAGCCCTTCGTTTCAACTCAGGTCATGATCTCATGGTTTTCTGGGTTTGAGCCCTGTGTCCGGCTCAGGGCTGGCAGTGTGAAGCCTGCATAGGATTCTTTCTTCCACTCTCTGTTCCCCTCCTCCACTCCTGCTGTGTTTCTCTCATTCTCTCAAACTAAAAAAAATTTTTTTGAGAATTTAGACATTTAATAACATAAGGCATTATTGGACAACAAAATGATCAAAAATACAGTGTGATGACATAAATAGGTTTCATAAATTCTGATGAATTTACAATTTGTCTTTTTTAATTACACCTTCAAAGCAGGTAAAGGGAAAAATGAGAACACAGATTTTCTTGCGACTTTGATATGAATTTGTTTTTAAATTATGAAAAACACTGATACTGCTTTTGAAACTGTAGAACACATGACTGATGAAGAATCTTCTATTATGTATCCACATGTATTCACCATATTTTTGGTCATTGGTACAGTACTGGCCATGGGGAGTGCCTTCTTGACAAACCAAATGGACGAATATATGATCTGTCTTCACAACTTCCTGGATTAATGTATGATGTGAACAAGCAGTGTGAACTTATGTTTGGCCCTGGATCACAAGTATGTCCCTATTTGGTAAGAAAAATTATGTCTTTTTTTTTTTTTTTTTATAAACTACCATAAAGTTAGAACATATTTCAAAATGTATGTTTATTCTCTTGAACAGGTGAACTAAATGTATCTTAGAAGTTTTAAGTGTTAGAGAAATTGTTTGCCAGAAAGGGTTAAAAACAGGGAAACTAAGGGGCTCCTGGGTGGCTCAGCCAGTTAAGTGTCCAACTTCTGCTCAGGTCATGATCTCATGGTTCATGAGTTCGAGCCCTGCATCAGGCTCTGTGCTGGCACCTCAGAACCTGGAGCCTGCTTTGGATTCTGTGTCTCCCTCCGTCTCTCTCAAAAAATAAAAAGTTAAAAATTTTAAGAAAACTAAAAGTTATTATTTATGTGCCATGTACTTAAAAATCCTCTTCATTAATGCTCACAAAATTCTATGTGAAGCATTCCCATTTAGAAAACCTGTTTTAAAAGCATTCAAATATTTATTTTCAAATACTATTTTGAGGGAGGGAGCAAAGGTAGAAGTGTCTTGATAATGAGTTTTATTAAAGGCCCCAGGAATTTAATAGACTACATATTAATTTACATAGATGTGAATCCAAAAAAAAATTTAGGGCCTGTTTTCATTAAGTCATTACTTTAGAACTTTGAGGATTTTTCATAGGCTAGATACACTACTAGATTGTGGGGATCATTGGACCAGGAATGCAGCCTCATTCACTCATTGAAATATGTGTCCCCAGTTCAGTTTAGGATCTGCCTCATACTAGGTGCCACAAACTAAGTGTTTGTTGAATGAATTTTATAACTGTGAGTGCAGAGATAGGCAAAACATATTCCACATATTAGTGTTTAAAAAAAAAAACTTACAATTAAAAAAAGTTAAGCTTTTAAATACCCACTATTGAGGAGGGAAGATTTAACATAATTTTTTTGGAGATCCATTTCTTTTCTACCTGACTTACCCACTAAATAAACATTGAATTTAAATTCAGAAAAAGGGAATTATCTTGGGGATAGCTCCTGTGAACCTCTGTGGATTTTTGTTTCTTATGAAAACTTGAGAGCCCTTTGTTCAACTTGAAAGTATGCATTCTATTCACAAAGTAGGAAACCGGTATACATTATGCAGTGTTTCTATGCACATTATTCATACATTCTATCATCGTATCAAAAGGGGCTTTTGGAAACTCTTTGTGAATAACATTTGACAACAAAAAGTCCTTTAGAAAAATGTCTTGCAAAGAGAAAAATGTCCCCCATAATTTTGAATATTTCCACTCTAATTTATCTCTCCCATTGTTCAGTGTATGATGAAAATCCAAAAGTTCTTAAAAACTGAATGTTGCCATTTTGTGTGTTTAGAGGCAAATCAATGACTAGAACTTAGTACTAAGATTTTTTTGGCTTATTTCCAGCTCTGACGTGAAACCATGAAATATGGAAGATCAATGTATAAACTGATGGTTTACAGCGAATTGATCTGGTGGTTGTGGTGTTTATTTTACTCTTGCTTGTCTGGTTTTTGTTACCTTGCAGAAGCAATGCAGGCGTCTCTGGTGCACGAGTGCAGAAGGAGTTCACAAGGGCTGTCGCACTCAGCACATGCCACTGGCAGATGGGACAAACTGTGGTCCTGGGATGGTAGGTTTCCTCCAAGGGTGAGTCTTGAATTAAGAGGTTATCCAAGGAAGTGATTGCTCTGCATTTTAGCACTCTTCATGATTTATCAACTCTTGCTCTGCTAGTGAATAAATTTTGCCATGTTTGTTTGATGTAGAACATAGTCAAGTGAATTAAATTCATAATTTTGCCCTTTTCCCCCACAAGGTCTAGCACATCTAGAACTGTATAGTTAAATAAGTAACTACATGAACATTTAATTACCTAAGTATATTAGTCTTATTAACAATGAGTATAGACATAAAGATCCTAATATATCAGCAATTTCCCCAAATTCAGGGATGTTACCATAAATTTCATAAATTTTCTCCCATAAATTTCAATCAGGTATAACTGAAAGTTTTAAGTGGCTTCTTCAGATATTTATTGGTTGTAAATGTCTTCAAATACATCATATCCCTAAATAAACTGCCTTAACATATACATTTTTACCATTCTAACATCAGGCATGAACTAATTAAATCTACAGACATGATACTGAGAGACAGAGTTTACCCTGATAATCAAACATCAGTGTGAGGATGAAGTCAGGTGGCACTTGGTGCTTCAGGATGAAGGCAAGTTCCATTGGCCTTGGTAGCCAGTGCTGTCTGCACTGAATAAGTTTTAGTCTGTTGATGCCTCCTCTGAGCTACCTCAGCACAAAAGGAAGAGTTTCTTGGCAATGGGTTGGCTAGTGCTGCTGCTTTTGTTAACTTCACACTGGGAACAAGTGGAAACTGAAGACCGGTTCACTAGCTGATCTTGTGCTTTACCAGCTATTTGCTTCATTGAAATGTTGGTACCAGCCACTGCCCTTCTCCTTGCCTTCCATCAAAAGGCATGTGTTTTCCATGAATGTTACCTGCATTACAGATGAATTGAATATTAAAGTTCTATTGGGACTTGAGCAATTTTTACAGTAGCTGAAGTACTCTGAAATTGTTTAGCACCCAAATTACTTTAAGGCCAAAATTCTAGTGGACTTCTTCAGTTCATTGATTGGAGCTAGAACTGAATTTTAAAATTCAATCTTTATTTAAAATTGTTATTTTGACGACTAAAAATATGAAAGATTTTATTTTTCTCTTTTTGTGACCAGTACCAGTAATTGGCTTTTGGGGGAGAGGAGAGTGGCATTTGGGAGAGTTACTGATTATCTCAGGGTGAGCAGAGAAAAAACCTTGTTGTAGTCTGAATTCGAAACACCTGTTAGTTCACTTGAAGACCTCCTCCAAAGTAGTCACCAGATTCAAATCTGATCGGGCCTTATGTGCCTTAGCAAACTTTAAAGTTGACACTACACCATGAAACTTCAGGCTTGATGGCATGTGGCTAAAATAACAATTGATATATTTATGTACAACAGGTATACCGTTTGTAACTGAGTAGTCTAAATCCAGTGGATGCATAAACATGATTAAAATTGAGATGAGTAAAATGCACAGATCTTAAGTGTCCAGTTTGGTAAGTCTTAACAAATATGGATGGACATTTAGCCAATATCCCAATCAAGAGAACATTTCCATCATTGTATGTCTAGCCACTGTAGACAGTTTCTTTCTCTCCAGAGAAAACGTTTTTCTCTATAGTTCCTGATTTTAATGTAAATGGAACTATATAATGTATAAACATACATACACACCCTTTCTGTGGGCAGAGGGAAAATAGGTCAAGCATTATTTATTCAAAATATTTGAGTTTCATCCATGTTGTATGCATCAGTACTTCATTCCTTTATGCTGCAGTGTAAATCAGCTGTATAAATGCACCATAACTTTTTTAGATATTCTTCTGTTGATAGACAATTGGGTCACTTCCAGTTTTGGGTCGTTATGAATAAAACTGCTATGAGCATCCTTATACCAGACTTGTGGGCATGTTTGTGTCTCTCTTGAGTAAATATCTAGAAATTGCTGGGTCATAGGGTAGGTGCGTGTATGTAACTTCATAAGGAACTGCCAAACCATCTGCCAAAATATGTACTTTAGACTCTTGCAAGCAACGTTCCAGTTGTGCTGCTATTTCTTGCCAATTGATCTTGTTAATCTTTTAACAAAATTTTAGCCACTTTAGGTGCAAAATGGAGTACCATTATGGTTTTAATTTGTATTATCCTGATTATTCTCTATCTTGAGCACCTTTTCATATGCTACTTAGCCATTTGAATATGAGGTAAAGAGTCTAGATTTGTTGGAATTCAAGGTAAATGTGTTAAGATACTGGGACCTACTTTAAAGTTTGTATAGATTAAAAGCAGAAATGGCATTTGGGGTAACATGTGGATAATGTAGATATAAAATCCCTCTTACCACTTATTGAAGAGAGTGAGCCTCTATGCATTAGCCATAATCAATAGTAATTGTGCCTTTTTTCAAGGGAAATTCCAAATAAATGTCATATATTTTGCCTAAACACTGTTTTAGTCCCTTTATCTTATGACTATCTTACATGTAAGACTATATCTTAAATACTTGTGGTAGTAAATCTATTTGCATGAAGATGTGGTGGAACTCCCCTGTCAATAACTAAATTTTTTTTTACATGGTGAACAATATAACATTTTTTTCTTGGATTTATTAGAAATGGTGCTCAAGGATTATTTGAAATGTTTCTGGAAGTTGCCCCCCAAATTTACATACACATAGTATCTTCCATTCAGAGATTTTCTTTTCACTTCTAATGGCTTTATCATTTTGAATGATTTGTTCTTAACATAGGGCACAACGCATTTTTCCTGCATAAAGCTTGGTTATAGGATTCATTCATTCAACAAAGATTTATCAAGGGCCCACTATATGTCGGACACTATTCTAGGTGCTTAGGATACATCAGTGAACAAAAAAAGATCCCTGCCTTCATTGGAGCTTACATTCATTGTAGGAGAGGGCAGACTGCAATTTAAAATGTAGTGGTCAAAATGAATCTTAAGGGAAGTTGCCTAATGAGCTATCTTAAAATGAGGAATTAGCCATGGAGGATATTTGCGGAACTGAGCTCTAGGCAAAGAACAGCTAAACTCCTAAATCTGGAGTATTGGAGTGGTTCAAGGAAGAGAAAGGAAGGGCATTGTGGCTGGGGTGAAGGGCAACATATAGAAAGTAACTGGAGTATTTGTAAGTTCCTCTCAGTCATTGTGAGAGGACTTTGCATTTATTCAAAATAAAATAGCAGGATTTGAGCAGAGGAGTCACCTAATTTGAGCTAATCTTTAAAATTAGTTGAATGGGGCACCTGGGTGGCTCAGTCAGTTAAGCATCCAACTTCGGCTCAGGTCATGATCTCATGTTTTTGGGTTCGAGCCCCACATCAGGCTCTCTGCTGACAGCTCAGAGCCTGGAGCTGCTTTGGAGTCTGTGTCTCTCTCTCTCTCTCTCTCTCTCTCTCTCTCTGCCCCTACTCCACTCACACTCTCTCTCTCTGTCTCTCAAAAAATAAAATAAAACATTAAAAATTTTAAAAAAGTTGAAAAGGATCATTATGATCACTGTTGAGACTAAACTACAGGGGGCAAGAGTTGGAAACAGAGCAGATCTACTTGGAGAGGTATGGCACTGATAGAGATGAGAGATGATGGTGGCTTGCACCAGAGTTGGGAGCACTGGGTTGATAATTAATTAAAAGTCAGATTTTTTGTTGTTTTTCAAGGAACTGGAACGTTTGCTAACACATTAAACATGAGCTATAGAGGAAGAAGAAGTTGACTGTTTTTGGCTAATCAACTTAGAATGTACCAGCTGATGTCTGAAATGATAGATGTTAAAGTGAAGATGTGTAAGCAGCTGTAAACACAAGTCAAGTTCAGGAGAAGGATCTGGGCTGGGAGTGATTGTTATTGATAGGGAAGCATAAAGGTGATGAGAGCCCAGGAAGTTCCAGCATTAAGTGGAGACCTAGAAACTAAGAGGGGGAAGAAATGATACTGCTAAATCAAGGAAGATTGAGACTGAGAACTGGCCATTGGGTGATGTCCCGATGAGTTGTGTCATGGTGGGTGGGGCTTTGAGAGCAGAGGCAGTGAGAGACAATAGGCATGGATGGCTCTTTCAAGGAGAAACAGGACAGTAGCTGGTGAGGAAAGTGAGATCTAAAGAAAATTTTGTTCTCTTAAAGAGAGGAAATATGTATGGTGGTATATTCATGAGAATTAACTAGTGAGGTAATTCTCCAATTAGCTCTAGTAAGGGACCAGTCTTTTTAAAAATTTCTGATAACCTAAATCGATACTTGTACAAAATGATGAAAACGATTAGGAAAAAGACATTCAAAATGTAAGCTAATCCTATGGAAAACAGTGCGGCAGATCTTCAAATGAAAAATAGAACGGTCTGATCCAACAATACCACACTGGCTGTATATGCCAAAGAACTGAAAAGTCTTGAGGAGAGCTTTGCACATTCCTGTGCCTATCAGCATTTATTCTGCATAGCCAAGAGGTGGAAGTGTAACCCAAGTGGCCATCAACAGATGAATGAATAAACAAAACAATTTATACACATACAATGCAATATTATTCAGCCTCAAAAGGGAGGCAGTTCTGACACATACTACAACATGGATGAACTTTGAGGACACTATGCTAAGTGAAATAAGCTAGTCACAGAAAGACAAATGATGCATGATTTTATATGAGATACAGAGAATAGCCAAATTCATAGAAACAAAGTAGAATGGTGGTTGTCAGGGGCTGGGTGGGGGTAGGAGCGAATGGGGAGTTAGTGTTTCAAGGGTATAGAGTTTGGGAAGATGAAGAGTCCTGTGGATGGATGGTGGTGATGGTTGCACAACAACGTGAATGCATTTTAATGCTACTGAACGATACACTTAAAAATGGTTAAGATGGTAATTTCATGTTGCATATTTTATCACAATGAAAACAAATATAAGCCATTTTTTAACATTTATTTTTGAGAAAATGCAAGCACGAGTGGGGAAGGGGCAGAGAGGGAGACAGAGGGGGAATCCCAAGCAGGCTCCATGCTGTCAGCACAGAGCTCCATGTGGGGCTCGATCTTACCAATCAACCATGAGTGAGATCATGACCTGAGCTGAAATCAGGAGTCATTTGCTTAACTGAGCCACCCAAGTGCCCCAATATAAGCCAATTTCTAACTTTGATAAACATTAAATTACTGTCAAAATCCTATAAACATTTCTAAATACTTTCAATTTCTGTACTTCTTGCAGTGACTAGTTGACTGGCATCAGTGCCTGGACCATTTTTTGGTTAGCTTTTTTTTTTTTTTCATGTTTATTTTTGAGAGAGAGCATGAGCAGGGGAGGAACAGAGAAAGGGGGACAGAAACATTCTCTGGGTTGACAACCACAATCCTGATGCAGGGCTCGAACTCACAAACCATGAGATTATGATCTCACCTTAAGTGGGTTGCTCAACTGACTGAGCCACCCAGGCGCCCTTGGTTAGTTTTTATGTATTGGAGACTGGTACAACGATGCTGTAGGAGAGATGGGAGAATTGTTGCAGTGATGTTTGGAGCAATGAGAGTGGTTGAAATTAAGTGCACAGGTAGAGGGATTGGCTTTGGCTAGGATTGTAGGAGATGGTGAGCAGATTCTCCTGTACATTTCCATTTTCTTGATGAAAGTAAGAAAGTGATTATTGAGGCTTTGGATGAGATGAAGTAAACTGCTAAAAGAGTGGGAGAGTAACACACATCTTTGCATTAAAAAACAAGCTTAGATATATATTGTATTAATAGTCACTTCCTTCAAATTTTCATTTTACTGTATTTTCCCCATACAACAGGTATTCCCTCCCCCAGTGAGACTCAAAATTTTAAAGGCAAGGGAAATTTCCTTCTTTTGTTCTGCATTCTACAGATCTTATAGTTACTTAGCAGGTATTCATAAAATATTGGATGTCAAATGTAATCACGTTTCTGAATTGATATTTTTAAATTGTACGCATTTTTTGTACTGACATTTATGGTATTCAAATTACTGTGATACTGTAATTGGGTATGCACGAATCATTTCTTTGTGTATTTTTGTTTGTTTAAGCATTGCCACCACGGGCTATGTGTAAACAAAGAAATGGAAACACGTCCTGTAGATGGTGAATGGGGACCGTGGGGACCTTACAGCTCTTGTTCAAGAACCTGTGGAGGTGGAATCAAAAGCACAAGCAGGCTCTGTAACCGCCCCGAGTATGTCTTTTTTATGTCACTGTAAATTAAGATTATCTCAAGGCACCAGAAAGTAAACATCAGTTTCATTCACTTCTAAACTGGAGGTCAGTCTGTAAGTTTCTGAGATTTAGAAAACTTCTGGAATACTTTAAGCTATATTACCTTATATCTTGGTAGACTCAAACTTTTAAAAAGTTTTAACCAGTTTTATCTTTAGAATATGAATTTAAGAACTTTTTTCTGATTTAAATTAAATTTGAGAAATAGTTATAAAAATGAAATGACAGTGATATAATGGCATTTTTACACTTACTGTGTTTGCATTGAAATCCTGGCTCCTTTAAACTGTCTTGGCTCTTCTAGGTAAAATCTGTATCTTCATTACCAGTTTTTACTGTTTTGTGTAATTTGATGTGTCATGTTTTCTTTCTCTGCTTCTCATAGATGCATCAGTGTCTTTAGCTCAAATAAGTACTGAAGCATATGTTTCCCCTCCTCAAAATCTTTAAAAGAACATAGAGATTCCATAAAGATTTTAAGTACTCTGTTGTTATGCTAGATAAATTGGTAAGCAATAAAGAATTTTTAATGCAGAGATGACATACTCTGAAGTGATTTAGATCATTTGAATTTTAGAATAGCTAAATTCTGATGGAAGTTTTTACATTTAAAAAATGCTGACAAAAAATCTTTGTTTTCCAGCGTAAGTTGAAATAGAGATGGATGGATATAGATAGCATGAAACTCTTGGGAGTGATTAAGTAGTATATACAAAACAATGATACCTATATATTCCTTTAACATGGTATAATCTTGATCATCTTTGGTTTGCTGTGTTTGTTTTTACCCTCCAAATGAACAAACTCTATCCTGACATTTTAAAACAAATTTGCATCAATTAGTTCCTTGTGAGTTAAGTCATGAATAAGCTATTGTTGCTGCCCTCCAGGCCACAGTGTCCATCCTAAGATGAATATTTTACAGTTTATTAGCCATATAATTGCTTAAAAACCACGTAATATACTTCTGTTAAACAGGAAGTGTTAGTGGGACATAGTTTTCCAGATCCTGGAACAATGGAACAGTTTGAGAAGTAAATGGCAGAAAGAATATTGTACTGATGTGCTTTAAAATGTAATGAATTTGACTAGGCCAAGAAACGGAGGAAAGTACTGTGTGGGCCGCAGGATGAAATTTCGATCATGTAATACTGATTCATGTCCAAAAGGCAAGCAAGACTTTCGAGAGAAGCAGTGCTCTGATTTTGATGGTAAACATTTCAACATCAATGGTCTTTCCCCTAATGTGAGGTGGCTTCCAAAATACAGTGGGAGTAAGTAGTTAGAATATTTTTTTGATGTAAAAATTTCTTGAGACCTAGGAAACACACAGCTATATTATTGTACACCAAAAAATTTGACTTTTTCTTACAGTTGCCATAAAAGATCGCTGTAAACTCTATTGTCGGGTTGCCGGAACCACTAACTTCTACCAGTTGAAGGATAGGGTTGCCGATGGTACTCCTTGTGGAACTGAAACTAATGACATCTGTGTTCAAGGCCTGTGTCGGGTAGGTAACTTACATTTAAAATGACTTTGAGAATGTTTTTCTTTTTCTGTAACCAAATATTACTTCTGTTGCCTCAGAGTACAGTTCTGGAATTCTTGTGACTTCCAGTGTATCACCCTTTAGTGATATCACCCTATCTTTAGGAGTATGGTCAGGAGACTGTTATTAGGCAATTCTGTCATCCAGAGTGACTCCCAAAATACTAAGATAGGGGCACCTGGGTGGCTCAATTGGTTGAGCGTCCGACTTCGGCTCAGGTCATGATCTCATGGTTCGTGGGTTCCAGCCCCGCGTCAGGCTCTGTGCTGACAGCTCAGAGCCTGGAGCCTGTCTTCAGATTCTGTGTCTCCCTCTCTCTCTGACCCTCCCCTGCTCACTCTGTCTGTCTGTCTGTCTATCTCTCTCTCTCTCTCAAAAATAAATAAAAAACATTTAAAGAAAACCACTAAGATAAGTTTGCTGATTTTGTTTTTGTCTGTGGTATGCAAAATCAAGATGAGGCATGAGATTGGCTTCTTCAAAAGACAGAAAATATTACGACACAGGGTTGTAAAGTCCTTTTTGCTACTTCAGATGAGACCCTCTCTGGTGACCCCTCCCCCATTGGTTAGTGATGATATTCCCTCCCTCCCTCTTTTCATCCTTGTCTTTCACTTCCCAGGTGCATCCAACAGGCTTTCACTGAGTATCTACTAAATACTGGATACTGTTCTAGTCACTACTCCAAGGTAGTCCCAGATTAGTAGGGGAGAGACACATAAATTATTCAAATGCAGGGCTGTGGGATCATATGCAGGGTGGCATAGAGATCTTGAGGAAGAGATGTTGTATGGGACAGGGTGTAAATGATTCAGAGAACCCTCGTGGTGTGTGTGAGGCTTGAGCTAATTGAGAATGAGTAGGTTTTAGAAAGGTGAGGAAGTAAGAGACCAGGGTTGGACATATGGATTGGCTGTTACATGCACTTTTCGTCTGAGGTCCTGGAGGTCCCTAGAAAGGATTTGGAGTTGAGTGAGAGATGTGATTTGATCTGCATGTTAGAATCTTCATAATATACTGGTTTAGGAGAGGATTGGAGATAGGTCAGCTGCGTAGGATTCTGGGTAAAAAGCAGATGAGACCCTGAAATAAAGCACATACATTACAGATGGCGATCTTAAAAAAATGGTGTTTGATTCATGAGAGACTCTTGAATACTGAAAACAAACTGAGGGGGGAAGGGGAAGGGGGAAAGGTAATGGGGGGGTGATGGTCTTGGTAGAGGTCACTTGTGGGGAAGAGCACTGGGTGTTATATGGAAACCAACCTGACAATAAACTATAAAGTTAAAAAAAAATAAAATAAAATCAGGAGACTTGCAAAAAAAAAAAAATGGTGTTTGAGAACTAGGATAATGAATTTGGTCTAAAGAATACAAATGTAATGTTATGAACTCATTCCTTAGGTTAAGGTGGAACTTGAGAGGACCAATTTTTTTCTTAGTCAAACATCTATTACCTGTTTACTTGGGTGATAAAATGCTTTGCACCCAAAGGTCTTGATGACAGGTTCAAATAAAAGGAAATAATAACTTAGAGACTAGAAAAGGGGTACTCAGTGGGCTGAGAAATTTTTTTATTTAAATTAGCAGGAAGTCCTATACAATGGGAAAACAATGATTATCTGAACAAGTGCAGATTACTTTCAGAAAATATCTGGTCAAATTTGGGACATACTTGCCTTATGTATAAAAATTTGAGTAAACTTAATTTTTTCTGACAATTAAATTTTAGGAGGAGTATTCTAAAGAACAAACTTGTTGCAGTGTCTGCAGAGGACAGTGTCTGCATAAAGAACTGCATTTGTTCTTCTGAACCCCTGGATCAAACCATTCACTCTCACCTTTATCAAATTACTCCTTCTTTACATAAACACCACTTATATGCTGGTTATTAATTCTGGAGAAGGAAATTTTCAAATGTACTGTTTATTCCCAGAGTTCTAAGATTATGAGTTTAAACAAAACACAAAAGACATCTTTTTGAAGTTATTTTAAATGTGTTCCTTAAATCAGACTTTTTTGGTCTCTTTGAATTAATTTCTTTAAAGAATGGCTTAAATAGATAGTGAACATAAAAATTATTATCCATGTTTGTTACAACACAGATTCCTAAGTTTTTACTCCAAGGATTTTTAATTCAGAAAATCTGGGAATCTGCCTTTTCAAATGCCATCCTGTGTGATTTGGATGCGGGAGGTATGTGGATGACCCTTTGAACATTTTTTTTCAACCAGGTGATAAGGTGTGTGAAAATATTGATGTACAACAAAACCAGTAGATGCTCTGAAAAATCCTATTGTATCGAATCACCCATTAATTGAAAGAGTACTTGTGAAAAGTTTGTAAAGCACCATGCTTATGAGTCATTTTTATAATCCTGGTTGTAATGGTTATTTTGAAGCAAGCTGGCTGTGATCATGTGTTAAACTCCAAGGCCAGGAGAGACAAATGTGGAGTGTGTGGTGGGGATAACTCTTCATGCCGGACAATGGCAGGTGTTTTCAACAGTGCTCATTATGGTAAGCTGTGCGTTTTTCTAACTTTCCCTCTTATTTGATATAATAATGGAGTATAATCTATTTCATTTTTTTTTATTGGTAGGAGAATATATCATATTTTCTATTTTGAGACTTTTCTAGGAAGACCTTTTCCTTTCTATGGTAGCAAATGTAGTCCTGTAGAGCTTTCTTTGCAAAATTAAAAATATATTTTTTATAGTTTTACTATCAGCCTTAAATTGTGTTCAAACACAGTTAAGTTAGTATGAATTGCTTCAATTAAAGCAGTATAATTTAAAACCAACAATTTATGTTTTAATCTGTATGAAAGGTAGAGTACATTTTATACTCTGGTGATGCTTATGAATCCCAATTACTAGATTTGACATTTTTGTGGTTAAGATTCATTATTTTATGGGAGCCATGCACATTTGATCCAGTTAAAACCGGCATATTTATCAGTTAGGTCTGTATCCACTGAAAAGCAATTTTTTTCCCCTATAAAACCGCATGTACCACATTAGGATCAAATATATAACCTTGACAAAATTGTATTATGAGTTAATCAGTTTGCAAATGGAAAAAGATACTAAATTCATTTGTACAGTTGGAGTAGCATTTGTGACCTTTCTGCCCCCTGGTGGTAGCCTTTGTCTTTCACATTTGCAATACCTGGGAATTGCTTTCTTGAAACACTGTAACTGCAAAGACCTGAATATAGTAGAGGTAGTGGGAACATTTTATAGTGAAAAAATTAATTAAAAATTATTCTTGTAGACTGTTGACTTAGAACCAATGTGCATGTAGTGTATGTAGAATCAACCGACCATTTATCATTTTATATTTAAAAGGTGATGCCTTAAAGGGATTTAAATGTGCTCTGAAGACATGCAGGGTAATCTATCAGAGCTATAAATTTAATCTTTATTTTTATTATTCATTTTGAGAGAAGGCATATGCAAGCACATTGAGGGAGGGATAGAAAGAGGGGAGAGAGAATTCCAAGCAGACTTTGCACTGCCAGTGGGAGCCTGATGCTGGGCTCAAACTCCTGAACCATGACATCATGACCTGAGCCAAAACCAAGAGTCAGACACTAAACCAACTGAGCCACTCGGATGTCCCAAATTTAATCTCTTAAGACTTCTTAATTTTGTTCCATATTTATCAAAGTTAGTATGAGAAAAATCATAACTTTTTATCCATGTATTAAATAGAAAAACTAAGGAAAAGGAACTACTTAGAATAATCACTAGAGCAAAATTAATTGCTCACTTAAAACCCTAGAGTATTTGGAAAACTATGTAATAGGAGTGTTTATGGTATAGGGAAAACATTTTTTGTTTAATGTATAGTATTTCCTCATCTTTTGAGCAGTGCCAGTATTGCTAAATTTGGTCTCCTACAGTAGAAATATTTTCATTTCCTTGAAATAAATGTCTTACTCTGGCACGATAATGTAGTAGACTTTTAAAAATAATGTAACATGTTGGAGGTAGCTATAGGTATTCCTGCTTACTCTAGAAATTAAAAGTTTAAAAATGTTACTGATTATTTTGCTGTTCACTGAATCTCTATATAAACATAGAGCAATGACCAACTATTTTGATACCTTCCAGATTTGTGAATAGCATTTGAAATCCTGATTTTTTTCCCCATTAGGAAATATAAAATCCAAAAGTATTAGTCAAATTTAAAAATGAATGTGTTCTGAATATCTCAAGAACTAGAATCCTAACTCTATTCTCGTTCTATATTCAGAATTTTAGAAGAAAAATTAGGAAGTGTACTTTAAGGTTCCAAATTCAGGATATTTCTACACAACAATCTTAATCCTTAATAATTTGTGTAAGGCATTGATTAATGCTTGATCATTATTAAGCATAATGAATATGCTTAATAAATGCTGTATCATTTTTCAAAGATAAAATGAAATTCTAACTATGCTATTCAGTTTTTTCAGTCATTCAGTAATAGCCTCTGGGCCATCAGCTTGTAAAGTTAACATGTATAAAATTATATTGCAGGTTATAATGTTGTTGTCAACATTCCCAGAGGAGCAACAAACATTGATATTCTTCAGCACAGCTATTCTGGAAAACCAGAAGATGACAATTACCTTGGTAAACATTTCTAGTAAATAGCAGTCAATATGGGATTTGTATGCAATTTCGTGGAGGTCTGCGGTTGATATGAATCCTTGGAAGGCAAGAAGAGTCCCTTGAACACACAGGCATTTCAGTTCATACTCTGCTCAAGTCCTCTGACTCCCTGTATATATTTCCCTCTTGAGTTATATGCTGGATCCTATTTTATTTTTTAGATAACGTACACAAGTGTAGAAGAGAGGCAAAAGGAAAGAGAGACCATTGTAAGCACACTCCATGCTCAGCACAGAACCCAAAGTGGGGCTCTATCCTACAACGTTAGGATCGTGACCTGAGCTGAAACCAGGAGTCAAATGCTCAACTTGACTGAGCCACCCAAACACCCTCTAGATCTTATTTTTTAAAAAAACTGAACAAAATTCTGAAAAACTTGTTTTATCCCCATAAGGGTGTTTTAGATAACCAAAGGTTATATTCAGTTAAAGTTGCAAGTATATTTAGAATATAAAATTCTTTATCTAAAATTATAGACTTCTTTGTGGTTAAATGTTCTTTAAAGAGTTTTATTAAATGTTTTAACCATGTGTCAAAAGTACTTAGAGACTTAAACTTATGTTAAAGCAAGACAGAATTAATTTCAGACTTTCAAATGTTAATATAGTCACAGTATGTTGTCCTTCAGCTACTTCTGTGGTACAAACTTTATGTTGTTTACTTTCAGAAATTAGCTTTTAGTTTTAAAAGAATTTCGCTTAGGCCCAAAGATGAAAAGAATGCCTTATAAAACCTTTTCCTTCTGTGTGGGAGATACCTTAATATTGACTGATCCCCAATTCACCATGCTGGAATAGAGCTGATACTGAAGGTATCTGCTTCACATTAAGGTGAAATATTGTCTGAAGTTATCACTGCTTACAAGTTCGGAATGTGAATCTATAATGAAGAGCTTATCATAGGACTTAAATTCACATTATAAAGTAAAATGCAAAGGGAAAATTGCTTCATGGATGCAGATTTTCCTTTTGAGGTGATGAAAAAGTTCTACAATTAGAGGTGGTAGTTGTATAACATTGTGAATATAATGCCATTGAATTGTTGACTTTAAAATGGTTAATTTTATGTTATGTCAATTTCCCCTTTAAAAATGTAAAAAAAATTTTTCAAAGAAACTCAGATCTAAATGTTTTGATACATTTTCCTTTTACATTTTGTTGCAATTCTTTTCCTTTTGCCAAAAATATTACCTAGGTGCATATAAGTAGACCTATATGCAACATTTGTATATATTTAATATGCCCCTCTTAGGTTCCAAATGTAGATACTTGTATCTTTTTAAGAATGGACAACAGGTTCTGCCCAAGTTTAAAAAATAGAAATGTTTACCAGTAAGGTATCCAGCTACTTTATAAGAGGTATTAATGGAACTATCAAAGTCTAACTGGAGCAAATACATGGAATTATTAGAAGGGATTTGTAAACATTTATATTTATGAAATCAGCTTTGGTAACCAAAAGTAGTGAAATGTATATATTTTTTTCTCAGTAAATTTTATTTCCCTTGATTATAATGTGACTGAAAGTTCTGCAAATAGACCTATCCACTTTTGATAAAGTACATCTTCTTTAGAGGAATTTTCATTTTAGAGGATAAGTCTAGAACTTTACTGGTTTTTCACTGGATTCAGGGTAATATGAAAAGACAATCATTATAGTCCATACCCTGGACTATAGTTCAAATTTATTTGGCCAAATTTATTTGGCAATAATCCATTCAAGATTGCTTTGTCCAGGGGTGCTGTATTCATTAAGAAGTTTAGCTCTCAGTAACTTGTGTGCTTTGGGTGGTGTTCCCTGTAGGGCCAAACAAATGTTTTCCAGAAAGCTTGTTGTTCCACTGAAAACTATATAAATAAAGGAAGCAAAATAGTACTTGATTAGTAGGGAGTTTTTATTAGCATAACACTTCAAATGTTAGATATCCTCTTGAAAATTAAACACACAGTACTTTACAATTTACACATTTCTACAAACATTTTCTATATTTGATCCTGATTCAAAAGGCTGTGAAGTAGGAATTACTATTCCTGGTGCAGTTAGGAAACTAAGCACCTGGTTTGTTCAAGATCACATGGAACAACTTGAATGTAAACCCATTGTTCTCAGGCCAAATTTGGTTCATCTTACTACCTTACTACTGTGGACACCATGCCATTTTCTGTTTTAAAAGTAACTAATTGTGAGTAATATACTATTTTATGTGTATGCATATATATAGTAGATAAATATACACACATATTTGATAGACTTATGTTAACACATCAGTGGGAATGAGGACATGGGGCATGAACAGAGGGGGAGATTGGAGTATTCTGGAAAGCAGCCATGTACATGTGTGTCAGTAGCAATAGTGCCTCTCCATGAAAAAGATCCAGATGTTTATATAGAGAATAGTATGGCCATTGCATGGCCTTTTAGAATATAAACCCCTAGAATTGTATAGCTTTGTACGTTTTTTTCCAAGAGAAGTATAAATGGAATATTGCAGCAGCCTAGGTGTTCCTTTTTGCCTCACCATCGATAACCAGAACTGATTTAGCTGATGTGTCTTCTGAGTCTATGATTTCAGTTTCCCTGCTTTCTTTATGTCCCTCCTAACACTGCAGGCCTTGCAAAAGAGGACCTTTTTAGAAAAGCATAGGGTGAATTTAAAATCCTTAACTGATACACTATAGTTTTCCCCTAAGTATCGATTAGATAACACATTATAATAAAATAAAATGTTTCCTCAAAATTAATTTTACATTAATTTCAGAAAAGGATTTGAATTTTAAAGTTTAAATATTTGTACTGTTGACTGTACTATTTTTCTATTTCATGGATGCTATTCTTTTACAGCATTATCTGACACGCAGGGGAATTTTCTTTTAAATGGAAATTTTGTTGTAAGTATGTCAAAAAAAGAAATCAACATACAAGGAGCTATTTTTGAATACAGTGGTTCAAACAGCTCAATTGAAAGAATTAACAGTACTGATCGGCTGGAGGAAGAAGTTGTTCTGCAGGTAAATTCTCAGGGGTCCTTCACAAGACATAGTTTTAAGCCTGTCAGCTGATGGTTAAGGGCTTTGCATTTATTAAATATAATAATGTCTTTCAAGAATATCCTCTTAATGAATTAATTGTATGCTCTTGTGTATTTTTATTGAGGTTTTGTGTGTGGGTAATTTATATAACCCTGATGTACGATATTCCTTCAATATCCCTGTGGAGGAGAAGAGCGACCTATTCACATGGGACCCATATGGACCATGGCAAGACTGTACAAAGATGTGTCAAGGTACCCTGGAACTAAGTGAAGGAGACAGAAGTTTGTGTATGCTGGCGTAACTTGGGGTACTTTGGGGGCTGTCTGCCTATGGAATTCCCCAACTGTCTACACACACACACCCCATCTCCTTTTATCTCCTACTTTTCTCTCCACTCATTCTTACACTTAACAGCCTTCTTTACCTTTTCAGACATTTTCTCTTACTGCATTTTTTCATTCTTTCTCTGTCACAAGAAATTTCTCTAACGTGTACGTTAATTCCCACCCCTTTTTGGTGGAGGATACATTTCAAAAGACCTGCACTGGATGCTTGAAATGGTGGAGGGTGTTTAACCTCATGTGTCCTATGTTTTTTTCCTATACATACATACTTATGAATAAAGGTTAATCTATAAATTAGGCACACTAAGAGATTAACAATAACTGATAATAAAATTGAACAATTATATACATTTGACCCTTGAACAACACAGGAATTAGGAGTACCAACACCCATGCAATTAAAAATTCATAAGAAACTCTTGACTTCCCCAAATTTAACTACTAATAGGCCACTGTTCACTGGAAGCTTTCCTGATAACAAGCAGGCAGTCGATTAACATGTGTTTTGTATGTTACATGTATTATATGCTATAGTTTTACAGTAAAGTAAGCTGAAGGAAAGAAAACATTAAGAAAATGCTAAGAGAAAATACATGTATGATACTGTAGTATATTTATAAGAAAAAAATATGTAAGTGGACCCATACAGTTCACACCTGTGTTGATCAAGGGTCACCTGTGCTTAATAAAAGTTTTGCGAATGTGGTCTCAAAATTTATTGTACTATACTCCACTTCTTGTGATGATATGAGGTGATAAAATGCCTCTGTGACGAGATGAAGTAAGGTGAATGTTGTAGGCTTTGTGACAGCGTTAGGCTATACTGACCCTTGGATGGTATGTTAGAAGGTAGATCATCTTCTGGACCATAGTTGACTACAGGTGACTAAAAGCACAGAGAGCAAAACCACAGATGAGGGGGTAGTATTGTATACGGTTTCCCTCTCTCCTCCATTCCCCTCCCAATAACCTATATCCCTCCTGCCAGTGTTGGTGGTCTGACATTCTTCCATTCCTCTGTCTGCCTTCCATGACCACAGGGAAATACATTTGCGTACTAATGGCATGAATGACTGAAAGATGCATAGTCTGATATGGAAAAGCAATGACATTTACAGTAGGGAAAGAAAACACACTGGAGTCTTTGGGAAATCTGTACTTGTAGATACTTAATTGTGTAATACTTTTCAAATCAGTAAGTTTGAGGGACTACTTTGTTTCAAAGACAGATCCCAATCCTGCATTCAAGTTTTACATTCTAGTAGATGAAACCAGCATGAGTAGGTTTTCTTGGCTTACAGTAGTGAATGCAATGTGACAGGTGTGCACGGAAAGCCACAGGAAAGGTGGAGCAGCTTGTGAGGAGATTCAACCTGAAGGTGCAGGGAAGTTTGATGCAGTGGAAAGTAGTTCTCATGGGGCCTAGAGAAAAGGTTTGGGAGTTTAGGGGAGCAGTGGTTCAGAGGAGGGGGTGCTCAGAACTATATGGAAATGAGCTGAAATAAGGTGGGTGGCCAGAGGCAGTGACCATAGAATGTGAGGGCCAGACTAACAAACTGACCTCAAGGTGCTGAGGAAATGGTGGTGTCACCTTCAGAAAACACAGATTTGGTCCTGTGATGTTGGGATGGTGGTGCTCAGAATGCTTGCATGGGACAGGTTTTTGTTGGGACAGCATCTCTGGATGGAGGCTGCTGTAAGTGATGCAAGATTGACTGGAGTAAACACTGGGAGGAGGAACAATAGTAACACAAGAGGAGGAGGAGGAGAAATTGATTTTGACAGAAGGATGGTAGATATGCCTTACAGAAGGGGAATGGAGATTTGGGGAGTGGGGAATAGCATTGCAGCACTCACTAGGCATGGTGGTCAATGGCAATGGATATGGGGAGCTAGGAACAAATGCAAACATCAGGTGAGTGAAAGAACATTCTAAAATGGTGGGGGCGGGGCGGGGCCACACCAAATAAAGAACAGCGAGTTCTAAATGGAAGGTTGGACAAGACCTGATGAAATGGTTTGGGAGTGTGAACCAGACAGAGGTCTCTTAAACAATTTTGTGGTAGAGGGGGAAAGCTATTAGTTTATTTGCCATGTAGTATACTATGATTATATTCCTTCTTTGTGTATAACTTTTTAGTTTGTCTAAAATGAAATTCCTTCAGTTTTTTCTGTGTACTGAACATCCTCAGTTCCCAAACTTTGTGAGAGCTATAAATCTTCGTATTTTCAAGTGCATTAATCTGTCAGTTTCAATATTCCTGTACTTTTTCATCCATCTGTTATTGTGGCCCTCTTTTGCTCTAATTTAGTTGTGTTGCTTTTAGTCCTGTTACATGGCTGTCATCTTGAACTTCTGCTTCATTATTTTTCTGGGGATTCTCTTTAACTTTGTGTTGGATTCCCGGTTTTCTAAAGCCCATGACTTCTTTTTACTTCCCCTGGTGGAATATATCCCTCAGGATATTCCTGAGAAAGAGACCCAAGCTGTTTTTTGGGGTTTTGTTTTTGTTTTCGTTTTTTTGGGTTTTTTTTTTTTTTGAGACCTTTCACATCTGAAAATAACATTCTACTTTCACATTTGATCAGTAGTTTGGAATAAATTCTAAGATTATTGTCCTTTAGAATTTTCAAAGTCTTGTTTTCTGATTTCCTATGTTTCTATGTGACACTTTCCATTGTGGAAGTTTTGTGGCTCCTCTCTAATTCTAGTGGTATGAAATTTGCCTTGATGTTGGTGTTTCTTTCATCTATTCTCCTAGGTTGGTAGGATGCCATTCACATTTGGAAGCGGATTTTTTGACTTGAGACATTTTACTGCATGATTTCTCTGATAATTTCCTCACATTAAATTTTCTCTTCCATCTTTCTGAAATTTGTATATTTTGGACATTCAACTTCCTGGACTGGTCAATTTGTTAACTTTTGAATTTACATTGTTAATGTTTTTGCTCATAATCTCTTGCTTTTGTTTCATAAATGTGTAATATCTGTGACCATATTAATCATAGTCTTTAAATTTTCTGCTCTCCAACATATCTGTTTCATTTTAGTCTTACTTTGTTTTTATTTTCGTCTCTTGTGTTAGTGGATTTCCTGAAATGTCTACCGATCCTTTGCTGTTTGTTCATATTTAAGACTAAAATACTGATTGAAAGTTGTGTTGATCAGACAAGTCAAGTAAGACCTAATTAAAACATGGATCACAAAATGGCCCTTTCATGTGTCCTTGGGGGAGAAGCCCCACATGTCATTGTCAGTTGATCTTTATTGGGGCTAAAGAGCCTCTCAAGAGAGGAATCTTTTCATCTTCAAATGGTCAGCAGGGAGATTGGGTAACCATAAAAGTTGGCTTGGTGCTGGAGGGAAATGGAAAGAAAGATGCCGGAGTCCAGCTCCAGCAGGTCCAGGGCTCCCTGAAGGATGGACGGTGTTGGCGAAAGGGGGAGGGAATGAGAGAGCCACGAGTTTCTTTCTGATTACCAGGCAGGCATCTCTGCACTGAACAGAGAGTCAGCTTTATGGAAAAAAATGTACGGGGCCAGCACAGAAGTGGCATTTGCCTTAGACAATGATTTCCGATGATAAATTTCTTTGGCATGTAAAAATTTCCCAGAACATAGATTGGTAGAAGACCTATGCATGATCTTTATCAATAGTGATTGATGTAGGTGATTTAGATGCTTATCATATGGGGAAGGAAGGTATCTTTAGCATTTAAATACAAGACATTTTTAGCATAGCAAAGACAAAGTTAGTTCTTTGTGAGCAGGGGTCAATAGCCTGTTTTCTTGAGGGGAAGTAAAACAGGTTTCTCAGGAAATGTAATATTTGCTCCCATAAACACAAAAGAAGAAATTCCTACAATAAGTTCTTTCACAAGGTGCAGTCAGCATATTTTAGGATAAGGGGACAAGTCACTCCCGATACCAGTCAACAAGGTGACTTGGGGGTCGGTGCTCAAGCAAAAATAATTGAGTGGGGGGTGGATATCGGTCACCATCTGATGGCAAGAGGCCTTGCAAACCTGCCTTTACCTCACAAGGAATTTTCTCAACTTAATGAGTTCAGGAATGGGTTCCAACAGAAAGAGTCCAGTAGACCTGGTTCTCCTCATTCAGTGGGGAGACTTTTACTTAATTCCCCCTATTTTCGGGACACAGCTTTTCCAACTTCCCTAAGCTATGTCTGTGTCCTAAAGTTCACCTTCTGTTGTAGAGCTTTGCTATCTGATATGGTGGCCACCAGCCAACTGTAGCTAGCCCATTAAAATGTGGTATAAGTGTGAAATGCCAATGGATTTTGAGAACTCAGTATGAAAAAGATGTAAAATATATTGTCATTTTCATATTCATAAAATGATTTCAGGTACTTGAGACTAAACATAAATTTTCATTTCACCTATGTCTTTTTACTATATTAACATGACTAGTAGAAAATGTGAAGTTACATACATGGCTCACATGCTGTTTTTATTGGACAATGCCACTCTGGACTAGAAGGGTAGGGGTCTAAGTGTTCTTCATAAATACTTTTCAATCAGTTCTCCATTTTTTTCAGGCCTACCCCTCACACATTCACCTCTTCAGAGGAACCTAGTGTTTTCAATTCCTGGGATTTTCTTGGATTCTTTGGCATGAATGGTTTGTTTCTTTATTCACTTGTCCCCTCCACAGGCTTATGTTTCAGCTTCCTTGGCTCTGTTATTTATTTCCATCTACTTTTCATATTTAAAATTTCCTTTTATTGCCTACTGTGTTTCCTTTATTCTTTTTGTTCTTTTAGGTTTGTGCCTTCTCAAAATTCCTTATGGTTATTTCAGATGGTATTTAGGAAGGAGCAAAGATAAACATGCATTTCATGTTTAGCTAACTGGAAGCATACAGTTGAACTTTGATAAAACAGAAACTTGATTATATCACTGACTGCTGAAAGTCTTTTCCTGTCTCCTCATTGCAGAAAGTGTAAAGTTCTGTCTGCTTGGGCCCATTATAATCGCTTCTTAGTTTGCTTTCACTGTGCTTCTACTGCATACACCCAACCAGCAAATCCAGTGGCTTTGAAAAACAAAGGTTTATTTCTTGCTCATACACTGTTTTAGCTGCTAATTGGCTATGACTCTTCTCAGCTTGGTATCAACATCCATGTCATTTTTTTAAACTTAAGACTACTTTTTTAGAGCAGTTTTGGATTTATAGAAAAATTGAGCAGAAAATATAGAAAACTGACCAATTCTTTCACCTCCTCCCTCCCCTGCAGTTCATCTATGACCATCTTGAATTTGGCACATTTGTTACACTTGATGCATACTTCACTGAAGTCCATTTACATTAGGGTTCACTATTTGTGTTGCACATACCGTGGGTTCTGACAGTTTTTATGACATGTATCCACTATTACAGTATCATGCAGAATACTTGGAGTGCTCTAAAAATCCTTCCCTCCCTGCCCTCTCAAACTTGACAACCAATGATCTTTTTTTATGGTCCATGTCTTTTCATTCATGATTCCAGGCTGAAAGATCACCCCATCTGGGGAAGGCTGTTTTAGAGACAGAGGGAAAAGGGAAATTGAGATGGGCAGAAGCATACCATGGCTTTTAGAGCTTTTGCTTCAAAGTGGAAAGGCCACATCCTTTTGCAATTGGTGGGCATAAGCCAATGTCCATGAACAGGGAAGTATATTCCTCCCGTAGGAAGTTATAATAACATTGTAGCAAGTGGAGATGTGCAATTCTCTTATAGGGAAAAGTAAAGCAAATAAAGGGGAACAGCAATGTGCTACATAGCATCAGGGCCAACCCTGACCACTTATTTCTCCACTACCAACCATCCAGTCAGCTCTAATGCATTTCTTTCTCCTCCATACCTGGCCTGCCCTCTTTATGTCTCTTTACTAAGCAAACTTCTCAGTCTGTCAGGATTCAGCTTGCTTACTCTAGAAAGTCATTCCTAAAATGCTAGTCTATCCTAAGTCCTGTGTTGGAATTTTTTTCTTCCTTAGCAGAATCCTTTAGGCTTTTAGCAGAATTAAATAATCCTAGAACATCTACTTAAGAGAATTTTTCCTTTTAATTTTCCTTTGACGATGGCCAAGGTCTTCATAGACGAAAAATTGCCTGCGTTCGGAAGAGTGATCATATGGTAGTTTCTGATCAAAGATGTGACCACTTACCACTTCCATTGTTTGTGACTGAAAGGTGCAATACAGACTGTGAACTAAGGTAAAAGAATAATGTATAATATAATCAGTGTATGTATAATGTGACCAGGTTAAAATCAGTAAGTGAGCTAAGATGTAAAGCATCTAGTGCAGTGCCTGCTCTAATGGCCATGTACATTAATGTCTATTCTTTGCCCCTGCTAGTATAAAATTACAAGCTCAATAACTGTGAAATGTGGCAATTGATTAGAATGTTTGTTCATAGTATTTGATGAATACCTCAAACTTTTGTCTAAGAAATGGAAACAGATTTATAAAATATCTAAGTAAACTCTAGTCTTAAAATCCATGGTTTGAAGACCTGAAACAATAAATTTTATAGAATGATTGTGAACTCATGAGCCAATAAACTTTTAAAGCTTGAGGATTAAAGAATTGGTAGATTGGTTCCTTGATCTCACCAGTATTTTTTCCATTGAACATTAAGAAACATGATCCTAGATTATGGGGCAGGGGAGTTTCCACTTCTACATTTCCTGTCTTTTCTGGGGGGAGGGAAATATTGGTCTTATAGTAAAGCTAAGAACAACTCCATTTAGTGAGTGACCATTAACATTCAGAGATGGCCAAAACCTCTTGTTCAGCAAAAATGGTAATTTTTGTATATTTATGTTTTTTAAAGACATAGTGGAAAGAACTGCTTGAAAAAATCTCATCTACTTGTGGAATGAAGCACCAGGAAATCCTCGAGGTGCTCCTGGGAATTGAACTCCATGAATTCTGTGCTTTTTTACACTGGTGCACTCACATTGTCTGATAGATTGCTAAACTATAATTGGGATAATTTGGCTAAAACTAGCAGATTTTTACTTGACAGAAAAAAATGTTTTCTCTGCAGACATGTCTAAAAATAGAGTAAAAGAATGAGAAATGTGACATGCTTTACAAAAACCTAGTTTTCCAACTTTTAAAGGCCTTGTTTTATTGATCTAGTCAGATTCTCAGATATTCCCTGATTACTTTGAGTGGTTGCATAGTGAGATTCTACCTGATGATGAGTCAGATTTATTCAGTCTTAAACCTGCCCCTAAGTAATTGAGTAATCTTGATCTAAACCAGTTGTTTTCAAAGGTTTTTTGGGAAAGCTTGGGGTTTCTTGGACCTACCTCCAAAACCATCAACAAATGCCAGCATGATGTCACCAGGTATAGTGCTGGCTCCCTATCTCCAGCTTTAACCAGACCACCTCCATTTTTATAAATTTGGAGTTAGATTTTATTTATGGGGAAACTGATTTTTAACAGAAGTCCAGCGTTTCTACCGTGTGAACACACATCCCTAGGCTTCATTTTCTCATCTATAAAATTGGAAGTTTGGGTTTATCTCAGAATTTTTCATCTAAATTAATGATACATCCAGTATCTTCAGGTGGCTTGTTCATCAATTCTAGCAGAATTTTTAAAATTGAATTGTGTGCAGGAGTTTCTCTGAATCCATTTTTTAAATTGCATTAATTGCATCCCTAAGTATAATAACCTCCTTCTTTCTAGGTGGCACATCATTGGCAAAAGTGAATGCTCATCCCAATGTGGGCAAGGATATAGGTCCTTAGATGTCCACTGCATTAAGTATCCCATTCATAAAGGACAGACTGTTCCAGTAGATGACCACTACTGTGGTGACCAACTTAAACCTCCCACACGAGAACCCTGCCATGGTGACTGTGTCTTAACAAGATGGCATTATTCAGAGTGGTCCCAGGTACAAATAACCAGTATTGCCTAAGTAAAGTTGCCTTTTTTTTCTTATTAAATATTTGTTAAAATGTATTTTTGTTAAAATCTTCATTTTTTTCCATTTGTCACCACAGTTTTTGTTCTTGTTTTTGTCATTTAAATCAGTGTTCTAAGAGTTGTGGAGGAGGGGAAAGGTCTCGAGAATCTTACTGTATAAATAACTTCGGCCACCGTCTTGCTAACAGAGAATGCCAAGAGCTTCCCCGTGTGACGACAGAGAATTGCAATGAATTTTCCTGCCCCAGTTGGGCTACTAGTGAGTGGAGTGAGGTAACATTAAAAAGATGAGGCTAAGAACTGTTATAATATTCTATAGGAAAGCTTTGTGATCGAAGGCTTTAAAGAAGTCAAAAGTAATTTGTTCTCACTTTGTAAATGTATTATCAGGGCAGTAACAAATTAATGGTTTGTTCTTATTTATACTCTTTGGCTAACAGTAACATTGATTGGTGTTGAATCTCTAACCATTTTCATAAGAAAGTCCCAGTGTCAGTGTCGACAGTAGCCTGAGATATTTACATAACCTAAGGTTCAGTTGAGTACCTTTGTTTCTAGGACAAATGGATGCTGCAGTGGGATTTCGGCAAGTTTGGGGTGGCTGTTACCTGCTGTATATCTCTGGAGCAGTGAAGGGAAACTGTCCTTAGGAATGGTCTTTCAAGTGCATATCAATGTGTGAATTGATCATTGTCATTTTTTTAGGTATTTGTGTTGACTAATATTGAAAATAATGATCAGCTGTGTTTTTTCAGTGTCCTGTTACATGTGGAAAAGGAACAAAACAGCGACAGGTGTGGTGTCAGCTGAATGAAGACCACTTGAGTGATGGTCTCTGCAATCCAAGAACCAAACCTGAGTCTCTGAGACCATGTGAGCTTCATGCGTGTGCTTCCTGGCAAGTCGGACCGTGGGGTTCTGTGAGTATATGAGAAGGGTTTTCCTGGTTTAATTCATCTTTATGGAATAGCACAAAAATTGTGGTGTCTTCATTCTTTGAATGGCTGCAGCTCAATTTGAGTTGGCTTCTAGGAACAATACCCTTAAAATGTGAGCTCTTATCTACACAATTTTTTTTCTAGTGCTAATTTTGCTGTGGTAAATAGTTCAGCTTTGCTTTTGAATTCACTTGTTCACCAAAATGTTGCAAATTTATTCTTCAGCTTTGTTTAAACTCTGAATATTTTCATGTTCTGTGTCTTAAATTATCTTTATTGCATTTAGATAGAGTTAGATATTGTTAAGTTTTGCCAAACAGGCAGCTAGGAGTGGTGAGGTTGGGTGAAGATGGGCAGCCCATTAACCCATGCAGGTTGTCACTGTGGATGGGAAACCTTGTTCTTCTTTATCTCTTTGAAGTTAATTTAGCATATTAAAAGACATACATACACCAGGTAGATTGTGAAAAGTATATCGTTCTCCTAAATTATATTTTTTTAAAGATGATTTATTTTGAGAGAGAGCATCCCACCTCACGACCACGAGATTATGACCTGAGCCAAAATCAGGAGTTGGATGCTTAACTGATGAAGCCACCCAGGCACTACTTTGCATAACTTAAGAATTTTTTTAAGTTTATTTATTTTGAGAGAGAACACAAGTGGGGGAGGAAAAGGGAGAAAGGGGGAGGGGGAGAGAATCCCAAGCAGGCTCTGTACTGTCAGTGCAGAGCCCAGTGTGGGGCTCAAACTCATGAACTGTGAGATTATGACCTGAGCTGAAATCAGGAGTTGAATGTTTAACCAACTAAGCCATCCAGGTGCCCCTATGTAACTTTTTAAAGATACAGCAGTTGTCCATTTTAGCTTCAATATTTTATTATCTATATTAAATGGAATGATATGTATGGATTACATTTGCTGATTTTGTGTGGAATCTGGTGTAAAGGGCTAATAACAAGATGTGAAAGTATATTAACTGTATTAAGAAAATATATACAACCTTTGAACAATGGCATTTGATATGTGCTTCTGTTCTTTCAGTGCACAGCCACATGTGGACGAGGGTATCAGATGCGTGCTGTTAAATGTGTCAATGAGCTACTCAGTGCAGTCTTAGATGACAGAGTGTGCCATGGAGCTAGTCGCCCAAGTGATAGGCAGGTAAAGGATGCCTTTTCATGGCTAGTAGACAAAAAGATTTGTTACGGGAGGAATAATGTGTAAAACTTATTTCATATGTATTTTTGTCCTACTTCTATCCCTTGAAAATATGTTTGTGCACCTGTGTGTGGAGAATTTATCTTTTTTGGTGTTGCCAGTTTTGTAGCTTTTTTTACTCTATCAGCCACTGAATCATTTAAGTTAGGTATTTTCCTTTGAATTGCACAAGGATAGTATCTAAAGTGTTTTGTACTTTGTAAGGGTAGTGTTCCATGTTCATTAAGGATGTTTCAGCTTGGTGCTATTTTTGAAGGTCTAATGCTCATTTCCTTTGCAACCATCAGACAGGATGATCTGAACCTTACAATTCAGATTTATACTATCTACTGGGAGCCCTTGATAGTACTTTTTACTTCTGACTTACTAACTTGTAATTCAGCTATTTTTAAATTAGACATGCGAAAGAAGAAATGAAGTTTAGAATTTAATATAAATCAGTGTGATTAACTTATTGATGTTTTGAGATGCATTTTTCTTTTAAACAGGACTGTTTGGTTAGACCTTGCCCAGTTATCCCTAAAATTGGGGCTACTTCACTGCCAGCTGTTCCCATAGGAAAGATAGCCCAATGGCGACATGGTTCTTGGACCCCAGTAAGTGAATTCCTTTAAGAAGTACAGTGTTTGTCTAAAAGCCCATAATACCTCAAAATGGTTCCTTCAGGTTAGCCGAATTAATGTTACGCATTCATTCTCAGGTAGTTTGATGGCATGCAAGTGGCGTGGGGTTCCAAAGTCATGTAACGGCTAAATCCTGCTCTACCTTTTGGGAGCACTATGTCTCTGGGCAAGAAATTGAAGTTTTCTGGGTCTGTTTTCTAATCTACAAAAGGGGAATGATAATATTTATGTGAAGCAGATGTGAAATTAGGCTTTACATTAGCCTTTAAGCTATCAACATTTTCATGTTTTTCTAAAACTTAAAAAAAATTTTTAATGTTTATTTTTTGAGAGAGAGAGGCATACTGTAAGCAGGGGAGGGGCAGAGAGAGAGAGAGAGGGAGAGACAGAATCTGAAGCATTCTCCAGGCTCTGTGCTGACAGCACAGACGTGGGGCTCGAACTCATAGACCACGAGATCATGACCTGAGCCAAAGTCAGATGCTTAACTGACTGAGCCACCGAGGCGCCCCTAAACTGAAAACTTTAATGTCTTTGGGGAGTATATGCTTTGCTTTAATCTTACTTAGAAGCTATATTCATAAGCTTCATGCATTCTCTGAATATTTTAAGTATGGGATCATATCGACTCTATTAGATCTTTAAAGTTTAAAATAAGTTGTCTTACAAAATGCTTCCCGTATCTTTTTTTAGCAAACAATCAGTATTCTAAGAAGTTGAGTAGTATCTTGTTCTCACTACAAATACCTTGTTTGTGAAATTTATGATCTGAACTGATTAGGGGGATTCATTGCTCTGTTTGACTCAGAAGTGAAATCAAGGGATATCCTTCATAATTTTTTTCCCAAGAAATTCCATGTTTTAGACATTGGAGCAAAAGCTGCCTGGAGGAGTACTATGTAACATATTGGTATAATCCTTTTTTTTTTTTTTTTAAGTGCTCTGTGTCTTGTGGACGAGGTAATCAAGCCCGCTACGTAAGCTGTCGTGATGCTTATGATGGAATAGCAGATGAATCCTATTGTGCCCATTTACCCCGACCTGCTGAAATATCTGTCTGTTTTAACCCTTGTGGAGAGTGGCAAATGGGGAATTGGTCACCTGTAAGTATTTTTAGGAGAAAAAAATTAAATATATTTAATATAGTAATATATAATTTACTACATTATAAATGTTGGCTAAATTTGTGATCAGTGTTCAGCTTCCTGTGGCCACGGAAAAACAACTCGACAAGTTTTATGCATCAACTACCATCAGCCAATTAATGAGAATTACTGTGACCCTGCAGTTCGCCCTTTGAACGAACAAGAATGTAACCTGGCAGCCTGCCCACCCATGTACAGTCACTTTCCAAGTTCCTCTGAGCAGCCAAGCCATTTCCCAGGCAGGAATTTTCCATTAACTCACAAACCAGAAGATAATCAAAATCAGAGGGTCCATCCGTCAATCAGAGGAAACCAATGGAGAACAGGACCCTGGGGATCAGTAAGCCGTCTTTATTGAGTTATATTAATTCTGTAATTTTGTTATAGCCTTTTAACAGATAGGTATGTAATGACCTCAAATGCTTTTAATGCTAAATTTATCTGAAGATCAATAGTTGAAATCTTAAAAGCATTAAGCGATTTTTGATGCAAATTACACATCCCCAGAGTTCTTAATGAATTGTACACTAATGTGATATTATGATTACAGAGAAATGCACTTAAAAACAATCTGGTTAGAGTCCATTATAATAAAAAAAAAGAATCTTCTAAGAGGTAAGACTGTATGAAGAAAAATCAAACCGAGAAATTTTGTGAAGAGTGCAGTAAGCTGGTATAAAATCATGAAATGACAAAAGGTATAATTATGGCTCATATTTTACATAAAAGTTAGACAAAAAACACCAATATGAAAGTTGAGAGACTTAATTTTTTTTAATTCCTTCCTAGTGACATCTTAAAACTTTAATTTCCTTTTACTTAACACCCAGGACCAGGGTGAATTTGCTATTGCCAGCTTTACTATTACACCTTTTTTATCGACAAATTCGAATATGCTCATGTTTTTGGCAGATTTTCTCGATTGAGATTGTCCCAGTGAGGGGGAGTTTAGAATAGAGGGTCAGAATACTGATTTCCTTCTCACCATGTAAGTTTATGACGGGGATCTCGGGCATGTGTCCTCCCTGGCAGTGCTCCAGCAGCTGTGCGGGGGGCGTGCAGCGCAGAGTCGTGGTCTGCCAGGATGAAAATGGTCAGAGCGCCGGTTACTGTGATGTGGCCTCCAGGCCCCCCGAGTCCAAGCATTGCGATTCAGGACCTTGTCCGCGGTGGAACTACGGAAGCTGGGGAGAAGTAAGTCCTATTTTCTAACCTTGTAGAGATGATGACCTCTCTGAAGACTGAAAGTTGAGTACTTCACACTGTTACTGTTGGGTGATCTAACTTCATTCACTATACTTTGCAGAACAATTTATTTTTAGTAAAATCATGTTCTTCTAATAGATGGTCATCGTATAAATCACTCTTTTGCAATAGGAAGTAGTCCAGATTTTTTTTTTTTAAACAGAATCTCCTATGCTAGATTCCAATATGTCTGGAACTACTAATGCCTTTCTAAAACTAGTATATGATTGTTGTCTTATTACTGAGCCATTCATTTAGTGAATTTTCTGACCGGAGAGTGGTCAGTTGTCAAGCACTTCATGTGCTGGCATTCTTCTAGACACTGGAGAAGGGAAGATAATTTTTAAAGCAGTTTTAATGAATACTAATTCCACCTATATTAAGACTTATATTGGCTTTAGATGAACAAAATAAACCACCTAGTCAAATATTTTTAATGGTTTTCAGTATATATTTTCTCAGTGTTCAGAAATCATTGATTAAAGACACACTTCTGAATAGGTGCTAACAACATCAAGTTCATTTGAAAAAGTTCTTTTACAATTTCCAAAATGAAAATAATATTTTTACTACTGAGTTTAGGCATGCTCATTGTAAAAATTCAACTGATATGAAAAATTATGAAGAGACAAGACCTTTTAACTTTTGATACATTTCCTTCCAGACTTTTCTTCATATGTGGGTTCCACAAATAGATTCATATTACACGGGCTGCTTTGCCACCTGTTGTTTTCATGTAACACATACTGAACATCTTTCCCTTTTTATAAATGTAGATCTTTCCTATTAGCTTTCATGCCTACCCAGCAATCTATGGATAGAGTATCATAAATTATTTAATCATTAAGTAAATCAGTTTTGACTTGTCTCTCTTATAGACCCTTGATATCTTATTGAAACATGGTATAATTCTCAAAATTTTGTCTAGTTTTTAATTATAGAACTAAAACTTTTTTACCCAGGAAGAAAACTCTAGCATTATGACTTATGTATTAAACATTGAATTAAGCAATGTAATACTCTTTAAAACCACATAGTTTTGAATTTTCTTATTTTTAGTGTACACAAACATGTGGAGGAGGAATAAAATCAAGATTCGTAATATGTCAGTTTCCCAATGGCCAAATGTCACAAGAGCAAAACTGTGAAATCTTAAACAAGCCACCTAGTGTGGTACAATGTCATGTGCATGCTTGCCCTGGTGACGTATCATGGCATCGGGGACCATGGAAATCGGTACGATAGTATTCTTATTTTTGTCCGTTTTGTTTTACTGTGACCCTTTTACTTTAATTTCTTGTTTTATAAATTGTGGTGCACACCATAGCTTTTATTTTAAGCAGATCACTGGCCATCTTGGCTTGTGTTACTAAGATTGATAGTTTAGAAGAAGAATCCATTCAACTTCAAGTAATGTAATCTATATAATAGTTTTATATGTATTTATTTTTTTTACAAGTGAATTTTGAACCATGGCACTATTCTAATGGAAATATTTTCCTCCAGTACATCTTTGACTTGTCCTCTAATTATAAATGTTTTATTGTATACATTTGTAAATAATAACATTGTGCTTGTTACAATGGCAAATTAAGGCTGTGTCTTGTTTAAGTGTATAACTGGATGTGGCTTTTGTCTGTCAATGTCTAGTAACTGATACAAAAGCAAATAACATTCTTTAAAACTTTTTTTAAATCATGTTAAAGTGAGTATTTTGTCTGGAAATGTGAAAATATTAAAAGATAAATTTAAAGTGAATTGTTAAAGTTTGTTACATACATCACGGAAAAATATTTGTATAGTAATTTATATGAATCTTTCTTCCACTGTGTGGAGTTACTATGTTTGGGGGATGTTTTAATTTATTTTTCTGGAGCCATAAACAAAATTCATAAGTATTATTCATGACTGGTTTATTTAAGTATATTTCAAATAGCCAGGCTTTGAAGAATAATTAATATATAAATATGCTAAAATGAGCATTTTGTTCACTTTTGATATTTTAAATCGTTAACAAGCAAGTACACTTTTTCCAAGTGAAAACCTGATGTGAGTTTGTCTCCATAAAGCTCTATAGTGTTCTTTACTTGGAAAATAATTATAACTCTGACTTTAAGATCCAACCCTGATGTCTGCACTTGGTTTGCTTTTCCCAAGTCAAAGCTTTACAGTGTGATCTAAACATAAGTTCTGATTCCTGCTATTCGAAGAGTAAATCAGGTTCTACTTCAGGCTGAAATGCATCTCTATAGTAAGTGTGATGGATAGAAAACAACAGGAAAGTTTATTAAACTGCTACATCACTTTGTTGGAACTAACATAAACCTATTTTGCTATAGAAGGCGTTCACATATTTGCTTGATAAAATACTGACCATCTATAATCTAGGCACTGTGTAACAGATAATAAAGACTGATTTCTTACTCCTATGGAGTTTATAGCCTAGTTGGAGAGATTTGAAATAATGTAGGAACTCACTATAAAAAGATACCCTTTTTTTGTCAACTGAATGGAAATTCACCTTCTCTTTACTAGATCTGTTACATTGTCTTTCATTTTTTTGGCTTTAGTTTACAAGCCTGGTTCTTAATAAAGCTATGGGTTGCTTTCTTGGAGTTTTGTCCCAATTAGGAAAGCAGACTCCTAACCACTTTAAAGGATTAAATTGTAATGGCATTTGTTTCCAAAGTACCTAAAATTAAGGGTTTCAGTGATATTTTTGTTTCAGGGGTCAGCAGACTATGGACCATAAATCAAATCTGGCCTATTGCTATTTTTGTAAGTTAGTTTTATAGGAACACAGTCATCCACATTTTTTTTTTAAAAGGATTATCCATGGCTGCTTTTGGTACTACAATTATTGCAAAAGAGACTGGCTCTTAAAGCCTGAAATATTGACTATTTGGCCCTTTTGGGAAAAGTTTGCTGACACCTGTTCTATTTAATAAACATTATAATGCTTCTTAAATTTGGCATAAAATAGTTATAGACAACTAGAATTATAAATATTCATTTGGGGTGTGTTTTCGATGTTTTTCATTCTTCAGTATTTTAAAACCTCCTACAAGGTTTGTAAGCCTTCTCTACATATTCATTGTGGTATTTACACAATTTCTTTCCAGCTTTGAGATATAATTGGCATAGAACATTGTGTAAGTCTAAGGTGTACAGTGTCACACAATGTTGATATATTGTGTGGGAAGGTATCTAATACTATATTCTGATATATTGTGTCATGCTGTTCTTGTATGTAAATTATATTGTAAGGGAAGGACCTGAATGTTCAGTAAAGTTGTATGCATAGGCAACTTCTTCAGCCTCACAAAAACCAATAACCAAGAAAATCACCACAGTTACAAAGAAGTAACACAGAAGTACACAATTCTTCATTATTGCATGTCTATTCTAGAAGGAGCTGATTGAATAATTCAGACTCTGCACTAGTGAGGAGCTGTAGTGTCATTTTTTCAGAAATTGAAGATGAAATTTTAAAAATCACAATGTTTATATCAGAGTTTTTACAAACTTATTTATTCACTTTTTATAGGTATAAAGTACACACATATTAAAGTGCCTGGATTTCTTTTATTATATGAAGAATTTTATTCCTTAAGTTAGCCTTTTATATTAAAAGAGTTTAAGGGATCTGAAATGGTTTTTGTTGTTAGAACTAGGTATAACCTTTTACCTCTTTGTGTTTCTACATATTAGCCAAACTTCAGAATACCTCTTATTAACATATCAGGTTAATATTCTTTCAAGGGTAACTTTAATTTCAGCAGCTCATATACACTAGGTTAGAAAATTAAAAATGTTTGTATATATGTATACATATACATAGATGAATGACATGAAATCTCAAACATTTCATGTTAAAGCAAAATTATAAAGTGTTAAATCATTTAAATGTGACTAGGAAGAAGTAAATATACATTTAAATTTGCTCCATGTTGTGGAAAATCTTGTAATTTATAAGCATGATTAAAAAATAAATCTTAATGTATGTCTGTTCATTTAATGACTATTTTTGTGATTAGTCCATGTGAAATTCTATTTTAACCCTTGTTTATTAATGACATGTGTTGTGGCTTTGTGCTTTGCATAATTTGTATGTATGTTGTATTCTTACTACTTGGATCAATACCTAAAATGTTTTGCCTCTGAACAGATCCTGTATTGTAATGAAAGCCTCTTTTCTCTTGGTGCTGTTTTTCTTAAATTAACAATTATTAATTTCTTATTAAACATTTAATTGTTGAATAGTGTATGGTGTTCATAATTTGAGTATTTAAGCTATTATATTTTAAATCTGTTAGAAACTAACATTGGTATTTTAAAAACGTAAGATCTATTTAGCTATCGTTTTAAATACTAGAAATTTTAGTTTTATCATAAACAATAAAAATTTATATCACATTATTTTGTAAGTTAAAAATAGATGTGCTCATGACCAAGATGGTCCTTTAAAATGTAAGGTTTTCTCTTCTGTTTCATATGTTACATATGTAATCAAACTGTTCTAGCAAATGCTCTTTAAATTTATAATTTCCCATTACATCTCATTTGATGGGTTCATTTTCCTAGAATGCTTTTATTCTCTACATAGAATGAAGTCTTGTTTGGTAAGAAAATATGTATCCCATTGTGTTCTGGGGTTAATGTTGATCCAAGAGAACTAAAGAACATATTTTTTCTGTTAAGGATTGTTTTTTTCCTCCAAAAATGAGGCAATTCATTTAAAATAATGGAAGCTTGACATTTGAATCTTCCTAGATTCTAGGACCTTCCCCCAAAGTGTTTCCTTTTTTTAAATTGTGTAGAGGCTTGTATCTGTAATCTTTAATATGATACAGCGGAATGCAACAAAAAGCTCTTCTAGCAGTGAGTATGCAGTAGCAGCATACACCTAGTAAATCTACACTGTGTCAACTTCCATTTTCTGTAACAAGTACATCGAGGGTGTTGAGGGTCTGAGGGCAGGGAGTGGGAGGCTTCTTCCCCTGTAGCTGTCACTCAGGAAGAAACTTCTTGTTACTGCCCACTAAGGCCAGCAACGCCCAGGGGAAAGATAATGTGTGGGGAAGTGGTTCAAGAAACTGTCAATTCTTTGTGGAGTGGAGAATTCAGTAAAACTATAGTAAGTTATTTTCTTAAATTTGGAAAAGATCTATGTAGCCATAGTAAAAAGCTGGAAATCTATTTTGTTCCACATTATAGTTGAACATACTTTATCAGGAAGTATTAAACTAATGTTTCCATTTGTTACTGTATCTTTCTACCATACATTCATTGACTCTCACCAAGATTATAAGCATCCCCTACAGCTTAGGCATTGTGCACTAGATAAATCAGGCACAATTCCTATGTACAAGAAGTAAATAGTGATGAATGTACTTCATAAACAGATGGTCAGAATGCAGAATTGGATTCCTCTTTCATTTCAGTAACTATGTGATTTATACTATTGAGGACTCATAATAATGGGACCTTAATAGGTTGTAATTATCCAAGAATTAGTAATGAGGATTGTACTTGAACGTAATAATTTTGACAGTAGTTTTTTCTAGAAAGCCTAAACTACTAGGATATATTTCATTATAACCTGGCAAGAGATACATGGTGTCCTAAGTCCCTATGTGAGAATTGTTTTTGCATAATTTGGGCATCTTCCTCCTTTGTGTAGGTGGATTTCATGCCTCACCAAAGGGGAGAACAGGGACTAAGATATAGGATGGTATGAAAACAGTTTTGGAGACACAAATGGGCCATGTAGATTTGAAATGTAAAATCTAGAAAAAATTTAAATATATACTGATGAGATCATAAAAGAGACTTATGTTTTATACTGAATGAAGTTAGAATGTTCTAAAAAACATGAAATGGTGATATTTTTCTTTACACATCTATATTAAAATGGACGTTTTTATAATTCCATATTCCCAGACAATGCTTGGAATGTTTAAAAATCTCTGGAAATAGATTTTTAGATGTTTTATAAGAACATATTCTTAATATTCTAAAATATCTCTGTACTCTATGATCCTGTTTATGTAGGATGTATAGGCATTGTTAATACTAGTGCATTTAGATACCCAAATTCTTTGTCAACTTTCAGTAGTTTGAGAAAACCATTTTCTGTATAATTACAGGAACAACAAAGATTTTGACATATTGTAAAGAGTCTGACATTTTCTAGACCATTTTCTACTATTTTGATCATAGATAACATTTCTCAAATACATTACAAAGTAATCTATAAATATGATTTATAAAATCTACAAATTAGAATAAGGTATTTATCATGAATAACTTCTTGCTGAACTGTTAATCTCATTTTTAAAAAGTGGTAGGATGATGGGGATTAAGGACTGCACTTGTGATGAGTACTGGGTGAGGTGTGGAATTGTTGAATTGCTCTATTGTACACCTAAATGAATATAACACTTGTTAACAAGAATTAAATTAAAAAAAAATTTTTTTAAGGGTCTCCTGGATGGCTCAGTCAGTTAAGCATCTGACTCTTGGTTTCGGCTCATGATCTCACAGTTTTATGGGTTCCAGCCCTTCGTTTAGCTCTGCTCTGGCAGCATGGAACCTTCTTGGGATTCTGTTTCCCTTTCTCTCCCTGGCCCTCCCCTGCTTGTGCTGTCTCTGTCTCTCTCAAAAAAGTAGGATGGTGTTTCATTAGTTTTAAAAATATTGGATAAACACTGTTACAGAAGTTGAAATCTCTGGTTTATCCCAATAGGTGATTTCAGGAGCTTCCATAGCTGAAAAAAATTACTTCATAGAGATACCTTCTTAAAGAAAAGTTTCTCACTGAGTGTTCCTGCTTGCATAACAAATTTCCATTTTTTATAATGTCCTTCAGTTCTTAAAGTACTAGAATGAATTATATATTTTTTCAGGTTTGTAATTTTGCTTTATTGCAGTATAGTTGACACACGATATTGGTTCAGGAGTACAATACCATGATTCTACAGCTCTGTATATTGTGCTGTCCTCCCCACAAGTGTGACTACCATCTGTCACCATACAGTGCTATTATAACACTGTTGACTGAATTCACTATCTGTACCATTCATCCCTGTGACTTATTCATTCCATAACTGGAAGCCTATACCCACTACTTCCTTTCACCCATTTTGCCTCTGTATTTGTTTCTGCTTATTAGTTTTGCTTTTAAGATTTCACATATAAAAGGTATCATAACATTTGTCTTTGACTTCCTTCACTTAGCATGATACCTTCTAGATCCCTCCATGTTGTCACAAATGGGGAGATCTGTCCTTTTTATGGCTGAGTAATGTTACATTGTGTGTATATACAAAATCTTTATCCACTCATCTATCAATGGACACGTAGGTTGCTTCTATATATTGTAGATACTGTTAAAATGAACATAGGGGTGCATATCTTTTTGAATTAATATTTTTATTTTGGAGGGAATAAATATCAGTGGAATAACCAGGTCTTATGGTGGGTCTATTTTTAATTTTTCAAGGACCCTCCATACTGTTTTCTACAGTGGCTGCATCAGTTTGAGGGTTCCTTTTTCTCCACATCTGAGCCAACACTTATTTCTTGTCTTTTTGATATGAGCCATTTTGATAAGTGTAAGGTGACATCTCATTGTGATTTTGATTTGCATTTCCCTGATAAGCGATATTGAACATCTTTTCATGTACCTGTTCGTCATCTGTGTGTCATCTTTGGACAAATGTCTATTCAGGTGCTCTCCCCATTTTAAATTGGATTCTTGTGTTGAGTTTTGTAACTTTATATTTTCATTTTAACAAATAGCATTAAAACTCAAACTTTGAAACATTTGGGAGCAATTTAAACATATTGGAAAACTGAAAACTTTAAAAATGTACATTTGAAAATTTTGATAGTTGACATTGATGGTAACAAATCACATAATACTAGAAACACTTCCAAATGTTTAAAAATGCTCTAAGAAGAAGAAATTTCCAAAAACCATTGCTCTTTCGTCCATTCTTAAGAGTCTACTTTAAAGGAGAAAATATGGGGGGGTCTATTTTTTAAAGTAGTTATTACACATTATAGAAAAATTTGGAACAAGCCTTTTTGTAATAGATTATCAAAGGGGCTCATAAAGATGAATTACTAATTTGAACACAACCAGCAAAACTCTGTGGGCCTAAAACAAAGGTTTGTCATGTCTGAGTATTGGGTCTATACATAGAATCCACTTATCTTCCTAAGTGGGCATGTATGAACTGCAGTTGGTGCACAAAGTGGAATGGCAGAGTGATTTGTCAGGATACCTAACATAGGTTGTGTCAGGTCGGCAAACACAAATGTAAACAAATTATTTTAAGAAATTTTGTTGGTACTCTATTGAATCACCTTGCCACCTCAGACTTCTGAAAGACTTCATGCCTCATAGAAATCTGAATGTTTAAAGTTTAGTAACCTCCCTAAAATCTCCTAAATTACAGCTGAGACTGGAATGACCTTTATTTCCATAGAAACCATCTGCTTCCTGGTTGTACTCCCTCCCCCATCCCCAAGATTCTTAAACCCCTGCACCAATTTGCCTCAATCCTAAATCTAGTATGTGTTTAAGAAGGTAATTTATCACATCCTATTGTAATGGGACTTTTGTACTAAGTCTCCTACATCATGAAATACACATATTTGTGAGAAATGAAATACTGCAAAGTTTCTGGTAGACCGTATAAGTTCTTTTCTACCAGTTGTTAGCAGTTCTAAAGTAATCCTTTAAGACTCTTCTGAGTTTTTATTTTCCTGGGCTTTTATTTTGCAGTTTTGACCCAGGGAAACGGAGTGTGGAAGTAACTACAAAGGGAATGGTGGCCACTGAACTGCCCAAAAAAATCCTCCATCCGTTCAAGATCATTAAGAGCTTATCTGCATCAGGCACTAGGTTAGGAATTGTAGAAAACTAAAGATAATATCTTCTCGAAGGACTCACAGTTCAGGTGAAAATATACACCCTGATAAGAAAGCAGAAATAGAGGTTATGGAAAGTCAGGAAGTATGCTTTCAGTTGCAGGAACATGAAAGGATTTATGGAAGAGAAGGTATTGGACTTGATGGGTAGAACTTGAGTTGGGTAGGAGACCATTCCTTAGCAATGCCAGCCACCAGAAAGAGTGGTCATTTCAGAGATGAGGGGTGGAAATATGACTAGGGGAGTCAAAGACAAATACCATGTGATTTCACTCCTATATGGAATTTAAGAAACCAAACAAACATGGGGAAGGGGGAAAAGAGGCAAACCAAGAAACAGACTCTTAACTACAGAGAACAAACTGATGGTTACCAGAGGGGAGGTGGGTAGGGAGATGGGTTAAATACGTGATGGAAATTAAGGAGTGAACTAGTGATGAGCACTGAGTGTTGTATGCAAGTGTTGAATCACTGAATTGTACACATGAAACTAATATTACACTGTTAACTAAATGGCATTTAAACCTTGTTAGTAAACACTGTTAACTAAATGGCATTTATGACTTGAGGTCCTATCATGGAGGATCAATACGGATCATGTTTAAGAGATTTTAAAAAATTCTGTAAACATATTAAACTATTGAATTTCTTGGAGTGGGTGTTAAAGCTGTGTTTTAGGAAGATTATTAGACAATCCTTATAAAATATAAGCACATTGAAAATATGACAGGCTGAAGATGGGAAGTCCAAGAGGGGGATCTTCTTAAGGGGGGTGATTTAGGGACCATTCAGTTATTTACATATTTACAGTTACAACATTACCATTACAACATTGAGAAGCAGCCAGTAGAGGTATTGATGGGACTATTTTTAGTCAAAAGGTGAGACAGCATTTGGAGGATGGAAGGAAAAGATATACAAGAGAACAGGCTGTCAAGAACTTTGTCAAGAGAATAAAGTTGAGAAAACTCAATTAGGTTTGGACAATGAGTTAAGAAGTTACTTTGAGAGTACTAGGATTACAAACTGCAGATTGATGATGTATTTGATGGGGCATATGCTGGTTTTTTATTAGTCTTATGTAAGGGAATATATTCTTGACTTCACCAAGAGAAATGTAAGCTTTCATTTACCAGAAGAATTTGGAGAGTAGTCATTAATCTCAAGCCTGCTGCAATTTACATACTAAGTTTATCCTAGATCTTGTGGTTTGGAGTACCATTGTGGTAGTAGAATGTCTAGGTTTGGATCAAGTCTACTTTGATTTCAGTGAGTGAACTATGGCAAGTTAACATGTCAAGAAACAAGATTTTATTTTCTTGGCATAAAAACAGTGGCTACCTAAAGAGGATTATTTTTTAGAGCTAAATGGAACAGTAGGTAAGGTGGTTGTCACTCAGGCCCATTACCTAAAGGTTTGATGTATTTTGCTTATTATCACATCCAATTCTTTTTCTTCAAGAGCTAAAAACTCCAATACTATATAAGGGTAATAACACAATGAACAATCTAAAGCAAGTTATACTCTAAGAGAAATCAATTTGGACCGTAGTTTTTTTTTTTTAATGGAAATGTGATATCCAGAAAAATTTTAATTTTTTTAATGTTTATTTTTGAGATAGTATGAGCAGGGGTGGGGCAGAGAGAGGGAGACATAGAATCCAAAGCAGGCTCCAGGCTCTGAGCTGTCAGCACAGCTGGGTTCAAACTCAGGGACCGCAAGGTCATGACCTAAGCTGAAGTCAGACCCTTAACTTACTGAGCTACCTAGGTGCCCCTATCCAGCAAAATTTTAAATCAAAGATACAGGTTGATGAATTTTCCAAAGTGAACACACCTGTGTAGTTAGCACCCAAACCAAGAATATCAGCTCCCTAGAAATTCCCCCATATACTCCATTGTAGTCACTTTCTGCCCCCCAAAAAGGTGACCCCTATTCAGACATCAAATATCATAGATAAGTTTACCTGCCTTTGACATTTATATGTGTAGGACTTAGATAAATTGAGAGTCACAAAATTATGAGATTCACGTTGTAATTGTGGTTTGTCATTGCAATCTAGTATGAATATATAATTGTATGATATGAATAAATATAATTTATATGGTTAGCTGACAAGCATTTGAGACTTTAACGAGACTTACAAATAAAGTCGTTTATTTTTAAATTTGAGACTTACAAATAATGCTGTTAAGAAAATTTCTTGCCTGTATTTTTGACCAACATGTATGCAGATCTGTTGGATACGTAGACAGTAGTTGAATCTTAGTGTGGTATGTGCACAAGTTTGGGTTTAGTAAATACCAGTTTTCTGAGGATGGTTGAATGAGAATTCCAGTTATTCCGCAACTTGTCAACACTTGATATTATCAGACTTTTCCATTTATAATATTCGTGAATTTCTATTTCATTTATTCATTCAGTGGATATTTACATGGCAGTTACTGTGTGTCAGGGATATTTACAAAGCCCTTGCTGCAGTGAAGGAATGGATCTGGAGATTAGATATTACATCTTACAGTTAGTAAAGACTAAACAAGCACATTTTCTGTTTATAGTAACTTTATTTACAATTACCAAAAATTGGAAGCAACAAAAATTTCCTTTAGTTGGTGAGTGGATAAAATGTGATATATTCAGGCAATGGAATATTATTCAGCACTAAAAAGAAGTGAGTAACCGGACTATAAAAGATATTGAGGAAATTTATATGCACATTACATATGAGGCAATGGCCCCAAGAGCCAATAACTTTCCTTGGAGTATTCCACCAAGCCTCTTTGTACTTCTAGTAGCTGGATGTGCCTAGCATCATGCCATCTCTGACGTGTTAATACCAAGCATGGTTGGTTAGTTTTTCTGATCCTTTTTGGACTTCTTCCTCGTCTCCTCCCACAATTGTATAAGGACTAATTTGCATAATATAATTCATATTTCATAATATAGTGGTTTTCCTTTCCAGTTTGAAACCTTATGGATACAACAGACATAATTTTAAAACTATGAAGAAAATAAAGGATATAATTAATAAACACTAGGGGTTGCAGTTGTCCCTAAAAAAGGAGGGAAGGGTGCTGTTGTGAGACGCATATGGAGGGCTTTGGACATATTCATATTCTGTGTCTTGACTTGGTAGATATTTTGTAACATTTGTTTTATTAAAGCACACAAATATTTAACATGATATCAATATACTGACAAATAGACTGGTGTTGCTTACTATCTGGAAATGATTTTAATGACTGAGTATGAAAAAACAAGTATAAGAAAAAGCAATGAAAACAAACTAGATAATATTGAAGCAAGTTGAAATGATTCTTTTATGACAAATATTGA
>CM053571.1:67093740-67293550 GCA_028646485.1 Cryptoprocta ferox
TATTTTGTAACATTTGTTTTATTAAAGCACACAAATATTTAACATGATATCAATATACTGACAAATAGACTGGTGTTGCTTACTATCTGGAAATGATTTTAATGACTGAGTATGAAAAAACAAGTATAAGAAAAAGCAATGAAAACAAACTAGATAATATTGAAGCAAGTTGAAATGATTCTTTTATGACAAATATTGATTTGGCTCTTAATATGATTTGAAATATAAATGTAATAATTAGTAATTATATAAACTATGAAATGAGCCTATGAGAATTATGAATTAAACATTTTATCAGCAGATAAAATCTTTTGAGTTACATGTAAGAATTTTAGAGAAGGCTAAAAAGTTTGGCATATATAAATGCCTTTTTTGAGCTATAAATGTTTTTTTTAGTTCTTTCCTCAAATTTTTATTTAAATTCCAGTTAGCATACAACGTAATATTTCAGGTACAAAATTTGGTGACTCATCACTTACAACACCTAATGCTCGTTACAACATGTAGAGATGATTATCATTCATTTCTGAGACAAATGTTCCTTTTAATGGGATTTTATTTAACAGAAAATACTATAGTTCCAACACTAGTTCAAAAATAATTGAAAATATTGCATCAAACATTTAGATTTCTGTGGAACATAACTTTGGTGTAATTATTAAAATTGTCAGAAAAATGCCCACAGTATCATTTCTATTACTAGCTTGTGATTTTTTTCAGGGTATAAACATATATTTATGGAAGTTTTCTTCTATTATAGTAGATTTTATCCATCCTAAACCCAAATATAATATTTGACAGGTAGAACCAGAAAGCATTTTGTATGATTGATAATTAAACCATTAAATATAGTGTAAGAATTAAAATGCAAGTTATACTGTGTAAATGATGTACTATATTTTTAGGAGAGTGGAAGAATAAAAGGAAATTAATACTCCCACATTAATAAAAAATGACTCCTTATTCTGCCACCAGAGACAGTTCCCATTTCTCCATCTGATGGAAAGTTCTTTACTGTTGAGTTCTGGGCTTTGGGAAGATTTTCACTTCTAGTAATCTGGAAGTTAATCAGTCATGGCTCCATCCTCACTCCTGGGTATTTCTTAAGGGTCAGGGAACAGGTTCAAACGCAGTAGCTCATGTGGGCTCCTATATCCATGCCAGCCTTTCTCTACTGAAATTGGCAAGTTCTCCATTTCAGATGAAACCAGGAAGAGGCCCTTATCTCTCTTGATCCACAGGGCACCTCCTAACATCAGAACAACAAAAATCTTGAAGAAAAGCTCTATTACATGAAGCTTTCCTCTGGGTTATTTTTGTAGAACAAAATTCAACTCTATCTCATTCAGATAAAACAGATTGCATATTTAAAAGATCTTCATATATATTTGCTCATGTTTTTTTCAACATAGTATTTATTCACTTGTTCAGTAAACATATGTGCTTCTGTTTTAAGTTTAGTATTTTCATAATTCGTCAACATCTTTATTATGTGTGGGCCTATTTTGGTAGAAAGTCTAGTTATTTTTGCTGACACATAATTTATGCATGAAAATCATCCTAATATCCAATTTTATTAAGATATTCCCTTTATTTAGATACAGTAAAGTAGGTCAGGTAAGATTATGGTTTATGTTGACATCCTTGGAGATGCATTTTATGAAATTAAATCTTCAGATTTTTGTCATTCTCCAATTATGAGAATATTTTATAGTTCTTAAGTCAAAACAGGGAAAATTTGTCAGTAAATCCAATGTATACATTGGGAAAGTGTTTTTTCAATATATTTTAATGCTTAGGAAAACTCTAGAGAACTTAAAAGAGAAATTATTTCGATTTTAGCTTGTGGTTATGATATTAAAAAGCAGATTCTTTTTGGAAGCCTATTTTCTCAGAAACTGATATTTTGAAGCCTGGGAATAACTTCAGGATTTCATTCAGGTAATTGATGTCATAGGAAAAGGCAATCAAAAACCATGATATTTATTTGATAATTCTTAACTGAAGAATGGCATATTGTCCTTCTACCAAAGATGCCCAATAATTCAGGTATGCAGAAATTTGCATTTTCTCATTTGTGCAAATAATAGACTTTTGATCAACCCATTAAATAAAGACTCAAATTGTGATTCTTAAAATATTTGAAAACCACCAGTTTCTCTCTCTCTCTCTCTTTGGTATCACATCTTTAAAATTGGGAGATAATTCCAATTTTTTTATCCTACACAGAGCATAAATTCAGTTTTCTCAACTGGAGTAGACATAGTTTTCATGTCTAGTGAATCTTTAAGTTGGAGACCAAACCACAACACAGGAAATCCATATGATCTTCATTTTGAGTTGAGACTGATATATATGAAATATTGACCTGTAATTCTCATTCTGCACACTGAAGTAAGAATATATTAAATTCCTCCTCCACAGGACAAATATTTGAGGACAGCTCCATGCTTAGAGCGGAGCCTGCTGTGGGGCTTTATCCCATGACCCTGGAATCATAACCCGAGCTGAAATTGAGTGTGACACTCAACTGACTGAGCCACCCAGGTGTCCCTTAAATTTGTTTTTAGTAGTCCCACAGTTTTCTTATACTGATCTTACATCAGTATAAACCGATATGTATCACGTGTGATACTGTCATTAATCACATTATTTATCTTTAGCAGTAGATAATATTTTTAAGCCAACATGTATTTTTATTTCTTCCCTAATAGCCTCAGTTCATTTACTTTTTAATTCTCATATCTTTTTTTTTAGTTTCAGGTTTTTGTTTAAATCTCCTGACTTTTAAATAAGTTCTCTCAACTTCATATTACAAGTAAATCAGGAAGCATGCTTTCCATGTCTTCATAAAGTACCCGATAGTGTCCTCCACAACAAGGTGGATCTAGAGCTCTAGAACATACCTTTAGAGACAACTCTCCAGATGGCCCTTAATCTCCATTAATGAGCCAAATATCACTGATTATGGTTTTGAATAGTTTTATTGAGATGACACGTGTACATAGTTAAAAGATGGTGCTAAAATGTTGATAAAGAAAAAGCTATCTCCTCGCACAGGTTTTCCTACCCCAGAAATAATCTTCAAATCCTTTGATTTTTTTCTTCCATATTTCCTATTAATAGGTTTTTCTGCTATTTATGATGCATCAAAAAATATTATCTATTGGCTTCATTTAATAGAGGTTGAGACTTTAACTCTCTTATATGACCAATAATTCTATAATCCTATCTTCCAAATAAATTTCAGTTAATAGTACACCTTATGCCAGTGTCTATACTGTAGTGTACTTTGAAGCACTGCTCCTTTCTTACAAACTCTTTAATTTCCCTGGAGTTAATAATAGCTTTGTTTAAAAATTTGCTTAGTTTTTTTTTTAATGTTTAATCACTATTCTTTCAAGTGCCTGAACAGATAGATATGCAAAATCTCTATGAACATTTTTTCTACAATACCCAGATATTTCCTCTTTCCTAGACTTCTTGCAGAGACCTCCCTCCAGAATAAACTCTTCCTCCTCTCATCTGAACATAACCCTGTGGTACCAGTCTCTCATCCTGTGAAAGTCTTTGCACTCATCTTCGATTTTGATGACTTTTTCTTGTATCACATATTTCTTTTTAAAATTTACTCTCTCTAGGGGTGCCTGGATGGCTCAGTCGGTTAAGCGGGTGACTTCCATTTAGGTCATGATCTGGCAGTTTGTGAGTTCCAGCCCCTGGTCGGAGGCCGTGCTGACAGCTCAGGGTCTGGAGCTACTTTGGATTCCTCTCTCTCTGCCCCTCCCCCACTCACACGCGCTCTCTCTTTCTCTTTCTCTCTCAAAAATAAACATTAAAATTTTTTTTTTAATTTACTCTCTCCAAAACACTTTTAACTGTGTCTTCCTAAAAAAAATGAGAAATAATATTTTTCCATCTTGCAAACCTGAAGCTGTCTTTAACCAATCTTCATATTTGATTAATAATTTGAATGGTTATAGAATTCTAGTTTGAGAATAATTTCCCTCAAGATTGTTCCATAATTTTTAAGTATCATTAACTTACAGTATTATATTTTCAGGTGTTCAACATAATTCGATAATTTCATACATTAGTGCTCATAACAATAAGTGTACTCTTAATCTTTTTTATCTATGTCACCCATCCCACCTACCCACCTCCCTTCTGCAACCACCAGTGCTCTGTATTTCAGTGGGGGTTTTTTTGGTCTCCTTTTTCATTTTACTTTTGTTTCCTAAATTCCACATATGAGTGAAATCATATGGTATTTGTCTTTCCGTCTGACTTATTGCACTTACTGTTATAACCTCATCCATGTTCCTGCAAATACAATATTCATTTTTATAGCTGAGTAACATTCCATTGTGTAAACACACAACATCTTTATCCATTCATCTATGGATGGCCCCTTGGGCTGTTCCCATATCTTGGCTATTGTCGATAATGCTGCAATAAACTTAGGGGTGCATATATCTTTGCAAATTAGTGTGCTGTACTTCTCTGTGACTTCTTTATTTTATAACTGGAAGTTTGTACCCTTAATCCCCTTTCTCTTTCACCCATTTTCCCACCCACCTCCTCTGGCAACCACCATTTTGTTCTGTATATTTAAGAGCCTGGTATGGGTTTTTTTTTTCTTTGTCTTGTGTCTTTTATCTTTTTATTTTGTTTCTTAGATTCCACATATGAGTGAAATAAAATTTTCCTTAGAATTTCTAAGGCATCTTCTAGCATTCTGATCTTTTTACTGAAGTCTGGTGTGTCTGAATTCTAATCTGTTTTATATGCCCTTATCTTTATACTTTTGCTGCTGAAGATTTGGTATCTTTATCCCTGTCATTCTAATATTTCATGATGAGATGACTGTGTTTAAAATTCAGTTTTCTGGCCATTTTGTGGGCCCTTGCATTAAGGAGACTTGTATTCAGAAAACTGGTTGTATTTTTTTTTATAATTTATATGCAATGGTTTTCTTTATTGAACTCATTCTAGTTGAAGGTTGGGATTCTTGGATTTATCTTCTAATTCTCTTTTTATTCTCCTATCTTTGTCATTTGGTTTCACACAGTGGGAAACTGTCAATATCTATACCATCTCGAGTTATTTTAGTTATGTTTTTAATTATCAGAAGCTTTTTCTTTGCATTCAGCTTGCTTTGGGATCATAGTATTCTATTCTTATTTCTTCCATATTTCTTGGCCTCTTGGCTCTGCAGGTACCATTTTGTCTTCCTTCATATTGATCTTCTTCATTCCCTTTATCCTCTTCAGATCTCCCAAAGTTACTGAAATCTATTTGATTCACTCTGATTTTGTGGGATTGAGGGAGGGGAAATGAACACATTGGTCACTCCACCATTTTTAACTGAAACTGGTTATTTTTTTTAACCAGATGTCTATTTGCCTTCCCTTCCAGTTTCTCTACCATATGCCCACTGTGACAATCACTTAAGGTATGTCTGATGTGTTTTACAGTGTCTAAACAAAATTTGTTTTTCAAGGAGAACAAGATAGGACCTTACTGGAATTCCATTGGGGTGATTATGCTTCTATCTCACCATTGAATGAATTCTAAGTGTATGAGCCTTGAACAACCATGTTCCATTCAAGTATTTCATAGAGAAATCCATGCCATAGGTTATACTTTCACCAGTTTATATTAAGGATTAGGAAAGGAAGAAAAAGGGGAATGGAAGTTTAATATGCATTTAGAGTATTGTGTCAAGAACTGTTTTAGGTTATTAATATGTTATCCTTTAATCTCACAACTACCCTGAGGTAGGTATTACTGCCACTTTATTATGAGAAAACTGAAGTCATCAAGGTTAAGCATCTAGCCCAAGGTTGCTCAGCTAACAATGGAGACTCATATGATGGTGTCCAATTCCAAACCCCATGCCCTTTTATTCTACCTTCTACTTCCCAATAGTAAAAACTATCAAACCCCACCTTAAGTTTTCACACAAAGAATTCATTTTAATCTAACTAATTTTGAAATTAGCTTAAATTCACTAAAAGTAATCCCTAAAACATTCTTGCTTCACAACTTTTATTACATATGATAAGTAGATGTAAATATATTCAATGGGTATTATTTTTCTAATTTCAACTCTTTTTCCTTATCAAAGCATTCATAGATCTCTTTAAATTTCTCATCTGAGAGTTCTCTGTGCATATTCCTTTTCAGACCATTATAACCCTACTTAAAAGCAAACTTCTTGGCTTTATTTCTATTAACTCCTACAGCTAGCACAAAACATTTGTAGAAACTTGAAATGGCAAATCCTGCTATTTTGCTGACACTTGAGTTTAAGAATTTCATAAATGTTACCATAGTAATGCCTTAAAAGTCAATATTTTTTCAAGGTATGCTTTAGGTATTTTTCTGATCTTTTTAGCTTTTTATGGTCTACCCACACTAAATAGTTTTCTACTTTGTTCCATCCAGAGAGGCAGATGCTCAAGATTCTGGATGTAGGCTCCCAGGGGACAAGAGTGGGGTTTTCATCTTGGAATAGGCCGAACAATCTTACAGAAGTCATGTCCTGGTTGTTGTGATTTGTATAAAGACAAAAAAAAAAGTTAACCTGCAATAATGGCCCCAAAAGATTTATGAAAATTAGACATTTATGTTGTTTTCATATTGATAAAAACATTTTTTCCTGTTACCATATAATTGCAAAGATTTATGTTACTCAGTGAGTCAATAAAAACTCTAAACAGGAACTCTTTAGATGAGTTCCCCTTGCTAAACAGATTTTATAGAAGAGTCTGAAATGTTCATTACCCCTTTATAGTACACACAAACTATACTATTAGAAAGCTAAAAGAACAAATTACAAGTTTTAAACTCAGGAGTTTTTCCTGTATTTTTTAAAATTATAAATAGTGCTTACATTTTGAATTAAAATTATATTTACTGGGTGATGGGTACTAAGGAGGGTACTTGCTGGGATGAGCACTGGGTGTTCTATGTAAGTGACGAATCACTAAATTCTACTCCCGAAATCAATATTACAATATATGTTAACTAATTTGGATTTAAATAAAATTTTAAAAAATGACGTTTACTCTTTCTTATAGCAAAATAAACACGAGTTTAACAACTAATGGCATGTTTGTAATGATTGTTCATCAAATCTTATTATTGAACAAAATTAATCAAATAATTGATATTTTAGTTATCTGTCACTGGGATGATTTTTCTTTCTGATTTTCTAATATTTTATATGTAGAAATAATATTGTATAATTGAAAATTCCTGTAAAGTATTTGCATTAGTTATTGATTGCAACTTTCCTTCACATTTGAAAGTGAAAATAATCACAAAACTTGTTCAAAGTCATAATTTAGGCAATATCAATCCTATTGAAATATAATTGAGATAATCATGTTAGCTTAGAACTATAAACTCACTGTGTATGTACATAACTATATACTATATTTAGAAATAAATAACTTAAAACATGAAATAGAAATTTAAAATGTTATAATTATTGGGGCCCCTGTGTGGCTTAGTTGGTTAAGCCACCGACTTCAGCTCAGGTCATGATCTCACGGTCAGTGAGTTTGAGCCCCTAGTTGGGCTCTGTGCTGACAGCTCAGAGCCTGGAGCCTGCTTTATTTTCTCTCTCTCTCTCTCTCTCTCTCTCTCTCTCTCTCTCTTTCTCTCTCTCTCTCTCATTTTCTCTGCCCCTCCCACGCTCATGCTCTGTCTCTTGAAAATGAATGAACGTTAAAAACAAGTGTTATAATTATTACAATGACATGAATGTAATTTAAGTTTGCTGGATATGTTTGTTAATAATATATTTCTTTGTCCCTTAAATTGGGACTCAAAGCACTTTTGCAAATGAATCTGACTTAAAAAAATTTTAAATGTCTGGAGTTGCAAACTTTAAATTAATCAGAGGCAATGCAATAGAATATGATATATTTCAGTAGTGATTATTTTTAGGACCAAATGCTGTCTTGGTTTATTAAAGCTGCATAGTCAAAGAATGTCTGTAACAGGTTAAAAAGAATTTTCAAACTCCATTTAATTTTAAAACTCCATGTCTAATCTTTCAGGAAATACTATGAATAGGGTCACTGTTGATAGATTTAGTATCTTACTCTTTAGTGCACATATGCATTGAATTAAAGGAACAGTAGCAGTACTATTTTACAGAGCTGACACCCTACTCTTAATATGCATATTTTGTCATTTTTTTGTTTAAACACAGGGATACCCTATTCTATATTCTGGCTATTTATTCTAACTACGTTAATGTTTTACTTCTCTAATGAGGAGTTCTATTTAAAATAATGTTCCACCAATGTAGAAGAATGCCCCTAAGTACGTAGTAGTTGCATAAAACTCATATCTAAAATTTTACTGAAATTGGGCTTTTCTCTTAGATATGTAGATGCTACTGGCTTCCTGAAGATTTAAAAAACCATGTTGTTCCTGGGTTCAGACGCAGTCTTTTTAGTTTACTTAAAGAATGTTACAGGCTTCTTAAAAATCAAAAAGAATAGATTAAACATATGCATGTACACATACACACAAGTGTTTTATTTCACAAAATATCTAATTTATGGTCTGTCTTGATCCAAAAAACCATCATTTCCCTATTTTGCCATTTCATGATAAATCTTGTTTTGTGATCATGTTGTAAGGACATTTAACATATAATCACCAAAACATTTTAAAAAGTCTCCTGCAAAATAGTTATGGTCAAATTTTTCCGTTAAAAATTTAATCTTTGCTACAGAAGCATAACACAGTTCAGCTTTGCAAAAGATCAAAGATAAATAATACATGTTCCTATATTGAGAAATTCGTTGATACTTTTGGAATTGGCACTTTAAGGCTAAGGAACATAGAACTAATTCTCTCAAATTATTTCAAGAGACACTCCAATACCTAATTATATCATTGTGTTTAAATCAAAACCACTCCATTTTATACGTAGTAGTTTGATGCTTCCTCAGTCACATTTGATGGAAATGATTTCTGGTTTGTAATAAAGCATATTCAGATTTAGATTTGTAATGTACAATGATTGCATTACTGGGAGCTTGTCTTTTCTAAAGCAAAATGATGGTGTGAATGGTTTTGTCACCTGGTTGTAGGTTTTCCTGGGTTGTAGGTTGTCTCAGGAAATGGGCTAATACCTGGCATACAATGAGCAAGTGGGTAGATAGGACACCCAGACATATGGCTGTGGGCTTTCACATTTTAAGCAGATAACTATGGACCTTGCTGTCGGGAGACAGATGATGTGCTAGCTAGAAATAAAGCAAAAATTCACTTCATCCAATTTTCCCAGTTTTATTGAGATATAATTGACATCAATATAGAAGTTTAAGGTGTACAACATAATGGTTAGACTTCTATTGGGAAGTGAACACTGCTGTGAGTTTAGTTAGTATCCATCATTCATATAGACACAATAAAAAAAAGCAAAAATAATTCCTTGTGATCTCTTAGAATTTATTCTCAACAATTTCCTGTATATATGATAGCAGTGTTAACTATAGTCAGCATGCTGTATATTACATCCCTAGTGCTTATGAAATCTGTACCTTTGATCACCTTTCTCCAGTTCCTCCCTCTCACCTTCATCACCTCTGGTAACCACAAATCTGATCCCTGAGTTTTTTGTTTTTTGTATTTTTAAGATTCTATGTATAAGTAAGACCATACAGTATTTTTCTCTGAGTTATTTCACTTATAATGCCCCCAAGGTCCACCTATGTCATTGCAAATAGCAGGGTTTTCTCACTTTCTATGACAGAATAATATTCCATTGTATATATGTATACCACAGCTTTTTTTGTTATTTAAGTTTATTGATTTATTTTGAGAGAGAGCACGTGAGTGGGGAGGGGTGGAGGATGGGGAGAGAATCCCAAGCAAGCTCCACCCTATCAGTGCAGAGCCCAACATGGGACTCGATTCCACTAACCATGAGATCGTGACCTGAGCCAAAATTGCTTAATCGACTGAACCACCCAGATGCCCCTACCATAACTTCTGTATCCTTTTATCCATTGATGGACCTAGCTTGTTTCCATGTCTTGGCTTTTGCAAATAATGCTATGAATGTAGGGGTGAAGATATCTTTTAAAGTTAGTGTTTTCATTTCCTTTGGATAAATTTGCAAAACAAATGTATCATATGGTAGTTCTATTTTTAATTTTTTGAGGATCTTCTATACCATTTTGCATAGTGGCTACATCAGTTTACAATCTCACCAGCAGTGCACAAGGGCTCCCTTTCTCCACATCATCACAGAATTATGTTTTTTATGATGGTCATCCCAATAAGTGTGATGTGATATTTCATTGTGCTTTTAATTTGTATTCCCCTGATGCTTAGTTATGTTGAGAACCTTTTCATGCACCTGATGGTGATGTGTTACATTTCCTAGGACTGGAGTTAAATAAACTTCATTTTCCTATTTTGTTTAGCAATTTAAGTGTCTAGAATCAACATCTTTCACAAACTGTCAATTCCCTCCTTTGTAATATCTTTACAAACAAAATAATCACACCTCAAATATCAAAAGTAATCTTATTCTGGAACTATGTACAACTTTAGAAACAAGTTTAGACTTGTTATAAAGTGAATCATATTAGAACAATTAAGGAATTCCACGTTCCTATCTTGAAATTGAAAGTGCCATCCAACCTGCACAACTTTGGAGATTGTATTTCATTTTTAGAGGTTGAAAATTCTATATTTGTTTCAAATTTTCTTTTTTCCTTAAGTAGACATTTGTCTTCACCTATTTTAGAGGAATAGTCAGCTAAGGTTACTTGTATTTAATGTCACCACTTCTGAAGTAGATTGTATTCTATTTCTACTATTCCACGGCATTTATGAAAATATCTCAGAATTTAAGACTATATTAACTAAGAACATTAGGGGTGATTTTTAAGAATTCTTTTGCCAAGAATGCAGGAAAATACACAGTGTTAGTAAAATCTCAAGGGAGTAAGATGGTATCAGGAATATAAAATAGAGAAAAATAAAAAAATTGCTGGGGTACCAAAGAAAAGAATTATCATTTTTGAGTATTCCTATTAAGTGGGCCTATTTGTGGTATCTTTGCAACTCAGAATGTTTTGTGGTTTGAGAGAAAGAGGGTAGCATTTCACTAGTTATTCACTTTATGACAACATCATTGCAACTAAAACATGATTCTTTGCATAACATAATCTCTTTTACTTAAATCCTCATATAGAATTCATCAGACTTGATAAAATATACTTACTTCTCTTCAAATCTTGAGGAAACAGAGCTCTACTTTAAAAGTGCAACCAAGCATAATTTATTTTGCAATTCTTTGTACTTTATCTTTCCTAGAGAACTTTGTGTTTATAAACCAATAAATATATTCCAAGGAATTTAAAATGTGTTAAATTACCTTGGAGTTTAAGAAAAGCAAAAGGAAGTGCTTACACCAAAGATCAACATCAATTAATCAGCCAATATTTACTATACCTACCTTTTTGTGGGTGATGTGGGTTATCTCTAAAAGGTCCTCAACCTCCAGAAGTCTGGGTAGATAAAGAATGTGACAAAAGTAGAAAATGATGAAGTGCTAAAAACAGAGTGAGACTCAGAAGAGTTCAGAGAAGTGAAAGATTGATATGTATTTACCTTAGACATAGGATTGACTTAGAGATTTAAGGATAAATCACATTTAGCAAGCATCAAGGGAAGTGATTAATTGAGGTAAAAAGAAATAATATGAATTAGGCACTCTTGTTAAGTGAATATGTCACATTAAAGAGAAAGTTATTATTATTATATTATGCCTAAATAGAGCAAAGGTGTGTGTTGAAAAGTAACAGAATTAAGGTCAGAAAGGTATGTTGACTGAAATTTAATGGATCAAGAAAGCAGGAAAGAATATAAGTTTTGATTTACTATTGAAGGCAATAGGCAGCCATTGTCAGTTTTTGAGCAAAAAAATGTTTAAAATTATGTTTAATAATAGTCTTGCTTAAAGATTAGAATAATGTTGAAGAGGAAGATAATCTTGAGTTAGAGTAGGAGACACTATTCAGTTTTGTGAAGAATAATTTTGACTTTCATAGTGTACTACAATGTCTGAGTTTACATTCCATTCATAGATATTGCTCGTAGAGGAAATATATCACTGAATTCTAAAGTAGAATCTTCAGTATCCCCCCTTATGGTACATAGTTTAATAAATGAACTCGTCCTTTTTATCCAAAATATCAATAATTTGCTGCATATTCACTGTGTAATTGTTGGATTCTTGGCACTGTTAGAACTCAGAATTTTACAAAACAGACACATGGGCAAGGTCCAGAAACGACTTATTAAACTAATATATGACCATCCGCCTTTGTCCATCGACAAGCTTACTTCTTCAAAACTGACTTTAAATATCACCTTCTCCTTGAGTACTTATCAAACATCCCAGAAATGAATGACAACTTTTTAGAATTTCTTAAATCCCTAATTTTTATTGTATTATTTTAATGGTCTTTATACCTTGTGTTTTTTTCTGATCTTTATTGGGTTTACTATTACCTAGATCTACTTTGGTATTATTGATTTAATATATGGTATGTGTCATTTAGATTATAAATATTTTGAGAATAAATCAAGGTCAAAAGCAAAAGGTGTTTAATGAATCTGTGTCTTCAATCCTTGGTATATGGTAGAAACTCAATAATATTCATAGAACAAATAAGTTACTAAATATTTTTACATATTCCATAAGAACAATTGTGTTGATCTTAATTATCTACAGTAATGCTTGCTAACCGGAAGAGTAATGAATGCTCTTCTAAAGATCTAAAGCTTAGAAAAAAAATAATATATACCTCAGGAGAAAATCATTTTTTCCATGTGTGAACATGTATATATACTTCCTGATGATATATACTTCATACTCAATAATACATAATGTTTCTGGTATAAAAAGATAACATGCTCTTTGAAAAACAGATAGTGAAGTCAAGAAACAGAGAAGTACCCAAGTCAGAAAGAGTAGAGCGTATAGGTAGATCCAAGAGAAAAGGTCAACGGGAAAGAATGCATACTTACTACAAGTTACGAAGATCCCTTAGGGATTTTCACAGAATTAAGTGTGTTCTAAGTGACCTATAAGGCTCTGTTAAAGAGAACATTTCAGATATGATAATAAGTCTTAATAATCAATGCACTGAATTAAACTAATTGCGTACACAAATGAGATTTAATATTGCAGATCCTATAAGATGATAAATTATCTCCCAACTATTTTTTTAATTTAAAATATTTTAAGCATCTAATAGTCTGTATTAGATAGTCTCACAGTCTTTGAACTGATAGATAAAATGTATAATAAATTAATCTCAGAACTCAGTGTATGTTTCTAAATGAAACCATATGTGAACAGCTGTCTCAGAGGTATGATAGGAGTTGTCTGGAATCCATGTCTTTGCTTAACTTTTCCCTGGTACATATATCATGCTGAAAATTGCCAACATCCTGAAACTATATAAAGGAAAACAGTAGAAAAGGACGCTAATATTTACTGAGGATGTACCATGTATAATAGAACTGAATTAGACCTTTCTTATTCTTTATGTCATCCTTATAATGAAACCGTAATATTGATGTTATCCCCATTTTATAAATGAAGAAACTGAGTCTTGGACAGGTTATGAAATGTGCATAGAGTCACCCTGGTAGTAAGAAGCAGAGCTCTTTCCACAGCATGGCTTTAGCCTTACTCATTAAATGGCAACTGGCTGAAAGACGAAATCATTTTTTCACTTATATCTATACAGAGATTTTAGTTATCTTTTTACTGAACACATTGGACGGTTGATTGTACAGAGAGATATTTTTCCAGATTGATGCAAAAAACAAACCTGAACTGAATTGCACTTAAAAAAGATAAGTTTTCTTCTTTCTCAATCACAGTTCTCTGCATTGAGAAATCATTGCATTTTCTTTATGCACCCTAAGCATACTTTGCAATATGGGAAACATATGGAGTTAAAAGTAGAATAGGTGGTGATTATACTAAATTTAAATTAAACGATCATGTGTGATAACAGGAGTTCACTTCAGATAGTCTTTAACCTTAAGGAATCTAAACCATTTATGTACCAGAAGAATGCTTGGTACACTGTAGACAATGCTTTTTATGGAATTAATGGATAGCATATGTCCATCAATGTACTTCAATGTCCATTGATGGTCCAGGGCAGATGGACAAATTTTAAATTCTCTCCAGTTAGAAATATCCAAATATATCTTAATGAAAACATCAAAGGAATGATGTTTTGATAGCTTCATTTTGTGTATTTTAAAGATAAATTGGTCAAATAAAATGAATCAAGTGTATTCGTGCTTATTTTCTAGTGCTCAGCTTCTTGTGGTAAAGGTTTAAAGTACCGCGAGGTGCTTTGCATTGACCAGTTCCAAGGGAAATTAGAAGAAAAATATTGCAGTCATCTCCAGAAACCTCGAACTCACAAAGCTTGTAGATCTGTCAGATGCCCTTCATGGAAAGCCAATAGATGGAAGGAGGTAAGTGGTGTATTTTATAATCGTAAACGTATTTTTGGATTTAAAAAAAATATCAAATGCCTATGTTGAAATAACCTTGAAAATTTTACTCCACTAAAATGTGTTTTAGTCTGTTATACATGATTTCGTACTATGCTCTGGATTAATGTACAGACATTTGCTAAGTCTATATTTAACAAATTAGTCCATTGATTTTTTTTTTGTGACTGCTGATGATCATAATATTATTCCAGGTAGTTTAAAAGTAAAGTATAGATGATATATATAGTGACGTCCTTGTTTCCACACTAAAATCTTGGATTTTGAGGTAAGATTACATTTTGGAAAAGGTTAAGTTCTAAACAGGATCATAATTGGGAGTTGTTAACGAGTTAGGAACATGTCCGAACTAGGTAGCCTGGACTGGTCTAAGGCTAAAGTGGACACACCGGGAAAGACTCAACAAAAATGAAGCTGAAGTGTACATGAGATCCAGACTGAGAACTCAGTTTATAAAAGAAGGGTGATTGATACCTTTCCTGGCATACTCAGGGAAGTAAGCCTATAGTCTAAATGGGGGTGGCATACATTTGCTCGTGGTTGTCAAGCAAAGACCAGCTTGGGAAGTGGCAAAAAGGTAAGACCATGAATGAAGTCTGAAATGTTCATTAGAATAATTTCTGAGGGCCTGATTTCAATGGGGATAGGCTTTCAGCACAGTCAGCTGGCTGCTCTCAGCTGGATGTTTAGCCATTTCTTAAAGGGCATAATCCAGAGAAGGGAAGAGAAACTTCTGCTGATGCAGCTTCCTTGCTTCTGTGTGATGTTGGAACTGTGTATGTTAGGCAGATAGTGGTTCAGAGAGGAGCCAGATGTGGGGCTCACCTGTGTTCCTAAGTCATCATAATTTACTCTGTGACGTTAGAGCCTTGGTGCAGGGCATCAGCTTTTAAGTGGCACTGTGTCAGCACATCCATGTTGTTGAATTAAAAGCTCCCAAATTGCATGAGCATCTCAGGTTTCTTTGAGGAAGAGATAGCCTTGTCCAAAGGTTCAAGGGCTGAGAATAGTGCTTAATATTTGAAAATTGGAGGCAATATGTTTCCTTCTTATCCCACAAAAAATACTCATATTCTTGAGCATTTGCTTCTACATTGAATTTTGGTAAGGTAAGTAAAATTATTTTTAATGCTTTAGCACAGGCCACGATTGAAAAGATTTCCCATTAACCTATTTTATTTCATATATGCCACTACTACCTACTAAGTTGTTCAAGAAAGAACCACTGGATCATTTTCTTTCTCTCTTGACCCTGCAGTCAGTCACTCAACAGTTTCTCTCAATTCTCTGCTCCAGGATAGTTCATCACCTATTCCCAGATGTACAATGGCCTCCCCAGAAGTATTTTTGCCATTATTTACTTGCATAGAGTGTGAGCTCTAGAATAACTCAGATATTATTGTGTCTCTTAATATCTTCTGTGACTGACCATTGCCTTTGGATGGTAAGTCTACAACCTATGCCTACTTCTTCAGCATTGTCTCAGGCCACTGAATCTTAGGGACAATGGATAACTTGTTCACTAAGAGCCTAACTTAGTATTGAGCTAAATACTTCTTATCATGAATAGTGTGATTTAGTTGCAAAAAAGACTTTCCAACTCTGGATTTGTATATTTGTTATGTTTTGCTTAAAATCAGGGTTTTCCTGGGGCACCTGGTAGCTCAGTCAGTCAAGCATCTGTCTTCGGCTCAGGTCATGATCTCATGGTTCATGGGTTTGAGCCCCGCATTGAGTTCTGTGCTGACAGCTCAGAGTCTGGAGCCTGCTTGGGATTCTGTCTCCATCTCTCTCTACCCCTCCCCCGCTGATGCATACGTTCTCTCTCTCTCTCTCTCTCTCTCTCTCTCTCTCTCTCTCCCCCTCTCTCTCAAATATAAATAAACATTAAAATAATCAAGGTTTGCCTTACTTTATCTGCACCAAGATGTGGCAGAATAATGGCAAAGCGGTTTTCTCCCAAAGGGTGAAACACTGTAAAGTCACTGCATCCAGCATGTGGCAGAGACTTCCTAATTCTGAAGTCAGCCAGGAACCACTGGGGGATGGATGTGGAAGTGGGAGAGACTTTGGCTTCTTGGCCACCAGCAGTCCTGTTGATCTCCAGGATTCTCTTGCTGTGCAGCTGCTGTGGTTGGTATTCATGAGGGACACTTTCTGACCCTTGACCTCTAACCCCACAACAGCGAATCAATCACCAGTGCTAACAAATTGGCCTTGGCTTACCACCAAGTATGAAATTATATAAGACTCACTAAATGAATGTGTTTAAGGGGTTTCTAAGATACAGATATGAATATTCAAAGACTATAAAAAAACACAGATGCTTTTGTACAGAGTCTGCTTTCTTCTCTTTGAATTGGTTTTCCTTGTCATAGAAATTAGTTTCATACACCCACATAGTCCCCAAATCTCTGCCAGAAACAAAGGACCATTTGTGAAGTCGTTGGCTTTTGATTTATTCTATAAAAAGTAGCCACATGAAGTTAACAATTGCAGGCTGTCACTGCACTACGTGTAATAATATATTCAACAGAAGTGTAATTTCAGAAGTAGTTACAAGCTAATCACTGGTTGCTCCTCTGTTCCAACCAAATAAATTGTAACATTGCTTTAGTATAATCACTCACTATAAAATAATTTCATTTTATTACTATTTTACATTATACCTCAAGTGGAAAGACTCATTTAGCAAATTGTGACCACAAAGGTGCTCCAGTGAGTTTTGAAGTAACACTCTTCATTTGGTATTTGATATTATTTTTCAATGAAAGGATTTAGTAATTCAGTTTAGTGATTGCTGCTGAAGAGAAACATGCATTGGTGTACAGGACCATTTATTCTCTCACTCCAGAAGTGTACCATTAGAGGCAAAGTAAATACTAGAATCATTTAAAAAGGGGAAAAAAATCCCTCCACTTTCTGAAGCCATAAGGGATCTTTTGTTTTGCTCTGTTTTAAACTTAATTTTACTTATTTGAGAATACAAGTTTTGTTTGTATTCAGGTTTTTAAGACTGGCATGGTGCTGGAGTTCTCATTGTTTCATGTTCCATCTACTTAAGTCAGCACCATCAAAATGTAGTTTTTATGCTCAGAAAAAAAAAAAAAAGTCCAGAATTCTTGCCTCCTCTTGATTATGGCAACTCTGCTGGACAACTGAGAAAGATTACCTAAAGGATCTCACTCAACCCTACTGAATCTAGGGCCACGTGATATCAACCGCTTGCCTGATTCCCCTTCTCTGAGACTCATCATTTTCTTTCTAGTATTTTAAGATCAGAGATGGAACCAAAGGTGAGAGAAGTTCCGAAGTCTTACACATCTATTGACTAGTGCCCCCTCTCCCAAAGCCCCTGAAAACATTTTTTTGAAACTATGCCAAATGCTAATATTTTAAGTGATTTTGTATATCTATAATTCCATATTTCCAAAATACATAAATCCATATTTATATATTTTCAACAATTTCTGATGTATACATATATATCTCTTACAGCCTAAAAAGATAGTAGATCTTATTTGAGTCCCGATAGCCTCTGACCAAGAGCCCAGAACGATCATCTCTCGTCCCAGCCCAAGCAATGTTCCTACCAGTGAAGATAGGCTGGAGCCCCAGGACAGGGAAGATGTCTTTTTGCTCTGGGGCTGAGTGAACTATGCTTCTCCATCTCTTCTAGCTGGTTCCAGCAATTCTGTCTTTGCATTTCTATGCTGCCTGATCGTTCTCTCCCTTTCTCCTCTTTCTTGATACTTAAGATGGCCTTTCTTTGAGTGGGGTGAGATGACTAATTCTTTAGTTTAAGGCATGTATCAAGAAAGTTTTCAAGGTAGAAATCATTTTATCTCTGCAAGAAAAGTGAAAAAATGGGAATAGGAAGGGAGCAACAACGGATGGCCACTTCCGGACACTGTGGGAAGAGGCAACAACAGCTAAAGAAGTGAAGTCACTTGTATCTGCAGCAGGCCAGGAAGTTGGGGATTGGGAGTAAGCATGTGAACATAGGTTTATTTGAACTTTCCCTATGATAGTTGCTGTTATAAGTATTTCATTATTATCATTATATGTCAGGTCATCTTTATATTTCCTTAGCAATATATTGCCACTCTTACAAGGACACCTAAAGTCAACAATTGTAGATTTTCATTGTGTTACACATAGTAATACATTCAATAGAAATCTAATTTCTGTGTGTACTGAATTCATTGCAAGCTTATTTATGTTTTTAAAAAAGTATGTTGCATAAATATAAGATACGTATGGATTTTACAGTTTATGGGAAAACAGTTTAGTTGATTACATATTAAATATGATGTAGTTGCTTAAATTACTAGCAACATATTAGGCCACATTAATGATGGATAGCATTCAAATCTTTGGCACAGATCCTGGGCAGATTTTTGGAGCCGTGCTTGTTCCAGGACCCACACTGTAAGAAAAGCCTTGACAAAATCCTGTATCCCCAGAGAAGTAAAATCAAATGATTACAACTATTCTATGTCAGTTTCATTGTGTTCTATTGCAAGTAAGAAAAGTCCTGATGATGAGTGGCTTAAACTCAAAGACATTTCTTCTTTATATAACAAAACCAGAAGGTCACTGACTTTAACTTGATTCAGCAGCTTTACAAGATCAGGGTGCTGGATTGGCCTTTCTGTGATTTTATTGGTCAACTCCTACTGGTCATAAAATAGCTGACACAATTTTAGGTCTTAACCCTTCATACTTTCTCACATGAAAGTGCATATGCATTTGTTCTGTGTTGGAAAGGAGGACAGATTCCGGATGGTCAGTAAATGTTTAATAAAGAAGTCTATTTCAGCTCAATATAGGAGATTATTTACTAACTTTAGAGGCACCCAAAAATGGAATGACTGCTTTCAGGATATGGTGAGTGTACCCAGATTGAGGGTATAAAAGTATAGGTAGGTTTGATGGTCATTCATTTACTATTGCTGTAAAAGGAATTTCAAAATTGAAGAGAAATTGAAGTTATACATTCCTAGAGTCTTTCCTAACTCCAAATGTTCTACTATTGCTAATACTGCTGCTACATTATTGACTCACTTGAAATAAACCACAGTTACGAATAACTATGGTGAAATTGAAACCTAAATCTGTCACTAAGAAATTATAGGAGCCTCTGGATGGCTCAGTTGGTTAAGCGTCCTACTCAATCTCAGTTCAGGTCTTGATCTCATGAGTTCAAGCCCCACACTGGGCTCTACAGTGGGTGTGGAGCCCACTGAAAAAAATTGTAAATAATGCATCAAGAGACAGGACATCACTATTTGAATTTTAAATAATTTATGAAATAGCAGCTTGGTGAACCTGGTTTTACAGGCACATTCTAACATTTCTAATATAGTTAAAATGACTATAGTATGAGTGGATTGGCAAAAGTTCACCTTCTCCAATTCCACTGTCAAGTCTTTCAAGTGCCAGTCTGTGCAGTTACAGTCTATTACATATAAACAGGATGTTTGATTTTTCCTGCATGAATTAAATTATGCAGTGTTGGTGAGTTAGTTCATTCAATATCTGTGTTATAATTGTAATTCTAGCCTCTCTCAAAAATGAATAAAATGTAAAAAAAATTTAAGGGAAAGATTTGAAAAGCTTTTTGTTTGGATCTGGCAGTTAGGGTTATTGATGATATTGGGTTAAGAAATATTTCATGTAAGCCATAAGTTCTCTTTTCTGTTCAAATCTAAAATTGCATCCATTTGCTTTTTTCTAATTCTTATCATTAAAAAACTGAAAAACAAAAAGTTACTTGTATTCTTTCAAGCAGTAGACCATTATTTTTTCCTTTTAGGGAAGAGGTCCACAATAGTAGTTACCTGTGGTCACAGTGGATTTTTCTGAACATGTGTTATGACCAAGGGACCAATAAACCACTGTGGTTTATTGAATTTTAGAATATTATATTTGTCTCATAGAACAACTTGCTAAGCTGTGTTTTGTGAATTCTTTTTCTCCAGGATTTTTTTTTCAGGTTTAGAGGCAGGAAGTTTTCCAAATATAGTTTATATTTCTGAAATTATCCCTGGTAAATGTTTGCAGAAGCCTTATTTTATAGGCTAAACATTTTCAGAAGAGGTTCAGATAAGCTAAACTATATCCAGACATTTTAGTCTACTTAATATTTAGCCCTGCACAGAACACACATTAAATATTGTTTTCTCCATAAAAAGGAGCTGGTTTTTGTGAAAGCACTCAATGAGGACAAAATTCAACTGTTTAAACATAGAATGAAGGTAAATGTAAGCTATGTAGATATATATACTGTTCTTCATAGGTTAAATCATATATATAAATTCTCTTTCAAGTCAGTCATTACTGCTTGTACACACAAGATAGAAAACTAAATATTCAAGTGCATTTAGAATGAAACGCTGCAACAGTCTGTAAGAGAAATTCAAGTATACAAGGTGAACCAAGCTCTTAGCTTTTATGTGATCTAAATATTTTTTCATTCATGGTAAATCCATATTCTGCAGGTATACATTTATTGTTGGGGAAAAAGAAATTTGTTACTCTGAGACTCCTGCAGAAACAGAGTTTGGCAAAGGACCTGATTTTTTTTTAAGTTTTATTTATTTATTTTGAGAGAGACAGAGACAGCATGAGTTGGGGAAGGGGAGAGAGAGAGAGAGAAGAAGAGAGAATCCCAAACAGGTTCCATGATGTCATGCACAGAGCCGGATGGGGGGCTCGAACTCACGAACTGTGAACTCATGACCTGAGCAGAAACCAAGAGTCAGATACTTAACGAATTGAGCCACCCAGCTGCCCCAAAGGACCTGATTGTTTACCCTTACAATATCACAGCTGGGAACAGTGAGGCGACCCCAGATATATCTCAGTAAGACTTTGAATCCCTTCTGGAATAACACAGTGTAAAAAAAAACCAAACTCACAAATTAAATCAGTATCACTGGGCATTCTCCATACTTCATTAATGTTGGTGCCACGCCTCTTGGTTGTGGTCAAGCTGTGCTGTAATATGAGCTGGCATTCTAGAGCTGCAAGGCTGGAAGAGGTTACCAACTCCTTCCCCATCCCCCCACAGGCAGTACAAGGACAGCTCAGAGTCTGGCGTCAAAGAACTGAACTTCATCTTACCTTCTAGAGGCAGAGCTCAGGCAAGTGACTTACCAACCCTGAGCCTCAGGTCCTCAGCGCTGCTGGTCACAGGTAGAGCTATTGTCAGGAATAAATCTAGGGACACAGTCTATGAAATTTTACTAACAACAAAATATCTTTGAACAGATAAGAAAAAGGAGACCTGAGAGCTATGACAAGATTGTCAAAGTTTACAGTTTGTACAACCAGCTTCCCCAAACACTTGTCCATTGAAACACAATCATGAATCAACATATTAGCAAATATTTGGAGCCCCAAACTGTAATGGTGCAAGTATAAAGATGAGAATAACACAATCTTGGAATTTATTGTTCTTTTAAGGGAGATTATGCGTATAGTCTAAGGATTTAAGTGATGTTTAAAAGCAATGTAGTAGAATAATTATGTTGTGCAGTGAGTTTTGTAGACATTAAGAACGTTTAAGTCAGAATAGTTTTCACCTGGGATGGAGTGTCTAGTATAATTGTCATATAGCTTGTCATGGTTTCCATAAGGCTTGAGTAGGTACCAAAATATAAAAATCTATTTGGATACTTGTATAGATGCTTCACACCAGACAGTCTTAAAAATACTAATTGCATTATTTTCTATCCAATGCCTGATACAACGTCAGGCTATGTTTCAAAGGAACAAGAAAATAGGCCCATGCCACTCTTTTGTTATCTTTACCTAATTCGATATTTATTAGCTAATTGGTCAACTCACTTGGCTTCTTTGCAGTGCTCTGTGACCTGTGGTTCTGGAGTTCAGCAAAGGGATGTGTACTGTCGACTGAGAGGCATTGGTCGGGTGGCTGAAGAAATGTGTGATGGATCCACCCGGCCTGATTTTCAGCGGCAATGTTGGCGTCAGGACTGCATACGATACCAATGGGTGGCAGGAGAGTGGCTGAATGTGAGTATTGAGAAGTAAACTTTCAGAGACGCTGCGTAAAAGAATGTGTCACTCATTTTGTCATTGCACCTCTAGTGTTCAACGTCATGTCATAAAAAAGTGACACATCGGCAAGTGATGTGCATTGATGCACAAAACATTCAAGTGAATGAGAGTTTCTGTGATCCTTCATCCAGACCTCTTTCAATCAAAAAATGCAGGAACCCTTCCTGCAAGTATATTGTGGTAACAGGAGACTCATCACAGGTAAGAAAAAAGTTAAGAACTTTTGCTCCTGGAAAAAACAACTGAGTCTAAAATTTGATGGAGTTGAAACTGGGTCTAAATTTGTGGGTGCAGATAAAGGTTTGCAGAGCAATCTAAGGAATGGAACTGCTGATGGATGGTGCAAATAGAGTGATAGCAGCATGTATGTTCAACTCTAGTTCAGTTCTAAGGTGTCAATTGGGGCCAACTGTAAAATTGACTACCAGGAACAGTTTGGCAAACTGGCCCTGCAGAGTTGCCTGCTGTTTACAAACAGATTTTTTAGGTACAATTTGACAAACAATAAATCACACGTATTTGAAGTGTATACATCCATAAAACCATTACCATATTCAAAATAAAGAGCATCTCCATCACCACCAAAATTGTTCTTGTGCTACTTTATAATTTCGTCCCCTCTCTATTCCAACTCCAGTAACCTAATCTGGTTTTCATGTTAGTGATCCCTCACTATATTATTTTGCATTTTCTAGGGTTTTGTATAAATGGAATCACACAATATGTATGATTTTTTGTCTCATGATTTTGATGACTCTAAGTATTTTGAGATTCAGTCAGGTTGTAGTATAAATCAATGGTTTATTCCTTTTTATTATTGAATGATATTCCGGTATATGGGTATCTCCAAGTCAACTAAAATCTTCTGTGATATCTGATTGGCCATTAATCCCCATGCAGTCTTTTTTTTAAAAATCTCAGACACTATAATTTTTATCTTTTGAAGTTTGATTTCAGCTCTTTTTAGATCTTCTATGTCTCTGCTTAACTTTTTGAATATGCTATAGTTATTAACTTTTTAATGTCCTTCTCTGAGGGGACTTTAGTATGTTCTCACGTTTCTGCAACCATTACCATGATCTAATGCTAGAACATTTTATCACTCCAAGGAGAAACTCAATATACATTAGTAGTCATTTCTCATTACCTTCTTCCTGCTAGCTCCAGACAATCACTTAACCTCTATTCTGCATCGGATATTCCTGTTCTGGGCATTTCATATAAGTTGAATCATTCAATATGTGGTCTTTTGTATTTGGCTTTTTTCACTTATCATGGTATTTTAAGGTTCATCCATGATGTAGTATATGTCAGCCATCATTCCTTTTTATGAATTAATAATATTCCATTTTAAGCAGATACTACATTTTGTTTATTCATCACTTGATGGACATTTGGAGTGAGCTACTTTTGGACAATTCTGAATAATGCTGCTAAGAGCATTGTGTATAAGATTTTTATGGATGTTTTCAATTCTCTTGGGCAAATACCTAGGAGTAAAATTGTGGAGTATTATGATAATGCTGTTTAACATTTGAGGAAATTCAAAACTATTTTCCAAAGTTGCTGCACCATTTTGCAATCCTACCTATTTTACCTGCGTGGAATAAATCTTACTTGGTCATGGTGTATAATCCTTTGTGTCTGTTTCTGGAACTGTTTTCCTAGTGTTTTGTTGAGGATTTTTGTTTCTACATTCATAAGAGATATTGGTCTGTAGTTTTCTTTCTTTCGTGTGTATGTGTGTGTGTGTGTGTGTGTGTGTGAGTGTGTGTGATCTTTGCCTGGTTTTGGTATGAGGGCTATAGTGGCCTCATAGAAAGAATTAGAAAGTGTTCCTTAACTCTTCTTTTTTTTTTTTGGAAGAAATTTGGAAAGGTTAATGCTAATTCTTCTTTAAACATTTGGTGGAATTTACCAGTGAAGCCTCTGGTCCTAGGCTTTCCTTTGTGTGTAGTCTTTTTTTGCTTGTTTGTTTTGTTTTGTTTTATTAATTCAATCTCTTTTCTTGTTACATTTCTATTCTTTCTCCCTCCAGTCCAGCATGTATGGTTGTTGCCATCTTCTTGTTTAGTGACTTTTTTTTGAACTTGCTGTAAAGTCTGTACTCTTTGTCATATGTAATCACTGAAGTTTTGCTTGATTAGTTTAATTATGAGCTAATGATTGGGTAGTGATTTCCTCAGACACCTGGAACCAATCTCCAGCCTTTACCAAGATCTCTGTCTGTGTTTAACACTCAGCCAGGCAGTTGACAACTTGTCCTTAAGCTTACTGTCCTGCTTTTGTGCATGGCCTGGATGTCAACCAGAGGTGAGAATATAGGCCTTTCCCAGGTGCTTCCTGAGCAAGTGTGCAGTCTGGACATGAACACACCCCTATGCATGTCCACAGCTTTCTAGATTCCTGTGAATATATTGGAGCTTCTCACCACCGTTATAGACCTCTCATTTCCCAGATTTTCCTTTTAAGCTTTTTTATCTAGCTTACTTTTTGCTCCAACTGTTATCCCTGCTCTGGGAGCTGCAAAGTTAAACACTGGCTTTTAATTGGGTTCAATAAATAGCCCTAAGGGGGAAAAGGCTCTTAGCACTGGGCTTTTAGCTCTGAGTCAAGTCAAATAAAGACAGCCTTGCAAGTGGGATCTTCTAGAAAGCCATCAAGCAATTCAAATTATGACAGTTCTGTGGAAAAGAGGCTTTGAAAAATGTTCAACCCAGTTGTACCTCTCTTGCGGCTACCAGGCTGCTGTTTTCACCATGTTTGCAGGGCTGATGATTTTCAAGGCTACTATGGAGCTAGACAGGGGGAAATGGGTGTAGGTTAAGTCAAAACACCACAAATTTCCCTCTTCATCCTGAAGTTTAGGCTTGTTTATTAAATAAATGCTTCCTGGATTGTTGCAAGCCTTTGGTTAATTTCCAGAGTTCTGGGAAAATTAATTCTGACAAATTTTGCCAGTTTTCTCATTGCTTTTATGGAGGAGAGAATGTTTAGAGGTCCTTACTTATCATTCCCCCCTCTTGATCTGTTTTGATAGATGGCTTTTTCTCTTCATTATGGGTTATATTTTGCTGTTTCTTTTCATGCCAGTTAGTTTTTTTAATTGCATATTAGACATTATGCATTTTACCTTTTTGGCTGTTGGCTATTTTTTTTATTCCTATGCATATATTTTGAGCTTTGTTCTGGAATGAAATTTCTGTGTCTGGAAACCATTTGATTGTTTCTTGTCTTGCTCTTAAGATTGATATGTCAGGCTAGTACATTGTTTAACGTAAGGTTAATTATTCCCCTCTACTGTGGCAAGACCCTTTTGAGTACTCAACCTTTTGTATATAAGATTCTCCAGTCTGGCTGGAGGGAACAGGCAGTATATTTGGTCTCATGTGAGTAACAAATATAGTAATTTATGGTAAGACTTTTGGTTGGTTCATCCTTTGGCCTCAGTTGGTGTCCTCACATGTATGTGTACACTGGTCATAACTGTGCTGTTTCCTTTTCTTGTTCCAAGACCTGGACTCTCAAGGTAGTAGGCTAGAGCAATTATAGAATCACTTGTTTTATTTCCATCTCCCACGTATCACTATACTTTATTGCTTAATATCCAGTGTCTTAAAAGCCATCGTTTGATACATTTTGTCCAGATGTTTCTGTTGATTCAGGTTATAAGGTAACTTATTTCTTGTCACTCCATTATTGCTGGAAGCAGAAATATATTTGCCCATTTTTTGTTCTTTAATGATATCACTTACCTATTTTAGTCAAATGGTATATCACATTATATGTATTAAGATAAATGTATGCTAACTTATATATAGTTACTAGTAAGTTAAGGCTAATAAATGTTCTTTATTTTAGATAAGAACTGCTTATATGTTCCATTTCTCTGAAGCTGTGCCTTTCAGGAGATAAAGCTTCATCCAATTAAACTATTAGCAGTGTAATGGAAAACAAAACCAAAAAACATAGGCACTACAAATAGACTGTCTAGCTGGAATCTGCTTCCTTTCCATTAATTGGTACAACTCTGGAAATGTTACCTAATGTCTCTGAACATCTTTTTACTCATCTGTAAATGAGGCTAATAAATTAGATTATTGTGGGGATGATATAGCCCAGTGTATATTAAGCACCTGGCAAACAGTAGGCCTTAATTAAGATTAAGGGCACCTTTTTTCTCCTCTTATAATAGTGTATTTTTCAGTGTGCAGGTAACTGTGGATTTAGTTACCGACAAAGGATTACATACTGCATTGCAGTCTGGTCTACTGAGAAATATAAGCTTCATCAGCTTTGGCCTATGGACTATCGAGAATGTCCTATTCTGCCTTCTCCTCAGGTTTACAAATGCAATTTTAGGAGTTGTTTGCATGTGGCCACTTGGAAAGTTGGAAAATGGAGCAAGGTCAGTATATAATTATGAATTTAAAACCTTTTGAATGAGACTTTCTAGGTGTAGGATGACTGGTAATCTGCATGTCTAACTAGATCTTAGAGTTGTCTCATACCGCTTCTGTCTAAAAACCACTATAAGTTACTTGTATAAATATCTCTTTTTCTATGCTTGTCTGCTTCTAAGCAAGGGCCATAACTAATAACTTATTGCTATTCCTCAGAGAACTTTGCACAGTGGCTTGCCTTTTGAGTAGATGCCTAAGAAATGTTTATTGGTTAAGTGAAGAAGTAAATAGATCAGATGTATGAGTAATAAAAGTCATTGGCACTATATTCCATTCTCAGTTTGATAGAAAGCAAGTGAATGAATATTGTTTTCCAATCTTAGCATCTAACAATGAGAAAAAACTTTGTAGTCTTAATAACCATCATCAATTAATGTATATTAAGTATTTACAATATACTGTTTATATAACTATACAAAATAAGTGAAAAGAAGCCAATAACTGAGAAATAATAGATTCCAGCTCATGCCTAAGGATTACTCTCACCTGTGATTGTTCAGCCTCCAGGATATCTTTGTATCTGCAATAGTGCTAGCCACTATTGATCATCAGTTTGTTCCAAAGGGGCCTAGTCTGAGAGAAGATATGGGCTTTATTATCTATCATATACTTCACCTTCAAACTGTACCCTGTTCACAGTGCTCAGTGACTTGTGGAACTGGGAAAATGGAGAGAAGAGTGGAATGCATGGCTATAAATGGTCGGTCCAGTAACTTATGTTTAAAGCATTTAAAACCAGATGCTCAAAAGAAATGCTATGTCAATGATTGTAAGTAATAGACTTTAAAAATCTGCCTAGTACCTAAGTGATTCTGGGAAATTTTAATTAAAATCTGAAAATAGGAGTGGCTGGGTGGCTCAGATGGTTAAGCGTCCAACTTCAGCTCAGATCATGATCTCACAGTTCGGGAGTTTGAGCCCTGCGTTGGGCTCTGCGTTGACAGCTCAGAGCCTGGAGCCTGCTTTGGATTCTGTGTCTCCCTCTCTCTCTGCCCCTCCCCTACTCACACACATACACACACACTCTCTCTCTCTCTTTCAAAAATAAATAAACAAATTTTTTTTTAATTTTGAAAATAAATATTTGTAGTAGTCATATGGTTCACAAAACAAAATGTCTATTTTTTCAGAGTCTAACAATATTTGTATGATTGAGCTAAATTCATGCTAAGTATGTTATTTGTTCAGTGTCAATAAGTTGTATTCATTCGTCCTTGAAGGTGAAACATTTACCAGCTGCAAAGAAATCCAAGTGAAAAGCAACATTACCAAGGATGGTGATTATTACCTTAACATTAAGGGAAGAATAATAAAGGTATTTTGAAACAGTTTGTATTTGATTTTAACATTGGCCGTTGACTGGAAAAACCTTTTCTAGATGTTTGCATTTTCCCTTTAGATCTATTGTGCAGGCATGCATTCGGAGAACCCCAAGGAATATATATCATTGGTCAAAGGTGAAGACAACTTCTCTGAAGTGTATGGTGTTAGGTATGAGATTTTGGCTTATCTGTGCATTTTGATGGTCCATCAAGAGAATTAGAAGTTCTAGCTTTCAGAGTGATACTAGAATAGCTCACAAGTGGGACAAGTAATTTAGGAGCAGGTGGACATGTTAGGACCTAAACGAGATGATGTCCCTGACTGTTTAATAAAGACTTGAATATTAACATGGGCTCACAGAGGGCAAGCCAAGGGACAACAGAGAAGAGTTCAAGAGCTATATGTATTTTAATAGAAATAAAATTAATAAGGGGTGCCTGGGTGGCTCAGTACATTAAGTGACCAACTCTAGATTTCGTCTCAGGTCATGATCTCATGATTTGTGAGTTTGAGCCCACATCAGGCTCCATGCTGACAGTGCAGAGCCTGCTTGGGATTCTCTCTTCTTCCTCTCTCTCTGCCTCTCTCTCTCTCTGCCCTTCCTCAGCTTGTGCTCTCATGCGCTGTCTCTCAAAATAAATAAATAAACTTAAAAAAAAAAAGAAAGACAATAACAGTAAAAGCTAGGAGAACTATAGCTGAAATATTTTTCCATAAACTATGCTTTAATTTCTCAATGAGAATTATATGTTAATCTTAGGTGATTTTTATATCTTTCTCATCCAACTTACTGACACTATAATATTGAAGAGTGTATCTTTTACCCTCCCACTTTCACAGTTTACCTTTATGTACATGATGGGATAATTACTGCATCACACTAAAATTATTCTAATGTTGTTTCAGACTACAAAATCCATATGAATGTCCTTTTAATGGAAGTAGGAGGCAAGACTGTGAATGTAAAAATGACTACTTGGCTGCTGGCCGCACTGTTTTCAGCAAAATAAGAATTGATCTCAATTCCATGCAAATTAAAAGTAAGTACTGCATCTGTAAAATGAAAAGCCTCTATTTGCTAATGAAATTCAAACAATATGCTGGTGTATGTTGTAGCCAGAGTATAGTGAACAGCCTCACATTGTGCAATAATTACCTAATTTTTTAAAGACGTTATTAGCTACCTAATTCCTTTGCAATGACATGAACCGTGGGGATCCTAAATAAAAACATAGTGGCAATAATGCCTTTCCAAGATATAACCCTCTGCCTTAAAATCCTCAATTACGTTAAAGACAAGGAAGTTAATATCCTCAACATAGTTGTATAAGCTTTTTGCAGGGCTTAGAATGATAATTAACATTGGTTTAGTTCACAATCTGTCAAGTATTTTCCCATCAATTGTCTCATTTGATCTTTTTTATAACTCTGTACTAGTCAAGGCAGAATTCCATCACATTGTTGCAGGTGATGAAATTAAGATGCACTTATAAAGTTAAATGACTTGTCCCAAGTCATACAGTTAGTGACTGGCATGTGGAGATAAAGTCCCACCCACAGATCCCAGATTCTGGACCTGCTACCTTTCTAGGAAGTAATTCGGAGTATAGCCAAATCAAAACATATTTATGAAACCTGATATAACTGTGTATGATGCAGCCTGCCATCCTGGAAGTTGCATTCTTACAAGAAAAGGCAAAGAAGTTCATTTCAGAAACAGAAACGCTAAATTGCAATTGAATCACCAGTACCTAGCATGGTGCATAAACTATAAAAAGAAACAAATCATTGAGACAGAGGATGCATTGAGTACATAATTTCTAAATCGTAGTCATATGATTTAGAACTATTATTGTTAGTAATAGAACTATTATTGTTAGTAATAATTGCTACCATTTACTGAACACCCACTGTTACTGCAGTGGGGAAGCATCATACTGTTAGTTTATAATTCTGGAGTTAGAATGTCTGGGAGTAAATTCTTTGCATCATTTACCAGTTACCTGACTTCAGGCCTATTTCTTTAAGCCTAAATTCCTTCATCTGTAAAGTGAGAAACTGCCTCTCAGGTTTTTTTCTTCTTCTTCTCTCTATCCTTTTTTTTCCCTTTCTGGTGATGATTAAAAGATAATACTTATAACATACCTATTAAGTGGCTTGCATATAGTAAATGCTCTATAAATACTAGTTGTTAATAATAATGTATGGTGTAGCATTGCTAAGTACATAAGGGGAACTTGGTAACTTACTTGCTGTTTATTAAGGTGTTCTATTTCATTATTTTACTGAACAACCCCGTCATTTGCCAGGCATTAGGCTAGGTCCTGAGGATCCAATGTTGAATGCATACATTTTCAACTCCCTACTCTCTCTTTTCTTTCCTCACATTTGGGTGTCAAAAATGAGTCTTGATTAAACATTTCCCCTGGGCTGTACTTGCAACATGAAACATGAGTGTGGCACCTTATCCATTGCTCTTCTCACTGCGCTCACCTTAAATGCATGGCTACTAAGCTCATGAGAACCCTTCATGCTGCTGAGTAATCCTGTTGCCCTTCCCTAGTTTATTCCCACCCCCCCAGTCCTGTAAATGCCTAACATCTCCTCTAGCTGCAAATTTCTAAAATTTCTAACACTTCACTTTATCCACTCATTGCTGATAATCTTGCTTCCTATCTCATTGAGAAAGTAAGTAAGAACCCCTGGAAGAGGATTTCCAGAACTACCACCACACCATCTGCAACCTATCCAAACCTTTACTTACAGACTTCCTTCTCTCCTGCTTACTGTGGGTGAACTATTCCTGCTCCCACCTAAGGCAACTCTCTTTTGTGCTCTAAGCTCATCACATTGTACCTACTCAAGAACACTTCTCAGCAAACTTTCCCTTCCCTCTTACATCATTAATTCTATCTCCATTTCTCTAAATCCAGTGACAAATTTTGGTTTTGATCTCACTTGATCTATCAGCAGCATTTGACATCCAGGTTTCCAAGCTCTCTTCACTTTGTGCCTGCCCTGGCCACTCTCTCCTGTCTTTCTCACTGTTTCTCAGTTTGACCGGTTACTGTTCATCTTCTACAACAATGCATGTTGAAAAGCTTTAGGATATAGTCACTCCCTTGGTAATCTCTTTCTGTTTATAGATTTCAAATGATGGTCCCAAATATATATCTCCAATTTGGACTGTTACCCTAAACTCCAACAATATTCATCTCTTGACTCAGCAAATCCACATGAATGTCTAATAGATCTCTCAAACTCAAAGTATCCAAAATTGTATTTCAATATTTCTTCCCACATCTACTCCTTCTATCTCAAATTTTTATCATTTTTGTAACTGGCACCTATAGTCTTCTAGTCACTCCAGCTAAAATCTAGCAACATCTTAGCTCCTCCCTTTCTCTCATATCTACATACAATCCATTATCAAATTCTGTCAGATGAATCTCTAACATACATGCTACTATGGACTGAATCATGTCTCCCAACATTCATGTGATGAAGCCCTAATCCCCAGTGTGATGATATTTGGTTATGGAGAGATAATTAGGTTTAGATAAGGGTAGAACCCTCATGATGGGATTAATGCCCTTTAAAAAAAAAAGAGGGAAAGACACCAGAGCTCTCTCTCCACCATATGAAGAAACAGCAAGATAGAAAGAGGACCCTCACCAGAACCTGACCACACGGGTTCACTGATCTCCACTTTCCAGCTTCCAGATCTTAGAGAAATATACTTATGTTTTTAGGCCACCCAGTTCATGGTGGTTTGTTAGGTCAGCCTGAGCTAAGACACATATCAAATATTATTCTCTACCTACCTCATTGCTATCATCTTGGTTTGAGTCGAGACCATTTTTTCATCTGGATTATCATGACTACTAATATTGTAGCATTCCTATTTCAGTATTGCATGACTCTCCCACCTCCTGACCTAGATTCTCAACAGAGAAGCCAGAGTGATTCTATAAAACATATGACGTGTCATATCTTAAATATTACCCTATTTTATCTTTTTAACAACACTGAACTCAGATCAAAACTCTCCAGACATGACCCATCTGACTCAGAAAAATAAAAAATCCTTTCAATGGTCAACAAAACTCAACATGATGTCTCCGCCTCCACACCTCTCTGCTCTCTCTTTGCACACTCTTTCCTTGCACACTCTGTTGCAGACACACTTGTTTCTTTGCTGTTCCGTGCATGACCTCACCTTAAGGCCTTTGCACTTTGTTCTATTTGCCTGGAACAGTTGTGGCACAGTTACCTGGATGGTTTACTCCTTCTTTTCTTTTGTATTTCTGCTCAATTTTGTCTTTTTCAATCAGGCCATCCTGGACCAGTCTGCACTCCTAAACTCCCTGTCTCCCTTTCTTTTAACTGCTTTATTTTTTCTATAGCAATTATCACCCCTAACATAATGTGGTATTTACTTGAGTACTTGTCTCACTCTGGTAGGAATCAGGTTCCATCAGCCTCTGTTTCCTCCACTGATGTGTGCTTAGAGTAATTAAAATAATATTGTTCTAAATAAATATTGTTTGAATGAAAAGTCTTTAACTTTCCTCAAGAAGCTATCTTGAGAAAATCTTGAAGACAAATTTGAATTAACCAAGTTGAGAAAGGAACTTCAGGAGGAAGGAGCAGCCTGGAACAAAAGCCTGGAAAAGGTGAATCATCATGGTTTCATTAAGGAACAAAAAGTCTAGGGTCGCCTGGGTGGCTTAGGCTCAAGAGTCCGACCTTGGTCAGGTCACGATCTCACGGTTTGTTGCATTGGACTCTGTGCTGATAGCTCTGAGCCTGAAGCCTGCTTTGGATTCTGTGTCTCCCTCTCTCTCTGCCTCTCCTCTGCTCATACTCTCTGTCTCCTAAAAAAAATAAACATTAAAAAAATTTTTTAAAAAGAATAAAAAGTCCATTTTTCTCCAAGCATAAATTGAATGGATGCTGGGGGGGCGATAGCTTGTTAGAGAAGTTCCCAGATGGCAGATCATAAAGAACAGTGTATACTAACTACACGGTTGAATTTTATAAGTTATGAGAATCATTGAGTGAAAGTTTCAGCAGGGAAGGAAGACACTTGGAAGGAGAACAAATTGTATTCATGAAAATAGTTAAGAAGCTAATATAATAATTCAGGTAGAAAGTGATGAGGGTTTAGAGCAGAGACGTGGTTCAGAACAGAGAGACTTCAACAAATTTTAAAGAGGTACACTTTGTAGGATGCTAATATGGGGATTAGCAACATCGAATATTTAGAAATATTTCCAAAATAACATGGTGGATGGCGACATAGTTCAGTGAGGTGAGAAATATAGCAAAGGAAGTAAGTTTGGAGAAAAAGTAGTGCATTTAGTTTGGATATGTTGAGTTAGAGCTATCTGTGGGTTATGAGGGTAATGATGGGGAAGATAGTAGCAAAGGATGCTTGATTTGAAAGTTGTATCTGCCTGCCTAAGCCCAACCCATAAGTGCCAGCATTAGCAGTGGTGTGTGGATAAATATTTAACAACCAGCATTCAACAACCAGGAAATAACCTCTGATTTGTAGCATTTGCAAGTGTCCATGGTTGTATTTATTTCCACCATGCCAACTTTAAGCTACCAACATGAGCTCTTTGTACATGGAGTTGGGAAGAGACACACCCAACCAGTTCTCATGATTTGGCACAAACTGACTCTGGCACATGACTGAAAGCCTCCTAGTCTTGGAAACTGCCATTGGTGATATATTTCCAGCAATGCTACCTTTGGGGATTGCCTTTAGGGGACTGGTGTCATCATGGGGGCATGCAGTAGTCTTTCAGTTTTCTTTAGAAGTGAAGGGATTTGAAACAACATTAGTGGAGGTGACAGCCACTCACTGAAAGACTGTTGGTTGGAATATTATTTAAGTGATTCAAGCATGATTTTAGGGTTCCTTCCATCTGTTTTTGATCCAATGACCCTATTTTTGATACTTCATACAAAATCCCTAGCATTATTGCCAATCAAGAAGTTTTGCTAACAATTTTAACAAAAGTAAGATTCAAAAGAAAATAATATAATGCAGTAATATATATTATTTACATGTACACATACAGATATACACACACATATATGTATATATGATCTATAAACATGTGTTGCTTTGTCATGATTTATTAACCTTTAATGTTTTTTCTTCCGTAATTTGCTCCTCACCCCACTTTATTTTAGATATTCACAATAAAGTAAAATATAACAAGGCATTTCGTTTTTTAAAACTTCTTGATTAATTACTCATGTACCTGCCATTTTTAGGGTAATTTTTGAGATAAACATTTTTTTATAGTTTATTTATTTTTGAGACAGAGAGAGACAGAGCACGAGTGAGGGAGGGGCAGAGAGAGAGGGAGACACAGAATCCGAAACAGGCTCCAGGCTCTGAGCTGTCAGCACAAAACTCGATCCAGGGCTCGAACCCATAAACCGTGAGATCGTGACCTGAGCCGAAGTCGGCTGCTTAATCCACTGAGCCACCCAGATGCCCCAAGATAAACATTTTTGATTTAAAAATTGTTTACTGAAAACCTGATATATGTTATAGAGTATAATTTGTAGCATAGTTGCTTAAACTTTGAATTAATTATATAAATATATTTAAGAATATAATATGAAGACTGTATGTTTTGCAGTGAAGATTGGAAAATATACAATGCCTCGATGGTAACAAGTTTCATTTATTTTTTAGCCACAGACCTTCTTTTTGCCCAGACAATATTTGGAAAAGCAGTGCCATTTGCCACAGCTGGAGACTGCTATAGTGCCGCCAGATGTCCACAGGTATTTCATGTTTGTTTAGTTTTCCCTCACTGTGAAAAAAAAATGGATACTGTTTCTCTTAATTTTCTTGACCCTCATATTGCAAGAAACATAAGTAAATAGACAATGTGAATTTCATATATGAATTTTATTTTGGAAGTTAAAGATACATTTTGGAGGAAAAAATATCTTTGCCAATTTTAAGTTTGTTTGAAAGGTGTAATAGCAAGGATTTTCACATTGTTCAGAGCCTATTTCTCCTTCCATGATGCATTTTCATTTTTAATCCTTCCACCCAGTTTGTGGAGATGAACGTATATACATAACAAAGTAAAAAAAATATAGATCACAAGCACATGACCTTCATACACTACTAGTAACATTGGTTATCTTGCTGTCTGGATCTGTACCAGTCCCAGAGTAACTTTCTATTATTTGTGAAATAGTTATATTTCCATGACTTTATTCTTGCTTTATTTTTTATTACCAGAGTTCTCTTCACACACCCTTTATGCCATCTCTGTGATTTCCAGTGTAGAGTATGCTTTCTAGAATAAACTTATTATTTCATTTTTAGAGATTTTTTTTAATTTTAGAGAGAGAGAAAATGGGGGAGAGGGGAATAGGGAAAGGGAGAGAGAGAGAGAGAGAAAGATAGAGGGAGAGGATCTTAAGCAGGCTCCACTCTAAGTGCAGAGCCCATTGCAGTGATCTTAAGACCCCAGCATCATGGCCTGAGCTGAAATCAAGAGTCAGACACTCAACCGACTAAGCTACCCAAGCACCCCTTAACAGGAGATTTTATAGAGTCTATGTAAACAACAGTGTTATGATAAGATGGACAAATGTAAGCTACATTAATGTAGCATTGTTAGGTAGATTCATAACTAATTGAAAAACCATGTAAAGAGGTAATAATTATAATATTGATATTTTCAAGAGAAGTGGCTAATGGTTTGCGATAGCCCTCTCTTCTTGGAATTTCCCATTCACTATTTTCACCATATGACAGAGAAGGTATGCTTATGTTAAAAAGAGAAGGCATTTTCTATACTATAAAAAGACACTTACAGGAGATCAAAAGACACTAGAACTATGGGCTCAAATGAATAAGAAAAAATAAACATATAAATTTTAGGTCCAGAAATGCAAATAGAACCTGGTGATGTCATATGAAAAAGACCAAGATGTTTTATTCAATTACGACAAATTCAATATGACTCACAAAGATTATGGAATAATTTCTAAGCCACCCAGTATAATCGTAAAGTACCCAAATACAATATCAACACCAAAAGATTTTAAATTTCTGTCTGAAAAAGGTAAGTTTTTAATCTATCTAGGCATATTGGAGGCAACAACCTGGGGAAAGAGGAGAGTTTACATCATGTCACATAAGGAAAATAAAAGAAGCTAGGAAAAGAATGGCAGGCTATGGTAACTAGCTTTCAATATTTAAAGAGCTCCATGAAAGAGGGGTGAGGTCAATACATGTTTAGGGCAGAAGATTCCAGCTCAAGATAAAGAAGGCTTCTGACAAGGGAGAGTTGTCCAGTAAAAAGACTCCCAAGATCTGGGGCCCAAATAAATCACTAATTTTTGCCTATAGATTTTATAAATTGGTCTTGTATCCTGCAACTCTCTGAACTCATTTTTTAGTTATAATAATTTTTATTGGGTTCTTTGGAATTTTCTATATACATAGCAATGCCGTCTAGAAATAAAGATAGTTTTACTTATTCATTGGCAATCTGGATGCCATTTATTTCTTTATCTTACCTCATCACCCTGTCTAAAACTTCCAGAGAAGTATTAAGTAAAAGTGATGAGAGTGGACATACTTGTCTTGTTCCTGATTTTAGGGGAAAAGCATTCAGTCCATCATCAAGTGTGTTAACTGTGAATGTGTTATAGATGCCTTTGATCAAGTTGAGGAAGTACCCTTCTATTCCTAATTTAAGTGGTTTTATAATGAAATAGTGTTGGTTTTTGAAATGCTTCTGCACGTATTGAGGGGATCCTGTATCTCTTGTCCATTACTGTGGTGATAAGGTGTATCACACTGGTTGACTATTGTATGTTGAAACAACCTTGCATTCCTGAGAGAAATCCCATTTGGCTATGGTGTATAATTTTTTTTATATGTTGCTAGATTTGATTTGCTTTGTTGGGAGTTTTTCATCTATTATTGTAAGACATATTGGCCTAATCATTTTCTTTTCTTGTGAGATCCTTATCCAGTTTTGATATCAGGGAAATATGGACCTTGTAAAATTAATTGGGAAATATTCCTTCCTCTTCTACTTTTTTGGAAGAGATCATAAATAATTAATTCTTATTTTTCCTTTTTTAAAAATTTTAATTCCAGTTTACATAACATTTAATAATTACCATACAGTGTTATATTTCAGGTGCACAATATAGTGATTCAACGATTCTATCTATTAGTTAGTGCTCATCATGATAAATGTACTCTTAATCACCATCACCTATTTTACCCATTCCCCCACCCACTCCCCCTCTGGTAACCATCAGTTTGTTCTCTATAGTTAAGAGTCTGATTCTTCATTTCTCTCTCTCTCTCTCTTTTTTTTCGTTGCTCATTTGTTTCTTAAGTTCTGCATATGAGTGAAATCATATGGCATTTGTCATTCTGACCTATTTCAACGAGCATTATACTCTCTCGATTCACCCATGTTGTTGGAAACAGAAAGATTTTATTCTTTTATGGCTGTGTAATATTTCATTATATGTATCACCTCTTAGGCTGTTTCCATAATTTGGCTATTGTAAATACTGCTGCCATAAACATAGCGATGCATGTAACCTTTTGAAGTAGTGTTTGTGAATTTTGGGATAAATACCCAGCAGTGTGATAAGTACCCAGTAGTATAGTAATAGATAGATACAGATATAGATATAGATACAATAATCATAGGGTAGTTCTATTTTTAATTATTTTGAGCAACCTCTATACTGTTTTCCACAGTGACTGCACCAGTTTGCCTTTTTACCAACCATACAAGAGGGTTCTTTTTCCTCCACATCCTTGCCAAGGCCTGTTGTTTCTTGTGTTGTTGATTTTAGCCACCCTGTCAGGTATGAGGTGATATGTCACTGTGGTTTTGATTTGCATTCCCCTGATGATGAGGGATGATGAGCATCTTTTAATGTGTCTGTTGGCCATCTGGATGTCTTCTTTGGAGAAATGTTTTGCCTATTTTTTAGTTGGATTATTTGCCACTGGGCTGTTTTGTTTGTTTGTTTGTTTGTTTGTTTGTTTGTTGGTGTTGAGTTGTATAAGTTTTTTGGATACTAACCCGTTGCTAGATATGTCATTTGCAAATACCTTCTCCCATTCGGTAGCCTTTTAATTTTGTTGTTTCCTTCGCTATGCAGAAGCTTTTCATTTTGATGTCATCCCAATAGTTTATTTTTGCTTTTGTTTTCCTTGCCTCAGGAGGCATATCTAGAAAAATGTTGCTACAGCCAATGTCAGAGAAACTACTGCCTATGTGCTCTTCAAGCATTTTTATGGTTTCAGACCTCACATTTACATCCTTAATCCATTTTGAGTTTATTTTTGTGTATAGTGCAAGAAAATGGTCCAGTTTCCTTCTTTTGCATGTAGCTGTCCAGTTTTCCCTGCACCATTTGTTGAAGATATAGTCTTTTCCTCATTGCTTATTCATTTCTCCTCTGTCAAAGATTAATTGAACATAAAATCTTGGGTTTATTTCTGGGGTTTCTGTTCTATTCCACTGATGTATGAACCTATTTTTGTGTCAGTACCAGTAATGTAACTTGAAGTCTGGAAGTGTGATACTTCCAGTGTTGTTTCTCCTTTTTAAGATTTCTTTGGCTATTCAAGATCTTTTGTAGTTCCATGTAAATTGTAGAATTGTTTGTTCTAGATCTATGAAAAATCCTGGTGGCATTTTGATAGGGATTTCATTAAATCTGTAGATTGCTTTGGGTAGTATAGATGTTCTAACAATATCTGTTCTACAAACCCATGAATGTCTTTCCATTTTTTGTGTTGTCTTCAATTTCTTTCATCAATGTTTTCTGGTTTTCAGAGTATAGGTCTTTTACTTCTTTGTTCCTAGATATTTTATTGTTTTGGGGGCAACTACAATTGGGGTTATTTTCTTAATTTCATTTTTTGCTACTTCATTATTAGTATATAAGAATGTAATGGGTTTCTATACATTGATTTTGTATCCTTTGATTTTACTGAACTCATTTATCAGTTCTTGTTGTATTTTGGTGGAGTCTTTAGGGTTTTCTGCACATTGTCTCATGTCATCTACAAATAGTGAGAGTTTTACTTCTTCCTCACCAATTTGGATGCCTGTTATTTCTTTTTGTTGTCTGATTGCTATGGTTAGGACTTCCAGTACTATGTTGAATAAAAGTAGTGAGAGTGGACATCCTTGTCATGTTCCTGGTGTTAGGGGAAAAGCTCTCAGGTTTTCACTATTGAGTATAATGTTGGCTATGTATTTTTCACAAGAGGCCTTTATTACGTTGAAGTATGTTCCCTTTAGATTTACTTTGCCGATGGTTTTTTTTTTTTAATTATGAATGGATGTTGTACTTTGTCAAATGCTTTTTCTGCATCTATTGAAATAATCATATGGTGTTTATCCTTTCTCTTGTTGATATGATGTATCATTTTGATTATTTTTTGAATATTGAACCACCATTGCATCCCAGGCATAAATCCCACTTGACCTGGTAAATGATTTTTTAAATATATTGTTGGATTCTGTTTACTAGTATTTGGTTGAAGATTTTTGCATCTATATTCACGAGAGATATTGGCCTGTAGTTCTCCTTTTTTGTGGTGTCTTTATCTGGTTTTTGGTATCAGGGTGATACTAGCATCATAGAATGAACTTGGAAGTTTTCCTTCCTCTTGTATTTTTGGGAATAGTTTGAGAAGAGTAGACATTAATTCTTTGAATGTTTGGTAGAATTCACCTGTGAAGCATTCTGGTACTGAATTTTTGGTTTTGGGAGTTTTTTGTTTATTGATTCCATTTTATTTCTGGTAATTGGTCTGTTCAAATATTCTATTTCTTCTTGCTTTATTTTGGTAGGTGATATGTTTCTAGGAACAAAGGGACCAACAACTGATTTTGTTGATTTTCTCTTTTTTTATTCATCAAATTTTAGTCTGTTCTTTAATATTTCTTTATTTATGTTTGCTTTAGATTTAATTTGCTCTTTTTACAGTGTCTTAAGGTGGAAGGTTACGTTATTGATATATCTTTTTTCTCTTTTGATATAGGCATTTACAACTTTAAATTTCCCTTTATGCGCTTATTGTGCTGCATCCTCTGAGGTTTGGTGTGTAGTATTCATTTCCATTCATCTTAAAGTTTTTCCATTATCACCTGTGAGGTCTTCTTTGACTTATTGGTTCTTTAAGAGTGTAGTTTGAGGGACTCCTGGGTGGCTCAGTTGGTTAAGTGTCTGACTCTTGATTTCGTCTCAGGCCATGATCTCAGAGTCGTGAAATCGAGCCCCACATTGGGCTCCATGCTGGTTGTGGAATCTGCTTAAGACTCTCTCTCTCCCTCTACTGCTTGTGCTCTCTCTCTCTTAAAAAAATGTAGTGTTTAGTCCCACATATTTGTGAATTTTCCAAATTATCATCTGTTATTGAGTTCTCTCCATTGTGATTGGAAAATACACTTTGTATTCTTCATTCTCTTAAATGCATTGAGTCTTTTATGGTATAACATATGGCTATTCTGGAAAATGTTCAATATGTGCTTGGAAAGAATGAGTATTCTATTGGTGGTGAAATATTCTATAGATGTTTGTCAGGCCTAGTTTGTTTAAGTATTGTTCGACTTTTCCATTTCCTTGTTTATCTTCTGCCTAGCTTTTCTATACACTGAAATTTTGCAACTATTATTGTTGAACTGTCTATTTCCCACTTTAATCTTATTTCATTTACTTTGTATTTTATTCATTTACTATGGGGATTTTTGTATATGATTATGATTATAATTGTCATAATTTCTTGATATATTGATACTTCTGTCATTATAAAATGTTCTTTATCTGAAGTAGCATTTTTTTGTTTGTATGTTTTAAAGGTCTAATTTATCTGACATTAGAATGGCCAGTCAGCTCATAGATAGTATATGATATATAATTTTATCCCATTTACTTTTAACCTATTTATATCTTTGGATCTTAAGAGTGTCTCCTATAGAGAGCACTTTATTGGATCTCTGCCTTTGAATTGAGTTGTTTGATGATATTGATGTGTCTGGATTTATATTTGCCATTTTACATTTTCTTTATGTCTGAAGTTGTTTTTGTTCCTCTATTCCTTCTTTACCGCTTTCTTTTTTTTATTAACTGAATGCTTTTGAGTGTAACATTTTAATTTCCTTAATAATTCTTTCACTATATTTTTTGAATTGCTTTCTTAATTGCTGCTTAAGGGTTTACAATATGCATCTTAACTTGCCAGAATCAACTTCAGATTTATACTACCTAATTCCAGTGAAATATAGAAAGTTACTCCTTTATATGCTCTATTTCCTCTTCCCACTTTTGATGTTAAATTTGTTATACACTCTACATATGTAACAAATCCACGTTACATTTTTATAATAACTTTCTGGGGCACCTGGGTGGCTCAGTCGGTTAAGCAGCCAGCTTCAGCTCAGGTCATGAACTCACGGTTCGCTCAGTTCGTGAGTTTGAGCCTCGCGTCAGGCTCTGTGCCGATAGCTCTGTGCTGATAGCTCTGTGCTGATAGGTTCTGTGATCAGAGTCTGGAGCCTGATTCGGATTCTGTGTCTCCCTCTCTCTCTCTGCCCCTCCCCCATCACACTCTGTCTCTCTCTCTCAAAAATAAACAAACATTAAAAATGCTTTTATAATAACTTTCTATAACTATGATTTTTAGAGAATATGAGAGAAGTAATGAGAGGTATTATATATTCATAGAGCTTTTTATATGAATCTTTTTATTTAGCATTTCTAGTTTTCTTCTTTTCTTCCTGTGGATTTGATTTATTAGCTGGTGTTATTTCCTTACTCCCAAAGAGCTTTGCTTCCACCTGCCTCATTTTTACTATTACTATCAAATATATTGCATTTCTATACATTACAGGTCAATAATATAATCTATACTCATTGGTTTATACAATGATTTTAAAATAAATCAAGGGGAGAAAGGAAAAGAAAGATGCAATCATAATGTCTTTTATAATTACCTTTACCAGCACTCTTCGGTTGTTTTGTATTAATGTCTGGTGTTACTTGATTTCAGCTTGACCAACTTCTTTTAGCATGTCTTATAAAACAGGTCTACTAGTGACAAATCCTCTCTGTTTTGTTTATCTGGAAATGTTTTCATTTGGCCTTCATTCTTGAAAGATCAATTTACTTGTCATAAAATTCTCGACTTAAAGTTTTTATTTTTCAGCACATTAAATATGTCACCCCACTATCTTCTGGCTTCTAGATAAAAACATGAAGGTCAGCTTTTATCTTATCAGAGTTCTCATGTATGTGGTCATTTACCTCTTGATGCTTTTGGATTTTCTCTTTGTCTTTGACTTTCATGTTTGCTGTCACATATTTGGATGCAGATCTCTGTGTATTGACCAAACTTGAAATCTATTGAGATTCTTGGATGTATAGATTAATGTGTTTAACCGAATTTGGAAATTTTTCAGACATTATTTATTGAAACATATTCTCTACTCCTTTATCTCTCCCTTCCTTCTGGTACTCACATTATATATGTTGGTGCATTTAATGGTGTGTCCCTTTGTTTCTGTGAGGCTCTGTTCATTTTTCTTAATGCTTTTTTCTCTCTGTTCTTCAGATTGTATCATGACTATTGATACCTGCTCAAGTTTGCTAATTCTTTCTCCTGCCTGCTTCAATCTACTGTTTGAGCCCCTATAGTTATTTTTTTGTTATTGTACATTTTAACTCCAGAATTGTCCTTTTGCTCTTTTTCTAAATGTAACTTCTATCTTTGTATTGATATTCTCTATATGATGAGACATTATTATCATAGCTTTCTTTAAAACATGGTTTTCTTTAGTTCTTTAAACATATTTATCATAGCCGCTTTGAAGTCTTTATCTGCTCAGCCAGGCATGTGAAACCTGTCAAAGGCGGTTTCTATTGCCTTTTTCCCCTGAATGAGTCATCCTTTCCAGTTTCTTTGCATATCTCAGTTTTTGTTGAAAACCAGGCATTTTAGGCAATGTATTTTAGTAACTGTGGACAGTAAATCTCCCCTCCCCTCTAGGACTTGTTTGCTTGCTTGTTTGTATGGTTAGTTCCTTGGCTGGACTATCTCAGTGAAATCTATTTTCTCTGTAGTGTGCAGTCTTTGATGTCACTCCTTGGATGCTGCAGCCTTGGACGTGAACATTCACTCTGATCCCCCTGGAATGATAATGTTTTTATCGGAGATCTCTTTGTCTCTTTCCCGACTCTCCATTAAGTTGTTTTTTTTTATTCTTAGTTTGCACATTAATTTTTTTTATTTAAATCAAGTTAGTTAACATACAGTGTAGTTTTGGCTTCAGGAGTAGAACCCAGTGGTTCATCCTGAAAAGTGCCCTCCTTCATGCCCATCACCGATTTAACCCATCCCTCCTCCTACCCACCCCCTCCTGAAACCCTCAGTTTGTTCCCTCTATTTAAGAGTCTCTTCACACCTGTCAGAATGTCTAAATCAACAACTCTAGAAACAATAGATGTTGGCAAGGATGCAGAGAAAGGGGAACACTTTGCACTGTTGGTGGGGATGCAAACTGGTGCAGCTACTCTGGAAAACAGTATGGGGTTTCCTCAAAAAATTAAAAATAGAACTAACCTATGACCCAGCAATTGCAGCACTAGGAATTTATTCAAAAGATACAAAAATCCATTAAGTTTTTAAGCTGGTCTAAATCTACTGATATCATACTCAGCTCGTAGCCTCCATTATTGATAGATGATTGCTATATTCTTTCAATAACATCTTGGAGGAGTATATTACTCCATGGTCTGATCCTACTAAATTCAAGCCCTTTGGCCAGGGTAGTATTATAGGTCAAGTCAGACCTCAAGAGAAGCCCTTCTTAACTGTCTCTTTCCTTGGTTCTCTCTGTTAAACTCCAATTTGATCTACAGTTTTCCTTGTTGCTGTCATTGAGCTATCACCACTCTCCTTTTAACTGCACGCCATTAAAATCTTGTTTTCAATAGCATCTTTAGGCTAGAAATTCTCCTGTGTTTTTTCTCAAATAAGATCATACTCCTTCGAGAAAGCTATGGAACATTCTATCCTTAACATCTTGACTCTCTCCTAAGGAATAAACGTTGCACTAATTCTGTGGATCTAGGGATAGGGCCTGCTTCTCAGAGTAACAATCCCTCTTTTTCATAAGCAGGATGCTGAGTCATAGCAGTAGCCCCTGCTCTTCTTGGCTTGCCCTTGTCAGCATAGAACCTCTGCCCTACCAGTGATTTTGAATGGGGATGATTTGAGCCTTATGTTCTTGGCCAACCATGCCTGGGGTAGATCTTCTCTTTTATGAGTAGGGACTGAGTGGCAGATAGAAGCTTCAGACTCTTAGCTACTCTTGCCTGTAGTAGAGCTTCTGTGGCACGAGCTGCGTGAGATGAGAATTGCTGGTGGTTTGCCCCTCCCAGGGAGAAAACTTAACTCTAACAGAGAGCTAGAGAAATGGAGCCTTGTGTTCCTATCAAGACTAACACTGTCATCTTGCTGAGGTAGGAGGAGTGGGCAGGTCATGGTTCAAATATCATAGACATTCCCTGTTCTTACCCAGGTAGAGTAGATATTTGTGAATAAATATTTTTCCATTTGTTATATAACCTTAGGGTAATTTCTAGAGATCTTAAATGGTTGTTGTATTTTATAATTTTTATAAGTTATGGTTGTTTTGTTGCAGAGTGAGGCCATGGGACTCCTCAAGTTGCCATTCCAGAAGCACTGCCTTTCTTGGCCATGGTTTTAAAGGTAGATAACTTGGCAGAGAGGGCTCATGTTCTCATTCAATCTTTGAAGCTGGTTTGCTCTATCCATGTCCATTCTTCTCTTTTTCTCCTTCATTCATAATCGGTCTACTTCCCAGAATGTGACTCTCTGACCCACATCTTCTATTCAGTTCTTTTCCCAGAACTGTCCTTACCTTGATGAGCTTCCCCTTCTGAAGGCTTACACTGTGTCTCTTCAGACACCTGTTCTAAAATCAAGGATGTGTAGGGGCACCTGCGTGGTTCAGTCAGCTTAGTCGGCTAAGCGGCCAACTTCATCTCAGGTCATGATCTCACAGTTTATGGATTCAAGCCCTGTGTCAGGCTCTGAGCTGTAGCTCAGAGCCTGAAGTCTGCTTCAGATTCTGTGTCTCCCTCTCTCTCTGACCCTCCCCCTCTCACACTCTGTCTCTCTCTCTCTCTCTCTCAAAAATAAATAAATGTTTAAAAAATTTAAAAAAATAAAAATAAAAAATAAAGTCAAGGATGTGTAATCTAAACCTTTTAGGATTCCCAGCAATTTTTTATTTGTATGGATTTTTAAAAATTATTTATTTTTTTAAAGATTTTTTAAATGTTTATTTATTTTTAAGAGGGGGGAGGGATACAAAGAGAGGGGAACAGAGGATCTGAAGCAGATTGTGTGCTGACAGCAGAGAGCCCACTGTGGGGCTCGAACCCATAAACCATGAGATCATGACCTGAACTGAAGTTGGAGGCTCAACTGACTCAGCCACTCAGGTGTCCCTACTCCCATGGATTTTTTAATAACACTTCCCTTTAAATAGAGATTATTAAATAAAGATTAAAGAAACTATTCATTCTCAAATGATCAACCTTGTCAAGACTGATGAACTTTGTCAGCAACCCATCCTCCTTATAAGCTATGCCATCTTGTCAAATACTTAATGTTATTAGAAAGAAGTGAATTGAGAATGCCACATAGAGATGTGGAGAGTCTGATACAAGATCTCACAGATGCTGTTACTTTGGAAAGGTGGCCAAGTTCTGGGAATCCAGTCTTTTTTATTACATGTTAAATTGGGCAAGTTCTGGTCAATGAAATATCAACTAAATTCATAAGTAAATCATATAATTGTCAAGTGGAATCAAAACTTTTATCTTAGAGCACCTGGGTGGCTCAGTCAGTTAAGTGTCCAAATTTTGATTTCAGCCTAGGTCATGATCTCATGGTTCATGAGATTTCACATGCTTGGGATTCTCTCTCTCCCTCTCTCTCTGCCCCTCCCCCTCTAATGCTTACTCCTCTCAAATGAATCAATAATCATTAAAAAAACACTTTTTATCCAGTTTTATCCAGTTTTTATCTCATTTACCTTTCTTAATGGGAAATATCTTAACAGAAAGATAATTATTATAAACAGAATATTTAAAAAATTTTTTAAATATGTTTATTTTTGAGAGAGAAACAGAGCATGAGCAGGGGAGGGGCAGAGAGAGAAGAAGACACAGAATCTGAAGCAGGCTTCCTCTGAACTGTCAGCACAGAGCCTGATGCTGGGCTCAAACTCATGAGCCATGAGATCATGAACAGAGCTAAAGTCAGATGCTCAACTGACTGAGCCACCCAGGCACCCCAATAAACAGAATATTTCTTGTTGAGCATGATATCTGAATAAGAGGTGTTGGCACAATCAGGTTTTTAAATAATAATATAGTTATTTCTGTTAATTTCCAACCCCCTTTCTTTAATTTCTATGTGACCCCATTTTTCCTCATAAAATCTTGAGGAAGTTATGTAGTTTTAAACTGGGTAATCCCATTTCATAGTTAGGAGAAACAGACATTCCATGTTAATAACCTGTCCAAGATCCTTGAGAAAGTCAGAGGCAGAACCAGTTGGGTAACAAAATATTCCTCTCTGCTCATCAAGATGAGATGCCTCCCTCATGTAGTTCTCCAGGCATTTTTGGAATGCAAGGTTTTATTTCCCAAATTAGATGTTATTGGGCATAGATAGGTATGTGCTGTCCATAGGAACTTTGCCCATCTATATTCATTCTCTATTCAATTACAACTGACTGAAGTTTATGTTACCAAAAATACAAACTGTCCAGTATTCTTAAAGGTGTTCTGTCAAATATATAAACCAGATTCTGTGTTAAGTTATACAACATTTGCATGAATACTCTCCAGATGTTTGATGTCACAGAAAGAACTTATTTTGTTTGGGATCCATCAAAACCACTTCCTCTGTGTTTGCATATGACAGGGTACTCTGGGACATGAATTCTAAAAAGAGAATGGATACATATGGCACTCTTTAGGGAAAATAAACTTTGCCACATTGCAGTATACGATGAAGTTAAGGAGTGTGATGTGATTTTGGAATACATATATCAAAAGCAAAGTAAAGTAAAACTTTTGGTACTTTTCAAAGAGCCACAAAAATTGGATGAGTAGATCATGGCCAGCATCTACTGTAAGAATTCAGAGCCAGTCGTTAAATATTCTGAACATGTATCTTTTACCATAAGGATACAGAGTTTGACACATATCCAAAAATCTACTTTTTTGATTATATTGTTTAGATGATCTTTCTCCTTATTTTTGCCTGCTTGATCTGTCTTGTTACTAAAAGTGGTATATCAAAATTTCCTATTGGGGTTTTCTATCTACGTCTACTTGCATCTCCTGTGGTTTTCATAACTTCATCAAAACTTCATAAAAGTTGCTGTGTTATTCAATTCATAATATTCATGTATTATTTCTTCATTGTAGATTATGGTTTTTAGTACTTATTTGTCATGTTTTCCCAATTTAAGACTTGAATTCTACTTTGTCCCTTAGGATTGCTACCCTTCTTTTTTTTATGTTCATTTTCCTGGTTGTTGTTTTTTTTTTGTTTTTTGTTTTTTGCCCATCCTTTTAATTTTAGCCTTTATGGATCACGGATCACTTTATTTTAAGTGTGTCTCTTACATATAACAGATTGTTGGGTTTTGTTGCAAGTCTTTTGGAAAATTTACTTTAAATAAATTTTATACCCATTCACATTTTAAAAACTTATAATATATAGAAAAATTACCTTTTTTAGACTAGAGTTTTAACATATGTACAGATTCACATTACCATCAGCATAATCAGCATATAGGACAATTTCAAATCCTTGGACCTAACTTCTGGTAAACACTGATGTGTCCTCTGTTGCCATCATTTTGCCTTTTCTAGAATGTCACACAAATGTCATATAAATGGAAAATACAGTATATAACCTTTTAAGATTGGCTCTCTTCATGCAACATAATGCCTTTGTGATTCATCTGTGTTGTTGCATGTGTTGGTAACTTGTTCCTTTTTGATTGCTGAGAATTATTCTATCATATACAAGCTGTACAGTTGTCCTATAGTTTGCCCACTCATCCATTGCTTACAGTTTGGGGAGATTATGAATAGAGCTGATATGCACATTTGTGTGCAGGTGTTTGTGTGAACATACATTTTCATTTTTTGGGGGATAATTACCCGATGAATGGGATAATAAGGTCATATGGGATGTATATGTTTAACTTATAAAAAACTACCAAACTGTTTTATAGACTAGCTGTACTATTTTGTTTTCACTAGCCAAGATTAAAGTTCTAGTTGCTTTGCTTCCCTGTCAGCACGTAGGATTGTCAAGTTTTGTTTTCCGCCCCATCATGTTCCGTGGAATCTCATGGACCGCAAAATGATTCATGTTCCGTGGAATCTCATGGTGGTTTTAATTTGCATTTCATTCATGGTTAAATATGTTAAATATCTTTCAGGTGCTTATTGTTCATCTGCATATCCACTTTGGTGAAGTGTTTTTCAATTCTTTTACCCATTTTAAAAATTGGATTGTTCATTTTCTACTGTTTAATTTTGAGAGTTCTTTACATATTCTGGATGCAGTCTTTTGTTACATAAGACATTTGCAAGTATTTTTTCTTAGTCTGAGCCATATCTTTTCTTTCTGTTAAGTGTCTTTCACACAGCAAAAATGTTAAATTTTAATGAAATCAAATTTATTACTTTTTTCTTATACGGGTTGTGCATTTAGTTTCATATTAAAGAACTCTTTGACTAACTTGAAGTGATAAAGATTTTGTCCTGTGTTTCCTTCAAAAGTTTGTATAGTTTTATAGTTTTACCCTTAGACCTATGATTGATTTTGAATTAATATTGTGTGAAATCTAATAGATTTTGCATGTAGACATTCACTTGTCCAAACACCATTTGTTGAAAAGACGGTATTTTCTCCACTTAATTACCTTAACACCTTTGTCAAAAATCAAGTGGACCTATTTATGTGGGTCTATTTCTGTACTGTCTATTCCATTCCATTGATTGATCTATCTCTCCAACACAGCAGTGTCTTGATTATGATACCTTTACCATAAGTGTTAAAATAAGGTACAGTGGGTTCTTCACATTTTTTCTTTTTAAAAATTATTTTAACTATTTTAATTTGTCTTTTCATATAAATTTTAGAATCAGTTCTCTAGAACTACAAAAATTCTCAATGGAATTTTTATTGCAATTGTCTTAGATTATAGATACCCTTCTTAATAAAATATGTACAATAAAATTTAGAATTATAAAACTATAATAATGTAATAAGGCCACATGAACCAACCAGTCAATAAAAGAAGTAGAACATTAAAATATGTCTACCTCTATAGTTCTTCTCTTATATCCACAACTACCTTTTCCTTTGATGCAGTCAATTACTCAAGACATTCCAATTTGTTGAATTATTGGATATTTTGAATCACCTTCCACTTGTGATTTTGCTATTAGAATTTTACATCTTATGGTTGCCTCTTCTAAAAAAATGTTGAAAGTAGAATAGGAGGTAAACCTCATACTACTTTTAAAACACAAATTTTTAGCAGCTACATTGAACAAATTTTTTAAGTTAAAATTAGGTTTAAGGAGGTTTACATTTTAATCTTAAAATATGGAACTAAAATAATTAATTTATTCAATCATTATTCCTTCAGAAGTCCCATAGGAACATATCAGTACCTTTTTTATACACCTATAATTCTCTACAACGCATTACATTTATTTATATACATATGCTATTACTTATTTTCCCCCTGTTGTAGTGAAATATGCTTGTCATATAACATTGTATTCATGTAAGGCATACAAGATAAAGATTTGGTTATGTATATATTGCAAAATGATCACCACAATAAGTTTCATTGACATCCATCGCCTCACATAGTTACAAAAATTTTTTTCCCTTGGGGTGAGAACTTTTAAGATCTACTCTCTTAGCAACATTCAAATATACAGTACAGTGTTGTTAACTGGAATCATCATGCTACACATTACATTCCCAGAATTTATCTTATAACTGGAAGTTTGTTATCTTTTCACCATGGGTGAGGACCCATTCCCCCCAATCCTCCCTGGCAACCATCAATCAATCTGTTCTTCATTTAACAGATTTAGAGTGAGATCAGTCTTTGTATTCCCACGGTAGTTGACACTATGTCTGCCACTCAGTTAATTTTGAACAAGTAAGTGAAATGTATTTTTACCTCTATCAATGTCATCTCAAATTTTGGATGAATTGTTTTACCATTTCTTTGACATTATATTATGTTGCTTTATGATGAGGACTAAGGACATAAATAAAGCTCATGAAAATTAGTCTGGAGAAATGGAGCAATAGATATTTCTAGATCAACTGATTGTGTTAATGACCACATAAGTCTAACAGTAGTCAGTCAGATTTTTTTCCTTTCATTTCCACTGTATATACCTTTGAATACTTCCAAGCAACCTTGAGCAGAAGGGTAAAGAATTAAAGAAAATATAGAACGTTAGACTGTGAAAACACCAAATGGCCCACTGGGGCACTCAGTAAGTGGCTTGTCATAGGAAACCTACATCACAGAATATACATCTATTTTTAAGGAGTTTTATTTGGTGAGAAGCCTACTTATGAGTTAATGTGGGATGGAAATATTCAATACAAAACTTGAAGCAGGTTGACTAAGAATTAGTTATTTACAAATATAAAATACCAATGTGTCTAGTATTAATGTCATTCATTATCATGGCATATGAAAGGTTTATATGTGTATTTGTGTATTTATGTGTATGTAATGCTAAAATTTAGTATTTGTAATGTTGCATTTAATTCATCCATTCAAAAACAGAGTACTAAGCCATATTCTGGGCTCTGAGAATACAGGAATGAAACATATAGTTCATGTTCTAAATTTATAACCAAATGGATATATATAATAAGAAATTTTCTTTGGAATTTATTTAAACATTATTTCTCTTACAGGGAAAATTCTGTATATATTAAAATTGTATTATAAATATATTTGAATTTCTATTTTGATTTTAATTAAGAAATAGCTTAGATTTCTTAGCAATAAACTAAATTAATATATAATTGTTTTAGCAATACTAATAATTCACATTATAAATATATTTGAATTTTATTTCATCTTTGCTTTCATGACAAGATAATATTTTCAACCACATAACGTAACCCTTAATATTTTATCACAGTCGTACTCAAGATTCATGAGTCTTAAGCTATGGGATATAGTGATATGATCTAAGAATATCACTCTGAATCTGTGTGTATATGGAACATTGGCAATAAGCTTAATTAGCATTAATTCTATTTTTCAATGTGTAATTCTGTACTGCAAGATCATATAAATGTGCCAAAATTTTACCCAGTTTAGTCACACATTTTCTCAATTAACAGATATTTAAGGTTTAATTTTTAGCAGAGATAGTCTGAAATATTTTGACATGAAAATGGGTCTTGTGTCTTAAAAAGAATTAGATATAATGCCACTAGGGGGCTCACAGACCATGTGTGTAAATCGTGTGGCTTCATACACTATTGGGCACTTTAAAAAGGATGTAATAGCTGTGACAATAATATTACACTGAATAGTTTTGCGTAGGGAGTTAAGAAGTAATATTTTTATGAGAAAGGCACATTAACAGGAGAGTCCAGAAAATACATTAAACAGGTGTAATTCGTCAGGGAAGTTAGCAAGAAAAGGTCAAAAATAGAAATGGAAGAAAGGTGAAAGTCTGGCATTAGTCCCTGTGAACACCCCAGCTGTTAGGACTTGCCCATTGCTACACGGACACTAGCTCTCTCTGTCAAGCCGTGGAGTCCTAGGGTTGGACAGAATTACTTTTGCACAAATAACATTATATGGTATTGATTCAGATGTCTCATGTTGAGAAGATTTATTTGTAATCAAGTTTTTAAAAACTTTAGCTGGTTCGTTTCCTTTTGGGTAAGATTATATCAATATTCTTTCATTTTTTAAAGAAAGACCCTTGAAAAACAATTTGAGGTCTTAAATAATTCAAATTAAGGTGTTTTTATCTAAGAGCATTCTTTTTTTTAAGTTTTTTTTAATGTTTATTTTTTAGAGAGACAGAGAGAGACAGAATGCAAGCAGGGGAGGAGCAGAGAGAGAAGGAGACACAGAATCCGAAGCAGGCTCTAGGCTCTGAGCTGTCGGCACAGAGCCCGAGAAGGGGCTTGAACTCACTGAGTGTGAGATCATGACCTGAGCTGAAGTTGGATGCTTAACCCATTGAGCCACTCAGGTGCCCCGAGCATTCTTTTTTTAAAATAACATTTTTAAATGCCTATTTATTGATTTTGAGACAGAGAGAGAGAGTAAGAGTGGGGGAGGGCAGAAAGCAAGGGAGCCAGAGAATCCCAAGCAGGCTCCACTGTCAGCCTGGAGTCAGATGTGGGGCTCGAACTCACGAGCTGCCAGATCATGACCTGAGCCGAAACCAAGAGTTGAACGCTTAACCCACTGAGCCACCCAGGCACCTTCAAGAGCATTCTCAAATATTTTATTAATTCCACCTATTTTGTTTTGTTTACAATCCAGGGACAGTTCAGCATTAACTTGGCAGGAACTGGGATGAGGATATCCAGCACAGCAAAGTGGCTTGCTCAGGGCAGTTATGCCTCTGTCATCATCCACAGATCACAAGTAAGTCCTACTGGACCACAATGCCTGTTTGAAATACATCTGTGCTATGAACTAGCATTAAAGGTCTTCTCCCTTAGATTTAGAGTTATGAAGTTAATGGCTAAGGAATGAGTTATTGCATCTACGAGGCATGTTACATATAACGGGGCATAATATTAATCTATGAAATAATGAAACTGGGTTCACTTTTATTAATATACATGTGTGTTTTTATATGCATATAAGTTCACGTATAGGCTACAGATACCTGATCCTGAGATATCAAATGCCAAGGCATGTAGATTTTATCTAGCTCAAGTTTGGGGCTGCTGACTTGAAATGCCAGTACTTCAAAAAGAGGTAGTGCTGTTAGCTACACTTTAATTATTAAAGATATGGTAGTTTTAATATTTCAATGTGAGGAGTAGATCTTTGGTTTATTTACCTCACTGCTTTGATTTAGTGATGGGGTAGTGTTAAAGCCATTTGTCATTTAACATCTATTCCTTATAGTTTCTATAAGAATTAGGACTATTTTTATGGGTGTTTGCATATTTTCCTCTGCCTTTAGATGACTTTATACTTGGCTTTTACCTGTAGGACACGTATTGCATGTAGAACACATTTAATTTGCTCGTACAGTGTACTGGCACATATGCTTTACGAGATGGCTCCTTTTACTTACAGTTACCATGTCTCAGATAGCAGGACTCTATCTATAGTAAATCAGGATCTATACTATAAGTGTTTTCACTTGTGTTGCTCATAAGTCAGCACCATCAACAGCCCCTGCCCATTCGATTTTATGGTTTTTCTTTCTTTTGGTAAAAGTTACTTTTGTTATTCTGCTTGTATCAATATTATTTGTAAGTGAAATTCAATTTTCTAATATTTATAGTAACTAAGACATTCTATTTCTGAAGACTATGAAACTGAGTTTTAATTAACAATTCAAGAATTTAAAGTTTTATCATTTCTTTCATTTGGGTCAGAGGTAGGCTTGTAGTACAAACAGCTGTTTTAAAATGTTTATTTGGCGTATTTAGGTCTAATTCCTTCTGGTAGAACGAATGGGAATAAATTAATTACTTGAAGTATATTCTGAGCAGGTCTCAGTGCAAAGAGCTTAATAGAATATTTTGACCTTATTTACCCAAATTTTAGATATCTTTTGGTTAATTGTAAAGAGGTCACCAGTAGGTATGAATATTTAGTACAATCATTCCTTTTGATTCTTTTTAAGTTCCATTCTAAAGCTTAATTATTCAATTGACTGAGAATTTCTATCTTGATCAAAAATGTTGCACATGAAAGCGTTTCCTGAAACCTGAGGTCTGATGTGAAGCTGCTATGGTGGAACCCATGGGTACACAAGGAAATGCAAATGTCTTTTCATTTGCCAGGACATTTTATCAAGATTAGCTTTTTACTTAAACAATCTGGGGAATAGGAATGTATATAAATGGGAATTTTTATTGCCATTCCCTTCTTCTCTGTTTTACCTAGATTCTTGAGAGTTAAAAAGCTTCTGAAAGGAAAGACAACTTAAAAAGCCCTGATCTCAAAACATTCTTTACCCCAAACTGTTCTAGGAACTCAAAGTTTCTTTCTCTGCCCTCCCTCTTAACATGAAAAACAAAAGAAAACAAAACCCCCAAAACAAAACAAATAACCCTTATTTTCTCCAGAAACTCATACTGGAGCTCAAACCATTTTTGCCTCGTCCTATCAAAATGTCTTCAGTCTTTTCACTTTTGGACCAAAGATGGAAAGCAGTCTAGAGAGAACATGTGTCACACCCCTTTCACCAGTCTACCCGTTTCTCAGTGAATGGCTCTGCTTTTCTTAAAAGAGGCAAAAAAAAAAAAAAAAAAAAAAAAAGAAGAAGAAGAAGACCCTCCCTTCTTAGTCCTTTTTTAATTATAATTACTGCTTTTAGTCCAGTTTTATCCATTTTATCACCTTCTTACCTTCTATACTTCCAACTGCATTTGTAATACTTCTATGAGATGCTTAGGTTAATGGGGGAGAATATGACTCATATTCAGTTAAGGTCAAGTCTGCATAATATATTATTTATTTAGCCTATGAGAATCTTATATAAAATCATGTAAATATTGAACAGCAAACTGGGAGGGGTTTTAACAAGCTCACTGAAGCAAATAGACATCTCAATAAAAAATATGTGGATTGAGACAAATTGTCTACATTACAGTGTGGTTTATAATCAATTAGCTAATATGAATCTCAGATTATCCAATCCCCATGACCACAAATTTCAACTAAGCCTGAAATGGTATGATCTTTAACCTCAAATATAATTGTTACAAGAAACTTTGGCTAATGATTTCATCCTCATGATTCAAAGCATTTGCTTTTTCTGCCTATGTGCACAGATACCAGCTTGTGTGTGGTTCTCCTATATTTCTGCCTCTTCCTATTTTCAGGATGGAACCAAAGTCTACGGGAGATGTGGAGGGTTCTGTGGAAAGTGTATTCCTCACATGACTACTGGTCTCCCGATTCAAGTGATATGAACATTCAGAAATGGAAAGTATGAGATATTCTCTGGAATATCTGAAAATAACTGGTGCTCATTTCTTTACTCTTCCCTTCCTGAGATTTTCACGTCCAAAATGTCTGTGCCTTTTTCTTTCTTTTTTTCAGGGTGCTCATCAGGGAATCAAATCACTGCTTAATTTTTCCAAAGCCTTCAAAATAAGCTTAACAAATATATGATTCTAATCAGGATCTCTTTAAAAGGACACAATAATTTATGGTAGAGTATACTGAGATATTTGAATGAATTATACCAAGATAATGTTGGTGTTAACAAACAGCTTGGACTGGATCACAGTTATATTATGCCTATAATCACACACATAAATCTCTACTCAGTACTGAACTGTACAATGAAATGTTTATTCTACTTGTTAAAATGAAGCAAGTAAAAATTAGGAAAATGAATCCATTTAAAACAACTATAAACATTATTAAATCTGTCAGGTGAATAGCAAATCCATAGTCACATCAAAAAGTACATAGCCATTATACTTTCTACTGATACAGCTTAGATACCTTGTTTTATATTTCCTTTAATTTTTAAATGTGGGTTATGGTGCTTCAAATAAGAAAGATCATTCTAGAAATGCAGTACACTTTTATATTAAAGATGTATGCTTGGGTTAAATACTAAATATGAAAATTTGTGGGTATAACACAGAAGATATGATATAGTAGAATTTTACTTAAAACACCTACCTCTAATTTGATTGTACGTATAAGAGCAATATGTTGTTTTTATAATGTTTATATTATATCTCAATAACTCATATATATATATATTTACTCATAAAAATCTATTTTCTCTAAGTTATGTACTGTATTTTATTAACCAAATAGAGAAATGAGAATAATTGAAATTTTGGAAATCCCATTTTGGTAAACAAAAGTATATTTACATATGTAAAATTTTTATTAGGGATGTTCAAGTGATTTTATATCTGAGGCTCTCAAAGCCAAAACATAAAACATAGTATATAAAAGTTAACTATTCATGGGCAAATTCTCAGGTATTTAGAGATTTTTTTCAAGTGAATAATTTGCGTACTATATAATGTGATTTTAAAAGAATCATAGCCAAATAATATTTTTCTATGGCAACTGACTCTGTAAACCAAAAATGAATCTACTAATAGATTTCTGCCAGTAAATAGTAGTGTACTAGTTTCACCCACAAAGGTTTTTTTCCCAAACATTATTATTATTTATTTTTCCCCCAAACACTTTTTTTCCCAAACGTATATTGTACCATTATAAGGTACTAAGGCAATTTTGTGCCAGTGTGGTTAGATAAACATTTAGGGATCTCTGTATCAGAAACGAAGTATTTTGCACTATGTGCCTTAAGCCAGTTACAGTCATTAATACAAAATGTGTAACATTTTCTAGAAATGTTTTCATTCATAATTAAAATCTTATAACTTAAAAACATTTAATTAATAAACATATTTGTGTGATACATTAGCATTTTGTTTTCATTTTCCTTACATGCAAAAGAATGAGTCCTCCACCAAAAAAGTCTATGACCCTAAAACCATCTTCAGAAATTCCAAGAATTTTTTATTTAAATTGTTGCAGTTGGGATGGAAAGGACTCCTAACTGTGTTCACCCATCTCATGGCAGAGGGAATATGGACAGGAAGCTGACAAAAACTTGCAATGCCTTTAAAAGCATCTGGTTATCCAAGGAGTACCATGTCTACTCATATTCAATTAGCCAAATTAAATCACATGACCAAATCCTTGTCTCTGGGACAGGGAAATATATTCTTCCCACAGGGCAGGATGCCAGGCACAGGCAAGTGGGTGAGGACTTAGAATTCTCTCCCAAGGGGAGGAAGCAGGTCCTTGTAAACAATAGTACATTTTACCATCTTCAGGCTTTTTGGAAATTGTTAAAGTACTATCCAAAGCAGTTAAATCAATTTAAATTACCACTGTAAAAATTTTAGAGTATCCATTGAGTTTGTATTTTGAGTATCCATTTAGAGTATCATTGAGGAAGGACACAATGAATTTTTTTTAATCTGATCTATTGGGATATAGCAGAGTATTTCATTGTTTGAAATTTATATTTATCTCATTACTAGATTGGATGAGGATTCTTTTATATACACTTTGCCATTAAGTTTCTTTTTCTGAGAATTGCTTATTTTTATTCTCTTTGCTTCTCTTCTCCCCCATCTTTCCCACCTTCTCATATCCCCCAAACCCACTCCCACTTCATTAAAAAAAAAAAAAAAGAAACATGAGGGAATAAAGCAGTTTTATGTGAATGTGACTTAAAACATTTGAAAATCTGTTATCAAAAAGCATGCTTTTGATTCTACCTTAAATTACTTGCAAATATTAATATGTATTGTATAGTAATTTCCTATCCTTGCTTATCTTTTAAGATGAAGCATTCTCTACGTGTATTTTATCCATATTCCCCCGCTCTTTAAGGAGCAATGATTTTTCCCTGCTCATGCTGAAGGCCAGTCCTCCAACCTCTGCTCTTGATTTCTTCTCATTGTGAAGTCTCCAGGACCTATTCCCACAGATTTTTCTCTCTCCTCTCCTTTCCTTTCTGTCTCCATTGGCTCCTTCTCTTCATCCAAAAAAAAAAAAAAAAAAGGTTCAATTCTCTCCACCTTATTTTGTATCGTTTTTTTTTATTGGAGTATAGTTGACGTACAATGTTTTATTTTACAAGTATGGTTGACTTATAATGTTTATTTCAGGTACACAACATAGTGATTCCACAATTCCAAACGTGACACAGTGCTCACCATGATATATGTAGTCACCATCAGTTACCATACAAGGTTATTACAATATTATTGATTATATTTCCTAAATTATACTTTTCACTCCTGGGCTTATTTATTTTATTTTATAACTGGAAGTTTTTACCTCTTAATCCTCTTTATCTATTTCGCCCATCCCCCCATCTCCCTCATCTCTGGGGACCATCAGTTTGTTCTTTGCATTTATGAGTCTGTTCTTTTAGTTTTGTTTCTTAGATTCCACATATGAGTGAAATCATACAGTATTTTGTCTTTCTCTGTCTGACTTATTTCACTTAGCAACATACCCTCTATTTTAAAACAAAAATATGTCTCCTCCTTCACCCATTACTACTCACTGTTCTTCCTCTTGTTTCCTGGGAGAAACTTCCAGAGAGAAAGTGCTATCCTCATGGTCTCTTCATCTCGACCTTTCACTCTAGCGTTGGCCCATTATAACATGGCTTCCAACCCTCAATGTTTTATTGATACTGCTTTAACTAAAATCACAAATGAACTCCTAATTGCCAAGCACAATTACATATTCTGAGGTAGTTTTTTTTTTCCTTTACCTTTTAACTTCTGAATAGCATTTGACAAGGGAGAGGGAGAGTTCCATGAAATTCTGTGATCTGTTTAATGATCTAGTGTATGATCAGTCTTGGTGGATGTTACATGTGTACTTGAAAATAATGTGTATTCTGTAGTACTTTTGTGTAGTTATATGTAAGTAAATAATGTTATTAGCTTATTGTAGTGTTCAAATATTTCTATATTTTTATTCTTTTTCTAATTGCTATATCAATTATTGAGAGATACAATTTTTAAAGTTGTAGTGTCAATGATAGTATTGATTGAGCTTTTTTCTTTAAAAATTTTTTTAATGTTTACTTATTTTTGAGTGTGAATGGGGGAAGGGCAGAAAGAGGGAGAGGGGGACACAGAATCCAAAACAGGCTCCAGGCTCTGAGCTGTCAGCACAGAGCCAGATATGGGGCTTGAACCCATGAACAGGAGATCATGACCTGAGCCGAAGTCTGATGATCAGCTGACTGAGCCACCCAGGTGCCCCCATCAGCTTTCTTTTAATTAGCATTTGCATGATACTTCCTTTGCCATCCTTTATTTTTAAGCAATATATCTTGATATTTTAAATGTCTTTTGTAAATAGCTTATAATTGTTCTGTGCTTCTATTTTTAAATCCAGCTTGACTATTTTTCACCTGAAGAATATAAGACTATTTATATTTCATACAACTATTTATATAGTTGGATTTAAGTCTACCATCTTATTTGTATTCTATTTGTCTCATACATTCTTTCTTCTATCATTACTCCTTCTCTACCTTTTGAATTAATTATTTTTGTATCCAATTTCACATTGTCTTTTTATGTTACCCTCCCCACCTTTTTTTAATGTTCGCTTTAGGGATTCCAGTATATATCCCTAACCTATCACAATCTACCTCGAGTGTTATGAACCCAAAATACATTTTATATAAATTTTTGTTTTAGCCAAGTGTCTTTTAGAATAAATAAGATAATATAAAATTATTCCTTATACATATCCCTATATTTATTAATTCCTGCTTTTTTTTTCTTTCCCGTAGATTTGAGTTTCTATTATAATTTCTCTCCAGCTTGAAGAATGTTCTCCATAATTTCTTACAGTTTGAGTCTGCTGGCACAAATTCAGCTTTCATTTATCTGAATGTCTTTAATTCACCTTCATAGTTTTAAACTTCATCTATAAATGTTGACATAATTTAAAACTTACAACATACACGAATAGCACAAATAGTTACCATATGTCCTTTAGCTGGATTCACTAATTTAACATTTTGCTGCATTTGCTCCATCAGTCTGCCTTTCTCCTTATATATACATATAAATATGCACACAGACATACATATACACATATTATTTATTCTTCATAAGTTGAGAGTAGTTGATTATCTCATGACATTTTACTCCATAATACTTTAGTATATGTTAAGAAAACAGATATCCTATAACATAACCACAATACAGTTATGAAATTTAAAAATTTCATCACTTAATTTCCAAACAGAATTTAAAACACACAATTTATTTTGGGTTTGCTAGTGGTAAGAATGATGATTGGAGCGAGTGTCATGCTTAATTGGTTCTTCTCTCATATCCCACTCTTTACCTTAAATTATCTCACATTATTCTACACCTCAAATGCTTGATTTTTCTCTTAAGTATAAGATCAGCATGACCTCATCCATAAAAATTTCCTGGACTATTCTCTCTGGATTATTGTATTTTAAATTTTGCATATATTCTATTACTCATCTCTGTTATTATTTGCTACACTGTCTATGATTAGGGCTTTGACCACTCATCCTATCTGCTCTCCATGACTGTTATCTGAGTAAAAATTAGCACTTGTTTAGCTATTTTCTTGTGCCAGATATTGAGAGACATTTTACATCCTTATCTAATTTAGTCATTTTTTAAAAACTTTTTTTAATGTTTGTTTATTTTTGAGAGAAAGAGAGAGACAGGCAGAGTGTGAGCATGGCAGGGCAGAGAGGGAGACACAGAATCTGAAGCAGGCTCCAAGCTCTGAGCTGTCAGCACACAGCCTGATGCAGGGTTAAAACTCACAAACTGTGAGATCATGACCTGAACTGAAGTTGGATGCTCAACCGACTGAGCCACCCAGGTGCCCCTAATTTAGCCTTTTTGTTTTTTTAGGTTTATTTATTTGAGAGAGACAGAGAGAGCACGAGTGTGGGAGGGGCAGAGAGAGAGGGAGAGAGAGAATCCCAAGCAAGCTCTGTGCTGTGAGGGCAGAGCCTGATGCGGGGCCCAAACTCATGAAACTGTGAGATCATGACCTGAGCTAAAACCAAGAGTGAGACACTTAACCGACTGAGCCATCAGGCATCCCTCTAATTTAGTCTTTACAACAACCTTGTGAAACATCACCATTTTACAGATCATGTCATGTGGTGGCAGAAACTTTTTACCAAGTGCAGATCTAGCCAAACACAAAGCCTTTCTTCTTACTCCACCTTACTGTTTGCTTGAGGACAGAAACTATGCTCTATTCTGAATCCCTCCCAGCAACTCTCAGAGTGTTGACTATACAGCATAGATTTGATATTTCATTGTGAGTAAATTAAAATATGCAGAAATTCAATTCCATATGAAAATATGAGAAAATCTATATGAGCTATAATTTATAGGTATTTGGTGTGATTATTGTTTTTTAAAAAACGATAAAGAGGCATTCCAAGAATATGTTCAGGAAGATATTCAGTATTCTTACAGAGTTTAATCATGCTCCACTGAGGAATTTATGAGGTCATCCTAAAAGTAAACATAGAGGCGCCTCGGTGGCTCAGTCGGTTGATCCAACTTCCACTCAGGCCATGATCTCATGGTTCACAAGTTTGAGCCCTATGTTGGGCTGTGTGCTGACAGCTCAGAGCCTGGAGCCTGCTTCAGATTCTGTGTCTCCCTCTTGCTCTCTGCCCTTCCCCCACTCACTCTCTGCCTTTCTCTCTCTAAAATAAATATTAAAAATTTTTTAAGTAAACAAAAGCCATCATGAATTTTTTCTCAAGGAATGTTTTAAAATATTTTAAAAAGACAACACCTACAAACATTGATGAAAATAGAAGATAGTAACATAGTAATAAGTTTTACAGTAAGAACTCATTTACAATTGAGTATAGGTTTGAAAAATATAAAACTCTTTTATGATGCCACAATAACAAAGAACAGAATTTTTTTGTTTTCTGGTTTTAATTTTATTTTTCTTTGTCACTCATCAGGATACAATATGTCTCGGTTATTAGATACAGCCGTCAGCCAACATTGGCCATCTATCACATCAACCTCTAATTTTTAAACATGAACATTATTTTCAAACATAGAAGACTTAGTGTTTTCCTTAATTTTTTCTAATTCATTCATGTCTTATAGTTGCCAAGTGTCTAATTAAAGGTAAACAAAAAGATCCAATTACGTATTACTTTTATCACTTATATTTTTAAGATAACATGATTATTTTGTGACTTAACCTATTTCTTCCTGTAATTACTAATCTCCTTTATTTTAAATGTAAAAAGTTATTTACAACTGACAACAGTGGCATCTGCTGGTCACTTTTAACTATTCCCCTGTGGAATACAGAAAAAATGTCAAGCAGATTTTCCTCTGCAATTTTCTGAAGATCTCAAGGAGCAACAGCTTGCCATGCACCAGGTAAACGGTCTTTGATTTTAATAGTGATGCCTCTAACCATAGCGTATCCATATCTATATCTTTGTCATACAAATGTGCATGTATTCTCTTCACTACTTCAATCTGAGAACATTCTTAACAATATAAAATGTTCTTTGGCCTCTAGGAGCAAATAAAGAAGTTGTTTTTTAATGCAATCATTATTTTTGGAGAATCTTTATGCTATAAACAGAGGAAAACTCGGAATGGGAGAAAGGGCTTGGGGACATCCAGCTTTCTAGAACACACTCTAATATTAATAAATCATGTAACATTAAATGTTAGGTCTGTTTCCTCAGCTGTAAAATAAGGGGTTAGAAATAAATAACTTTTAAGGTGCTTTTCAGCTCTAAAAATTTATATGTGTAATTTGTGTCTGGTACATTAGTTGGCAGTTACTATTTTATATATAAATAAAGCTATTCAGCATTTAATATGAGTAAAAAGCACAATTCAGTGAGAGAGTAGATCACCTCTTTACTCTTCCACTTGTACTACACAGAAGGTGTTCAAATTAGCAAACAAAGAAAAGATAAATGACTTTCATAGTTTAATACCCAGGGTTTCATAGTTAAGAAGATGTGAATTTTTGACATGCTCTAGCTGTGCGGTCTCATGACAAAGCACACAATCTGAACCTTAGTATTGTGAATTATAAAAGGGATAGAAGAAAATTTGCCCTGCTTACTCTCCTAACATAAAGATTATGAGATCAAATGAGCTATTGTTTGTAAGTATGTTTTAAATAGTAGAAAGTACTAAATTAGCTCCATCCCCTCATTGTAAATACACACGATAACTTGAAAAGTACTGTAGTGAATAGAAGGCAGGCTCTCGGAGGCCTAGGCTCCAGCTTTGGTTATGTATGCTCTGTGACATTGAGAAAAATCAATCTTTCCAAATGTCATGGTTGCTGCTATAAATTTGAGATATTAATAGTACCTTACTCATTTTGTTGCTAAAAATATTAATCTGTAAAATATTGGCACTAGGTCATGCACTTAAGTTGGTTTTTTTTTCCTTTAAATTTTTATTGTGGTAAAATATACAAAATAATTACCACCTTAACCATTTTTAAAAAGATACAATTTAGTGGTGGTTGGTATATTAATTATTTGTGCAACGATTGTTGCCATCCATCTTCATATCTCTCTTCATCTGGTAAAACAGAAATGCTACCCAGGGAGTGCTTGGGTGACTCAGTTGGTTGAACATCGGATTCTTTTTTTCTTTTTAACTTTTTAATGTTTATTTTGGAGAGAGAGAGAGAGAGAGAGAGAGCAGGGGAGGGACAAAGAGAGAGGGAGACACAGAATCTGAAGGAGGCTCCAGGCTCTGAGCTGTTAGCACAGAGCCTGAGGTGGGGTTCAAACTGACGAACCATGAGATCATGACCTGAGCCAAAGTTGGAAGCTTAACCAAATAAGCCACCCAGGTACACCCATCGGACTCTTGATTTCAGCTCTAGTCATGATCTCAGTGAGATAGAGCCCTATGTAGAGTTCTGTGCTGACAGCACAGAGCCTGCTTGGGATTCTCCCTCTCCCTTTTTCTCTGCCCCTCTCCCACTTGTACATGTGCAAGCTCACTCTCTCAAAATAAGTAAAATTTAAAAAATACTACCCATTAAATAATAACTCCCTATACAAGTTTCATCCATGTTGTAACATGTCAGAATATCCTTCCCTTTTTAAGGCTAATAATATTTTATGAATATACCACATTGTGCTTATCCATTCATCTGTCAATTGACACTTAGGTTAGTTACTTCCATGTTTTAGATGTTGTGAATAACGCTGGTAAGGGCAAGGGTGTACACATATTTCTTTGAGACCCTGCTTTCATTTCTTTTGAGTGTATACCCAGAAGTGAAATTGATGGATTATATGGTAGTTTTGTGTTTAATTTTTTGAAGGACCACCATACTGTTTTCCATAGTGGTTGCACCATTTTATAATCCCATCAACAGTACAAAAGGGATCCAATTTCTCCACACCTTAATCAACATTTATTTATTTTTGATAGTAGTCATAGTAATGAATAGAAGGTGGTACCTCATTGCAGTTTTGATTTGCATTTCCCTAATGATGAGTAATTTTGAATGTTTTTTCATGTGATTATTGGTCATTGATATGTCTTTTTTGAAGAAATGTCTATTCAAGTACTTTGCCCATATTTTAATTAGGATGTTTGCTTTTTGTTGTTGTTGAATTGTAGGAATTCTATTTATATTCTGGATACTAGTCCTTTATCAAATACATGGTTTGCAAATATTTTCTCTCAGTGCATAGACTGCATCAATGTTCATAAGGCTATTGGTCTGTAGTTTTCTTGTAGTGTTGTTGTCTAGCATTAGTATCAGAGCAGTGTTGTCTTCAGAGGTGGAATTAGGAGTCAAGAAGTGTTTTCCCCTCTTTAATTTTTTGAGAAAAGTTTGAGAAGAATTGGTGTTAATTTTTCTCTAAATGTTTGGGGAATTCACAAGAGAAGTCTTCAGATCCAGGACTTTTCTTTGTGGAGATGTTTTTGATTACTGACTTAATCTACTTACTAGTTCTAAGTCTAATCATGTTTTCTATATCTTTGTAACTCTGTCTCGATCAGGTTTTGTGTTTCTGAGAATTCGTTCACTTTATCTAGGCTGTTCAATTTGTTGACACAGAGTTGTTCATATTTATCTCTTGTAATTATTTTTATTTCTATAGAGTCAGTAGTAATGTCTCAAGTTTCATTTCTGATTTTAGTAATTTGAGTCTTTTTTCTTTTCTTAATTTAGCTAAAGGTTTTCAATTTCACTGATATTTTTGAGGAAACAACTTTTGGTTTTATTGATTTTTTTCTCCATTTTTCTACTATCTGTTTCATGTATTGTTGTTCTAATCTTTATTAATTCATTCCTCTTGCCAGCTTTAATTTTAGTTTGTTCTTTTTATAGTTTTGTAAGTTGTAAAGTTATCTTGTTGATTTGAGATCTTTTTTTAATGTAAGCATTTATAGATATAAATTTCTCTTTAGCACTATTTTTGCTAGGTCCCATAAATTTTGGTATATTGTATTTTCACTTTAATTTGTCTCAAACTATTTCCTAATTTCTCTTGTGATTTCTTCTGTGCTTCATCAGTTGTTTAAGAGTATATTGTTTAATTTCCACAAATTTATGTATTTTCCTTTTATTAATTTTATTAACTTTTATTAATATTTTTTAGTTCCATCTCATTGTAGTCAGAGAAGATGCTCTGTGTGATATCTATCTTCTAAAACCTATTATGACTTAGTTTTTGGACTAACACATTCTCCTTGCTGGAAAATGTCCCATGTGTACTTGTGAAGAATGTATTCTGTTGTTGGATGGCATGTTCATATGTCTGTTAGGTCTAGTTGGTTTATTGTGTTAAATCCTCTGTTTATTTAATTATCTTCTGTCTGGTTGTTCTAGCCATTATTAAGAGTAGATTATTAAAATATCCAGCTATTAATAAAGAAATGTTTGTTTCTCTTTTCAGTTTTGTCATTTTGTGTTTTATGTATATTGATGGTCTGTTGTTTTAGGCATAAATGTTTCTAATTATTATATCTCACTATGTTGAAGCTCTTATTCATATACGTCATTCTTTGTCTCATACACTTTTTTGATTTAAAATTTATTTTGTCTCATATTAGTGTAGCCTCTCCTATTCTTTTCTGATTACTATTCTCATGAAATATCTTTTTCCATCATTTCACTTTCACCCTATTGGTGTCTTTGGAGCTAAAGTGAGTCTCTTGTAAATAGTAGTTGACATAACAACATGACAACATGGTTTCTTGTGTTTTGTTTTGTTGTTTTTGTTTTAGAGAGAAAGGGAGAACATGAGAAGGGGTGAGGGCAGAGGAGTGAGAGAGAGAGAGAGAGAGAGAAAGAGAAAGAGAGAGAATCCCAAGCAGGTTCCACACTAGGCTCAGAATCTAATGTGGGGCTCATTCCCATGACCCTAGAATCATGACCTGAGCTGAAATCAAGAGTCAGACACTCAAATGACTCAGCCAACAAAGCACCCTGACAACAAGTTTTTGTTTTGTTTTGTTTTTAATCTATTCTTCCAATCTCAGTCTTTTGACTGAAGAGCTTGATCCCATTGCTTTTAGACTAAGTACTGATAAGGACCTCTTTTATTTGCTATTTTTTATATATATCTCTTTGCTTTTTCTGTCCCTCATTTCCTGTATCTCTATTGTCTTTTGTGTTCAATTGATTTATTTTTAATCATTTTAATTATCTTCTCATTTTCTTTTGTGGTATTCTATAACTATTTTCTTTGTAGTTACCATGAGGATTACATTTAACATCCTAAAGTTATAACACTCGAATTTGAATTGATACCAGCTTAACTTCAAAAAACATACAAAACCCTGTTCTTTTAATAGCTCCTTCCCACTACTTTCAGTTATTGGTGTCAGAAATTGCATCTTTGTACATTGTGTGTCCTGAAACATAAGCTGATAATTAACTTTTATAATGGTTACTCTCTTAGATCATGTAGAAAATAAGTGGAGTTACAAACCATTGTTACAATAATACTAGTTTTTATAATATATAATTTATTTACCTTTACTGAAATCTTCATCTCTTCTTATGGTTTGAGTTATTAGCGAATGTTCTTCATTTCAACATTCAGGAGTCCTTTTATCATTTTGTTTTTATTTTTGTTCTTGTTTTGTTTTGTTTTGTTTTATTTGCAGCGCTGGTCTAATGGTAGCAAACTCCCTCAGCTTTCATTCATCTGGGAATGTCTTAATCTCCCTCACTTTAGAAGGACAGTTTTGCCTGACAAGTTTTTTTCTTTTGGCACTTTGAATATATCAGCCCATTGCTTCTAGCTTCCAAAGTTTCTGATGAGAAATCTGCTTATAATCTTATTGAGGAACTCTTGTACATTATGAACTGCTTACCTCTTGCTACTTTTGATATTATCTCTTTGATTTTGGCTTTGAACAGTTTGATTATAATGCATCTCAGTGTGGATCTCTTTTAATGTATCCTGGAGTTTATTGTGCTTCTTGGATGTTTTTGTTAATGTCTTTCATCAAATTGGGAATTTTTCTGGCCATCTCTGGCTGCTTGTCTTTTCTCCTTCTGGGATTCCCACAATCTATCTGCTGGTCCCCTTGTTGGAGTCCCATAATTCCCTTAGGCTCTGTTCACATTTTTTCAGTCTTTTTATCTTTGTTTTTCAGACTTAATAATTTTAATTGTCCTATTTTCAAGTTCATAAGTTCTTCTGCCTAGTCAAATCTGCCATTGAATTTTCTATTTCATAAATTATATTTTTCAGTTCTAGAATTTCTTTTTTATTTCTTTTCAGTTTTCATCTTTACTGATATTTCCATTTTTTAATATATTGTTTTCTTGACTTTATGTCATCCTTTAGTTCTCCACGTATTTTTAAGACAACTGTTCTAAAGTCTTTATCTAGTAGGTCTGCCATCTGATCTTTTTCAGGGACAGTTTTATTGGTTCATATTTTTCCCTCTGAAAGGTCCATACCATCCTGTGTTTTTTGTATGTCTAATGATTTTTTTTGTTGAAAACTGGACATTTGAATTATGTGGTAATTCTGGTAATCAGATTCTCTGCTTTACCCAGTGTTTGCTATTTATTTTTTTCTGTTTTGATCTTGATTGATAGAGGCTGTCTCTGTGCCAAGGATCAGCCTGAGAGTAAATTTAAAGTCTTCTCAGGTCTTTTCTGAGTCTGTGCCTCTCCCTGAACATGCACACTAACTTTGTAAATTCAAAAGCAGTTTTTTGGTTTTGTTTTTAATGTCTTGCTTTTTATTATCTGGTTCCCCAAAGGGGGAAAAAGAAAAATAAAAGTAGGGAAAGGAACTGACTTTTTAAATCTCCTGGACGTTGCTTTGATCTAAGGATAAAGGGCTTGCAACAATGGGTGTGTATGTAGGGGTTTGTGCAACAGTGGTTGGCTGCCTCTCTCTCTGTACCTCTGTCATCAGAAGCAGTTCATATAAAAATGTTTGTAGGGAGGTGGGTGGGGGGTGTGCTTCTTTGGAAACCTGGGGCCTCAGGGATACTGGAAAGGTTTTTGCTTTTTCATATGTTGTTTCCAGTTAGATCTCCTTGGGCGATCTGACTTAATCTGATGCTTTCATCTACTCAGCACCACTGCTTATATTCCTGCCCTGTTCTAAATTAGGTGCCACCCCTCACTTTGGAAGTAATTAGCCACAGTCCAGTTTGTACATTAGATCTCTCAATACTGGTCTCATTTAGCACTTGCCATTTCTGTCCCTTCAGACTCTATGCTTTCTCCTATACATCTGCTCTTTTCCCTTGCCTGATTTCTGTTCCCTTTCAACATACCAATAATGAATGCAACAGAATGACCTATCATAACACCATCTTAGAAAGTAATGTTGAGGGATTTCTCAGCAGCTTCTCAAACCTGGATGACAGAAAAAGATGATCTCAGTAGGATGTCTGTCAAGGTGTCAGCCAAGCCAGAAAGTAGTCAACTTCTTTTACATTAGCATGAACACTGTCTTTATAGAGAGACTCTTATCCATCCCATAACTTTATATCCATTCTTCCTTTTGGTTCTGTCTTCGCAAAACTTTATAAAAGGGGTGTTTTGAAGAAACCATATTTTGCTTTGAACTAATAAAATATATAATAATAATAATCTCTCTATATCTATGCCAGAGATAGCAGATACCAGGAAATGTACCAGAGTTTTCCATTTGGTACCCAGAGTGTGTATTAATCATTCAAGACATTTCTACTAATCAGTCCAGATGTATCCTCAAAATTCTCCTTGGTATAGTTCCATGGGCAACTACTACCAATTTATCACATTTGCCACATAATGGGATACCTCTCCGCTCTCTCTAAATAAGGTGTAGCTAGCCAGGAAGAACTGAGTTTTCCAGAGCCTAGCTTAGTGATCTAATTAGGGAGAGAAAAATTTCCCAAAGCCATTATGCATATATTTATAGAAACCAACTCTAGCCCAAACACTCAGGTAAGAATGGTTGAGCAAGTAGCTACAGTCCCTGCCATCACACAGTATGTAGTTTGATACATAGATTTTCCAAACCTTCTAATAAAGGAAGTAGTCAAGATATTTTTGTTTGTTTCTTCTGTTTCACTTTTGTTTTCATTAGGACTGGCCATTAAAAACAAAAACAAACAAAAACTATGAAGCATTGTGTCTTTGGAGTAAAGACAGGGCAAATCCTAGACTTGGGATTTGGGGTGAGATATGACAGAAAGTAACTGAAAAGGAAAGTTGCACAGAATCTAGAGCAAAGATAGACTCTGGAGGACAGTCATCATTAATTTTGGTGCATAGCCTCTAAGCCAATCTTTCCATGTTCCATGAATGCCCCGTCTTATCAGGTTGACCATGTTTCCCTGGATAGAGCCTGAAAATATCAGATATTCGTTTTCCTGACCTTTCTTGCAGTTAAGATGCAGTCATGGGAACTTAACTCTGTCAGTCAGAAGTACCATCTCTGAATTTAGTCATAAGTCAGTGACTCTAAGAAGCAGAGGCACTGCAGAATGCAGATTGGTAACATGGTGATATTGGTGATGGGCACCTGAAGGCCCAGAGACAGCAGTGGGAACTCTTGTGGCAGCATCCTGTATCAGTAGAGTGAGGTGAGGAGTCTAGTGCCTTGCTGTCATGTCAGTGAATCTTCAACATGCCAACTGTTGCAGTGATTTTGCCCCTTTTTCCTGGCTTCAACCAGACACACTTTATTTGGTCTTGGATAAACCAGAATCCATTTCTGAAGCAAGGAGGAACAAAACAAAGAATGATTATCATACAGGCATCCTTACTATCAACCTTTGTTCAGGGTTGCTAGAGGTAGTTTTCTGACTAAGTGGAGAGAGCTCTATTTCTCATTCGAATCTTATGCCAAATCATAATCCACAAAAACAGTGAAATTTATTTTAGTCATCATGGTTTTCTTGAGTCTTTTGACTTTTTTGTTAAATAAAATCTGAGGCTAGAGATAAGAGTTTCACAATTAAGCAGAATAAAAGGCCTGTGTTTCTAAAAAGTTTTAGCAAAGTTAAAAATGTATGGAGGCTTGGGGCACCTGGGTGGCTCAGTCGGTCAAGCATCTGACTTTGGCTCAGGTCATGATCTCGCGGTTCGTGAGTTCATGCTTCAAATTCTCTGTCTCCATCTCTCTCAGTTCCTCCTCCGCTCACTCCTGTGTGTGTGTGTGTGTGTCTCTCTCTCTCTCAAAAAATAAATAAACATTAAAAAATAATAAAAAGGTATGGAGGCTTATTTAAAAATAAATACATAATATCTGAATGAGGATTTTTAGTGGGACATACCTTTTGCCAATCTTGTCAGTTCCAAGGAGAGCTATTCTACAGCTACATCTGAGGATGCATATCACATGTAAACACAGTATAAATGTTCTTCATAAGCTACAATATTAGTTATCCTGTTACTACTGTTATAAAGAAGGTTATAAGTAGTTTCTCTTATTGAGTTAAGCATATATTTGACAATGCCAGAGATCTATTTTATTGAGATTCTATTCTACCCACCTTAAAAGAAAGTCTGGGAAATGTCTAAACTATAGTTAAATTTCAGAAGTATACCTAAGATAGCCCAACCCGAAAACATGTCCTTTATTCAACTATTCTCTCATTCAAGAAACATTGCTTACATATTTATTATGCTCCAGGTACTAAGTGATTTTGCTTTGGTCCTTATACTATGTTATGTGATAGTCTGATATCTGAATAGATCCCAGAGGAGAGAGAGTTGGAAAAGTAGCCTTGCCACATGGACCATGTGATCTGATGGATGTGATAGTGTTGGAGGTAACAATGGTTGGGGAGAGATATGTGAATTTTTTGACAAGACTTATTAGAAGAGTCACAGTGCAAGGCTCGGAGGTCTGGAGCAAGGCTATACCATCTGGAGAGAAGAATTGTATGCTTTTCAAAACAACTGGAATACTATTCTGCTGAAATACATTATTATTCACTGTTCAAAAGCAGTTCATTCATTTCCTTTTCAGATAGTTGGTTGTTGGTGTATAGCAACACTGCTGACTTTTCTATGTTTATTTTTGTATCCTGAAACTATCCTGAATTCATTTATTCTAGCAGTTTCTTGGTGGAGTCTTTAGAGATATAAAAAATGTCATCTTCAAATGGAGATAATTTTACTTCTTCCTTTCCAATTTGGATACCTTTTATTTTCTTGACAATTGCTAAGACCTCCAGTACTATGCTGAATAGAAGTGATGAGAGTGGGCATTCTTGCCTTGTTCCTGATATCAATGTTTTACTGTTGAGTGTGATGTTAGTTGTCGATTTTATTGTGTTGAGATAAGTTCCTTCTATACCTAATTTTTAAGAGTTTATATCATGAAAGGGTATTGAATTTTTCCAGATGCTTTTTCTGCATCTATTGAGATGATCAAGTGATTTTTATCCTTTTTATTAATATGATGTATCACACTGCTTTGCGTACATTGAAATATTCTTGCTTCCCAGGAACAAGTCCCATTTGATCATGGTGTTTAAGCCTTTTAATGGGCTATTGAATTTGATTTGCTAATATTTTCTTAAGGAATTCTGCATCCATGTTCATCACCGATATTTTTTTATGGTATCTTTTTCTGGCTTTGATATCAAGGTGATAATGACTTCATAAAATGAGTTTGGAAGTGTTCCCTCTTGTTGTTTGGAAAAGTGTAAGAAGGATTGGCATTAATACTTCTTTAAACGTTTGGTGGAATTCACTAGTGAAGCCATCTGGTTCATTGAAATATTATTCACTGTAGCTAAGATGTAGAAGTAATCTAAATATAAATTAACAGATAAATGAATAAAGAAAATGTGGTATAAACTGATCCATGAATTCAGCAAAGTGACAGGATATAGAATCAATGCACAGAAATCGGTTGCATTCCTATACACCAATAATGAGAAATCAAGGAATTGATCCCATCTACAATTGCAGCAAAACCATAAAATACCTAGGAATAAATCTAACCAAAGAGGTGAAAAATCTATACAATGAAAACTATAAAAAGCTTGTGAAAGAAATTGAAGAAAACACAAAAAAATGGAAAAATATTCCATGCTCCTGGATAGGAAGAACAAATATTGTTAAAATGTCAATACTACCCAAAGCAATCTACATAGTCAATGCAATCCCTCTCAAAATAACACCAGCATTCTTCATAGAGCTAGAACAAACAATCCTAAAATTTGTATGGAATTAGAAAAGACCCCAAATAGCCAAAGCAATCTTGAAAAAGAAAACCAAAGCTGGAGGCGTCACAATCTCAGACTTCAAGATTATTACAAAGCTGCAATAATCAAGACAGTATGGTACTGGCACAAAAACAGACACTCAGACCAATGGAATAGAATAGAGAACCCAGAAATAGACTCACAAACGTATGGCCAACTCATCTTTGACAAAGCAGGAAAAAATATTCAGTGGAATAAAGACAGTCTAGTCAGCAAGTGGTTCTGGGAAAACTGGACAGCAACATGCAGAAAAATGAACTTGGACCAATTTCTTACACCATACACAAAAACAAACTCAAAATGGATGAAAGACTTAAAGGTAAGACAGGAAGCCATCAAAATCCTTGAGAAGAAAATAGGCAAAAACCTCTTTGACCTTGGCTGCGGCAACTTCTTACTCAATACATCTCTGGAGGCAAGGGAAACAAAAGCAAAAATGAACTATTGGGACCTCATCAAAATAAAAAGCTTCTCTACAGTGTAGGAAACAATCAGCAAAACTAAAAGGCAATCGATGGAATGGGAGAAGATATTTGCAAATGACATATCAGATAAAGGGTTAGTATCCAAAATCTATAGAAAACTTATCAAACTCAACACCCAAAAAGCAAGTAATCCAGTGAAGAAATGGGCAAAAGACATAACAGACACTTTTCCAAAGAAGACATCCAGATGGGCAAATGACACATGAAAAAAATGCTCAACATCACTCATCATTTGGGAAATACAAATCGAAACCACAATGAGATACCACCTCACACCAGTCAGAATGGTTAACATTCTCAGACAACAGCAGATGTTCGCAAGGATGCGGAGAAAGAGAATCTCTTTTGCAGTGCTGGTGGGAATGCAAACTGGTGCAGCCACTCTGGAAAACAGTATGGAGGTTCCTCAGAAAATTAAAAAAAGGACTACCCTATGACCCAACAATTGCACTACTAGGTATTTATCCAAGGGATACAGGTATGCTGTTTCGAAGGGACACATGCACCCCAATGTTTATAGCAGCACTATCAGCAATAGCCAAAGTATGGAAAGAGCACAAATGTCCTTCGATGGATGAATGGATAAAGAAGATGTGGTGTATATATATACAACAGAGTATTACTTGGCAATTAAAAAGAATGAAATCTTGCCATTTGCAACTACATGGATGGAACTAGAGTGTATTATGCTAAGCAAAATCAGTCAGAGAAAGACAAATATCATGACTTCTCTCATATGGGGAACTTAAGGTACAAAACAGATGAATATTAGGAAAGGGAAGCAAAAATAATATAAAAACAGGGAGGAAGACAAAACATGAGAGACTCTTAAATATAGAGAACAAACAGAGGGTTGCTGGAGGGGTTGTGGGAGGGGGGTAGACTAAATGGGTAAGGGGCTTAAGGAATCTACTTCTGAAATCATTGTTGCACCATGTGCTAACTAACTTGGATGTAAATTATAAAAAATAAATAAATTACAGAAAGAAAAAAATGTGGTATATAATACAATGGAATATTATTCAATCTGGAAAAAGAAGGAAATCCTACTGTTTGCAATAACATGGGTAAACCTGGAGGGCATTATGTTAAGTGGTATAAGCCAGACACAGGACAAGTACTGCATGATGTCACTTATATGAGGGATCTAAAATTGATACAGGGCACCTGAGTGGCTCAGTCGGTTAAGCATTAGCCTCTTGATTTCAGCTCAGGCCATGATCTCACAGTTCACTGGATTGAGCCCAACATTGGGCTCTGTACTGTTAGTGCAGAGCCTGCTTGGGATTCTCCCTCTCCGGCTCTCTCTGCACCTCCCCTGCTTGTGCTCTCTCTCTCAAAATAAATTTAAAAACACACACAAAAAAAATAAACATAGAAGCAGAGACTAAACTGGTATTTGCCAAGGGCTGGGGAAGGGGGAAATGGGGAGATAGTAGTCAAAGTGTACAAATATTTAGGTATGCAAGATGAACAAGTTCTAGAGATCTACTATGCAGCGTAGAGCCTATAGTTACCAGTAGTATATCGTGCACTTAAAAATTTGCTAACAGGGCAGATATTATGTTAATTATCAATAATAATAATAATAAAGGTAATAATAATAATAATAAATAGGACAGAAGGGAACTTTTGGGTATGAGGGGTATGTTTATGGCATAGACTGTGGTGATGGCCTCTTGGATGTACACTTATCTTCAAACTAATCAAGTCATATACAGTGACTATATACAATTTTTCTTATTTAGTCATACTTCGGTAAAGTGGTTTAAAAGATTAAAAACCAATGCTTCATTTTCATTAAAAAAACCTTATAAAATAAGAAAATAAAAAGTACTAATAAACACTAGAGAAGGAATGATCCAAACCACATTCAAATACTACAGTGCCCCTTTGACACTTTGAACCACTGTCAGTAGAGGATGCTGTTGCATCTTTTATAAAGGGTTCTTTCAAAGCAAGCTTCCCAGGGCTGTGACCCTCTAGAAGGGGCAGGAAGGGAAAATGAAAGTGAGTTGCAGAGATGGGAACTGCCTGGTGAAAATGATTCATGCAATTTGACTTCCTGCTGAGCAAAACAGCAAGGACTGAAAAAGCCATGAAAACACTAGGGAAATTATAAGCAGATGGTGGCTTTGGTGCCAAAACTGTCCAGAGAATAATACCCTAAGGTGATTTTAAAGACAAGGAAACTATATAACTGAGATACTTGCACACTGCCATCTCCTTCAATATATGATGTAGTCATCATAAGAGCTGACCATTCCTGGCTTTCTGGAAACTTGATCATAATTAAACAAAGTTGTTCCAACATGGGTTAGGACAACTTTTTATTTACTCCACTGCTTTTTGACTTTGGGGGAAAGTCAAGTGTATGTATTATAGTTTGCAGTATTTTGCCTATTGGCCCAGATTATATATTTCTTTCACTTATGCATGAAGATGTGTCTTGGGATATGTTTGCAAAAAAAAAATAATAATAATAGCAGTCATCAACACAGGTATTTGAATAGGGCTGGAAGACCCTCAGGATGGCACAATTATGATTGTAAGGTATGTAGGAGCAGGGTACCTACTGGCCTGGACTGAATACAAGTTCTACCATTCTCTAGCTTGTTATGTGAATTTGAACAAGTTGTTTCACCTCTAGGAATCTTTAAATGATTCACCATAATGGCTTACATGGAGTAGACCCTCATTCTGTGCTAGCTATTATTTATGAATTGTTTTTGTTGCCTCATTTGATTTTCATAACAGTTACAAAGTGGGTAGAGAAAGTATGTTTGTCCCCACTTTAAAGATGAAGAAAGGTAGTTCAGAGAGCTTGAATTGCATGCTGACATTTCCACACCTAATAAGAAAGAGTTAGATTCCAATCCAGCTTTGTCTGAAGTCAAAAGCCATGCTTTTTGCTTTTTTTTTTTTTTAAATCATCTACCCCAGTACTTCCTACCCCATTACTGATGGGCAGGAAGATCATCTGTGGATCCTGGGGAAACACAGCTTCCAAATTAGTGGGACTCCAATGGGGTCTGAGGTCTGCATTTCAAACCCTTTCTGAGGTGACCAGAAAGCCAGCAGCATCTCCTAAAAGCTAATTAGAAATAAGAATCTTGACCCCAGATCTACTGAATCTGAACCTGCATTTTAAAAAGATGTCTGGAAGACTAATTTGTTGAAATTTAAAAAGCACTAAGCAAGAGTCAGCAAACTTTTTCTGTAAATGGCCAGATAGTAAATATTTTTGGATTTGCAGTCTCTGGTGATTCCCTTGCACATTAAAATCTTCGAAGCTCAGGTTTAATCCACATTTTCCTGTTCCATGAGGGCAGAGTGGTGTTTGAGGAATTAAGGTCTTAGCACAGGTACTTCCCCACCCTCCGTCCCCGAACAAGCCAGGTAAACCTCAAGGTTCTCGATTTTTGCCTGACGATAAGTTACCTACTAGTGGAAAAACATTTAAGTCTGTGGCAACTGAAATTCTAGCTGAGTGGAAATGTTTGATATCATGTGCGTTTTAATGACCATTTTATGATGCCTCTTTGTAAACTTAAGTACACCACAAATATACTAAAACAAGAATCTTAAACAGCAGTGTTCATAAGAACAATGTGGGACTCTTGATAGAACGAAGACAGGATCTACCACAAGAGATGGCTGGCAGTCCAAAAGCAGGTCCAAGGATCTTCCTTTGAAGCCTGCTTCAAGCTGGCAGTCCAGGACTATCTTGGGAAACCCTGACCCTAGCCAATCTAGCTGAAACTGGATTTGTCACCCCAGATAGAGGAAGAAGTCTCCGAAAGAACTAACAATGGATTTGCAAATGACGGATGTCTTTTTATTTTGGTGATTGAATCAGATTCCCACAAGTTTACAACATTGCTGGATGTATCCACTAGAGGTCATGATTGAGTCTATATCTAGGCCAAATTACTATTAGAGCAATGGTTCTCATACCTTTTAGTTTGATCTCTTTAAACTCTTTAAACTAGTGAAGACCCCAAACAGCTTTGGTTTAGGTGGGTTTATATTTACTGATATATACATACATATATACTGAGATACACACACACACACATACAGATATATACAGATATATATAAATACATATAGTATTAGGAGTAAAAAGTGACAACTTAAAAATACTTATTGCCAACTGTAATAAGCCATTACATGTTAATATAAATAATAATGTTTTTATGAAAAATAGTGACTATATTCTCCAAAACAAAAACGTAGTTATTGAGAAGAATGGTATGTATTTATATTTTCATCTTCTTTAATGTCTGGCTTAAGAGAAGACACGGCGATTCTTATATCTGCTTCTGCATTGTCTTTTGCAATGTCACACATTGTGGAAAACTCCACAGTGAACTTGTGAAACAATGAGAGTGACAATGGCTATTAATGTCTTAGTATTGTAATGAAAATAATTTTAACCTGTGGACTCTCTGAAAGTCTCATGGAGGCCCCTAGGGCTCCTGAGGCTACACTTTGAGAACCACTGCTTATAACAAAGATAAGGCCAGGATCTCACAAGCTGGGGACTAAAAATCTAAACTGTATTTTTAGCATTCTCAGACCTTCACCATCTAGTTGCAATCATCCTAATACTTATCTCCCATTTCTCTACTATCTGAACTATGTAGTTAGACCAGTTGCTACTAATCTTCTTGTTTATTTTCCTACTCTTGAGTCTCTACTCTTGTGTTCTTGTGTCTTTTCTTATTTTAGTTCCTCTCACTGAATTACCTTCTGTCAAATCTATATCTTTATTGTATCAAATATTAGATTTTCCAAATTTGACCTTGGTCTATGCAGAGTACACTGCCTTTTCAGAAATATCTTTCTTGCTTGGCTCTCACTGCTCTTGGGTTAAATTATGTCCTTAAATACTGATTTCTATGATAGTCACTTCAGCATAAACTCTATTTTCCTTTGCTAAATTGAAAGTTCTTTAAGGATGCTTTTGTACACCAACTTCACTTTGTGCAGATCCCTTCCCTTCCTTCCTTCCTTCCTTCCTTCCTTCCTTCCTTCCATTCTATCTCTTTCCTTTCCTTTCCTCTCCTTTCCTCTCCTTTCCTCTCCTCTCCCTTCCCTTCCCTTCCCTCCCCTCCCCTCCCCTCCTCTCCCCTCCCTTTCCTTTCCTTTCCTTTCCTTTCCTTTCCTTTCCTTTTATGAGAAAGAGAGAATGCATGAGCATGTGACACACAAGCAAGCTGAGAAGAGGGGCAGGAGGAGAGAAAGAGAATTTAAGCAGGCTCCACGCTCAGCACCGAGCCCAACACAGGGCTCCATTCCACAACCTGAGCCAAAATTTAAGAGTCAGATGCTCAAGTGCCTGAGCCACCCAGGTGCCCCAGGTTTTTTTCTCTCTGGATGTGATTGCTAGTCCTACTTTAATGAGTGAAAACATTGATATTTTATATGAAGATGTTGATACTTAAGTATTTTAAAGATGCTGATACTTAAGTGTTTATTTATTTTAGTTTTTAGTATTTATTTTTGAGAGAGAGAAGAGCAAGAGAGAGTGAGCACAAGCAGAGGAGGGGTAGAGAGAGAGGGGGACAGGATCCAAAGCAGAATCTGTGCTGACAGCAGAGAGCCCCATCAGGGGCTCAAACTCAGAACTGTGAAATCATGACTTGAGCTGAAGTTGGTCGCTTAACCAACTGAGCCACCCAGGCACCCCTTATACTTAAGTATTTTAAATGAGGTTCCAAAAGAATAGTCAAGCTTTTTACATTTTTTAAAGTGTCAGAATTTAAAAAGTCAGAGAGAATGAATTGTGAGATATGAATGAGTTTACAATCCTTAAATAGAATCAAAACTGAGGATTTATTTAAAATGTTTCTGGGGTGCCTAGGTGGCTCAGTCGGCTAAGTGTTGGACTTCAGCTCAGGTCATGATCTCAGGGTTTGTGGGTTCAAAATCCGTGTCGGGCTCTGTGCTGACAACTTGGAGCCTGGAGCCTGTTTCAGATTCTGTGTCTGCCTCTCTCTCTGCCCACCCCCCCCACCCACACTTGGTCTCTCTCAAAAAAGAAATTAATAAACATTAAAAAAATTAAATACTTCTTAATTCTCAAGATCACACTCATATAGCAACAGGTTATGAACTAAAAAGTGGAACTAAATTCAACTGTTATTTAGCAGAAATTTGGGAACATTTTTAACAGACATATTTTATAAAGGAATAATTTAGGTGAATATTTCATAACCTTCAAAGTATCCTTTGGAAATAGGTTCACAAAGGCAAACCATATAGTTCATGGTGGTTTTCTTTGTATTCAAACCGTATAACCAACATGTTTGCAGCTGAATCCATGTTTATGTATATTTTACCACATGCTGAAGGAAGACCTACATAAAATGTCTTTATCTGTTTTGTAGTATCATCCGTTAGTCTGTCAGTCTGAAAACTACCAGTCTAAACATATTTGAAACAACAAAATATTCCCTTAGCAACTAACAGAAGGCAAGATTGAAGTTTCCATCTTCCATTATGTTACTCTCCCTCTCTATAGTACCCTGCTATTATCTTTTCTCTTGCAAACTTTCAAATTTAAGTTTTCTGTGAACAGAATTATTTCTCACTAAAACATTTGAATGATTTGAGCTCTTTTTCCAGGGTTAAGTTACAAGAAAAGAACAGGATCTATGCTAAACTGTTCATTCATTCCAGCTGAACTTCCTTTACAAAAGTCCATACTAACTTTTTTTTTCTTTTGTAGCATGGAGAAAATTTTGGTATTTAACAGAGCAGGATTTAAAACTCAACTTCAAATCTTTGGCAAAGTGGTACATATTTCTTAGACTCTGTTTCCTCATTAGTTTAAGGCAGGATAAGAAGGAACATTTACCTGCGAAATTTTGATCACTTATTCAAATGATACTGTTAATGATTTGTGGGGCATCTTATATACATGATCTTATTTAATCCATATAACAAACATATGTAGTAACGGCTGTGATTTTTTTCCCTTCCTACAGTAATGCTGAGTTTTAATTATTTTTATTCAGATAAAATTTATATAAAATAAAATCCATATATCTGAAGTGTTCAGTCAAATGGGTTGTAATAAATGTATACACGCCAATCAAGGTAAGCAATGCATAGGAACCTTGACTCTGATTAACTTGCTTAAGGCTGCATAGTTAATTGTTGAGCTGGGAATTTGAACCCAGGCAGGCTGGTTTCAGAGTCCACACTCCTGACCCTTCTGCTCGCCCTCAGCTGCTTTTCAATTTAATCCTGGAGTTTACGGATAAAGGTACTTGGTTTAAAATTATGCAAATCACTGAACATATATTTGGTGGGTTTTTTAAAAATATTTATTTACTTTTGAGAGAGAGGGGGGCAGAGCGCCAACGGGGAAAGGGCCAAGAGAGAGGAAGACACAGAATCCGAAGCAGGCTCCAGGCTTTGAGCTGTCAGGACAGAGCCCGATGCGGGCTCAAACTCATGAACCTAGAGATCATGACCTGAGCCGAAGTCAGAGGCTTAACTGACTGAGCCATCCAGGCACCCCATATTTGTTTTATTTACATGATTTACATTATTAACTATAGGCTGCACGGCTTCTGTTATCTATTAATTTGTCTATTTTTAAACCAAGTTACTGAATTCAGTAGTTTTTTTTTTTATGTAGATACCACCAAAATAGCTTATACCAGAGTATGCAAGGATAGGAAAGAACTCTCCTTTTGTAATGTCTCCACATAGGCTGATGATGGGCAATGATAAGTGCTTGTTGGCAACTCATAATTCACGGTTTTATAGAACATGACAGTGGATACTCTGCAGGCTATAAAGAAAGGAGTTTAGCTAATGCACAAATAAATGTTTCTCTGCATCATTTATAAAGTTTCCCATTGATACTCTTTTGTCCCAAGCAGAGTTTAACAGATCATTTTACCCAGTTTCATCATTTATTTATTTTTACTTTAAAACTAAGGATCTCCACTTTGAACAGTTTTATGTAGGGTGGAACTATTTCTGGGAAGGATTTGTAGAAATGTAAAGTATCCAACTTCATGAGTAATAAGCATGACCTCATAAACTGGGAAGCTGAAGATAACAACATAATGGTACTTTGTATTTGGATTATGTTACTCCTCTGAGGTGCTGAAAGCACTTTGCGGACAAATACTGAATTTTTAAACTTTGACTTGTAAATGAAGACAAACATATTATGCTGCCTAGAGCAACATTATGTACTTGTTCCAAATCACGTTTCTCTGTAACAATGAATTGAAGGTGATCAAGCTAAAAGAGAAAAGACAAGGAGGTTTATCTTGGGCTAAGCATCCATTACAGGTAATCTGATACCTCCTACCTCCAATACTGCAGAGATATGGTGAAAAACAAAGTGGAAAAGGAGGAGAATAGGCCCCCACATTAGAAAGTCTCTCTATACAATTAGAGACCAGCTTATTTTTGATCACTCACATTATTCTCTTGTTCCTTTACAAATGTTGATTATTCTTTGTTGTGTAAAATGTGCTTAATTAATGTGTATTTAATACAACATAGTACACATAGGTCCCTGATCCTGAAATTTTCCATTTTAGTAGTGGTGATACCCAAATATAAGATAAGATAGCACCACAAGCAAGAAGTAAGAAGTAAGCACCAGGAAATAAGTTAAAACTATATAACAGAAGATTTAAAGGAAGGCAAAATCAGGAGAACTTGTTGGAGAACAAATGAAGATTTTAAGGGTAAGGCACCATTTAAACAGTGGCATGAAGAATGGGGAGGATTTCTAGAAGCTGATGTGTAGAGGAAAGATGATTAAATATAATTTGTCAAGTAGAGAGAGTAGCATGGATAAAGTGCAAATAGTGGCAGTTTGTGAAGCATGGTAATGGAACACTAGTCTGGTTTGAATGAAGCATAAACAATAGAAATCATTAAACAAGGGATATCTTGGGGAAAATTTTTGCTTCAACTGTGACAAAAGCCATGGGGAAATTCCAGCTGGAAACCCAAATTATTAGATCTGTGTTAACAATGGTTAGTCTACAGGAGTGTCCAAGTAGGTGTGCAGGAGAAACTGGTGTCATTGTGACCATCTTGGAATGACCAAATAAAGTAGTGGCCACAGAAACAAAGAGGACAAGGACAACTTCCAAGCAACCTTGGGGAAATAGAATCAATGGGACTTGGCAGCAGAATGGATCAAGAAGAAGAAGAGTAAGGGAAGGGTTTATCAGTGACCGGGACTACTTTGAGTAGGATGTAGAAGGTCACAGCAGACCAATACTCCCACTGTAATAGCTAGAGAAGTTGAATCATTTTTTAAGTCTTATTTTTAAAGTGTTCAGACAGCTATGTAAGTACAGATTATGAGAACAACTAAAATTCCAAAGAGGAGGAACCTTCCTGAAGTGAGCTGGTGACCTCTTGCTGTTTTCTTTTTTCCCTGATTGGAGATGTTGCTGATTCTGAGTGTGAGAGTGGGGCAATGTTGGGATTATCTAAGCAGAAAGGATCTCTGCTGGAGAAATAGAAATCAGCAACGCTTGTACTGGTTTAGGGGTCTGGTGTAAGAACTCAAATTTGCTGTTGTTGTATTTCACCACATGTTTGCTGAACTCTGCTGTGTGTGTAGAGGAGCCCAAGGGCCAGGTCTGCAGGCTTTATAGGCAGGATAACTGTATTGTAGTATTGTAGTACTTAGGAAATGGAGACCTGTCTCAAAGCATTCCACAGGCCTCCCTTGCAAGAAATTTGACAGATTTGAGCTCCGTTGAGCAGAGGTTAGAAACACTGAAGAACAGAGCTGAATCTCCAACAGACAGTCAGGGTCGATGTAACAGATTTCTGTCATGTTTCTATCATAGGCCATGGCTGAGGAACAGGGGAAAGCCAGAGGTAGGTGAATGGGGCAGGGAGAGAGGGTGACTGAAATTCAGGCATGACAAATTCTCTGCCAACCAGAGCAGGTATTGCCAACAGAGTTGTCTAGTGTTGGATTGAAATGCCCAGGCCTTTAGAACTTGGTCAATCACCAGATGCATGTGGCACTAGAAAGAGCTGAAGAACTTGGGTGAAGTGCTTCTCTTAAGCTGGGGCTGACCCCAAAGGAGCTGACAGCAGGACACTATCTGCTGATAACACTCCCTACAGTAGGGTAACACCTTCCCTGAAGATCTATATACCTACCAGTAAGGGCTCTAAGTAGTTTGAGTTAAAGAATAAAATTGTCATGGGCCACCTGGCTGGCTCAGTTGGTAGAGCATACAACTCTTGACCTTGGTGTCATGAGTTGGAGCTCCATGTTGGATATAGAGATTACTTAAGAAGAAAGAAAAAAAAAAAGATAAGATTGTCAGATTGGATAAAGAGCCAAAAGATAATTACAGGTAGTTTACAAGAGACCTCTTAAATATAAGTACATAGAAAGTTTAAAAAGAAAATGATAGGAAATAACTATATCATATAAACAGTAACCAAAAGAAAGCTGGTGTGTCTATACTTCTCAAGAAAACGTAGTCTTTAAGGCACAAAGCATTATTAGAGATTAAGAAGAACATTTCATAATGATAGCTTCCAGCAGAAAGATATCATAATCATAAACCTGTATGAAACCAGTAACATAATTCAAAAGATTAATAACACAAACTGGCAATCTTAGTGGGAGACTTTAACTCATCTTTCTTAAGAAATATAAAATATATATATATTTATATATCTTATAAAATTTAATCATTATTTTTCAAGTATACATGATAATATTTATCAAAATAAAATCAAATGGAAATGCTAGAAATAACAGGGATGGTAACAGAAAGGAAGAATGCCTTTGTTAGGGCCCATTTGCACACTCAACAAGCTAAGGAAAGCATTAGTGAACTTGAGGATGGGTCAAAAGATATTGTCCCAACTGAAACACAAAGACTAAAACCATTGAAATGAATAAAACAGAGCATTCAGAAGCTGTGGGACAACATCAGTCAGCTTAACAAAGAGAATTGTTATGCCAGAAGGACAACAGAGAAAGGATTGAACAAATGTTACATTCCTTGCCATTCTTGGTCATAGAATATGAATTTTTTGAGTTACTAGTCAGATTTTTAAAGTAAGTTTATAAATTGTGCTGTGCATTAAAAAATAAAATTGGGTTATAGTTTTTCTCTCTCCCCCTTTTTCCTCTCTATCTATCTCTTTCTGTCTACCACTCCCTCCTTCCACTTCTTTTCTGTCTGTCTTTTTTTTCCCTCTTTCTTTGTTACTATATCTGGTTTTGGTATTAAGGGATCTGGTTAAAGTGAACTAAGAAGTGTTACATTCTTTTACTATGGTCTAGGAAAGATCCAATTTATCCTAAAATTGTCTGTATGTAAGATTAGCGAAAATCAGTTGTGAAACCTTGTGTTTGTGTCCTTTGTGATGAAAGTGCTCACTTTTACTCAGTAATGTTTACACAACAAACCAACTCTAAACTTAGAAATTGAAACAATGGTGTTTTATTCTCCCAGGTCTGTGCGTCATCTGGGGCATATCTGCTTATCTCAGTTGATCTTCCTTATTCATCTGTACTTATACTGAGTGTCACCGATTTCTGGTGGGCTTGGCTGGCCCCTCTTTATCATGTGTCTCTCACATCTGTCTTAGAGAGATGGCTAGCAAGGGCATATCCTTTTTATGGCTGTGTCACAGGCAAAGAGAGTACAGAAACACCTGAAGTCTCTGAAGGGCGAGGCTCAGATTGCCACATTCTCCTTTCACCCATATATTATCAGTAAAGAAAGTCTCATCACCAAGTCTAAAGTCAAGAGTTGAAAAAATACACAACGACCAGGGTGTGGATGTGTGTACTGTGAGGAATCTACCACACATTGTATGTTGTAGATGGCATTCTTTTATAATTCTTATATTACCAACTGCATTATTTCTTCTCCTCATTTCTAAACTTGTATCATTTTTCTTTCTATGTTTTTCCTTTAATCAATCTTGCTAGGAATTATTTTACTTGCCTTTTCAAGTAATGCACTTTGGGCCTATCTATACTTTCTTAAATATTTTGCTTTCTATTTCTCCTTTTCCAACTTTTGTTATTAACTTTATTTATTTCCTCTTGGTTAATTTTGCTGGCCTTTTTCTAATTTTACACTGTGTAACTTCTGTAAATTTGAAAGTAATCCCACTTTAGCTATACCCTATTTTTGGTATAATATTATCTCCTTGTACTATCTATAACTTTTAAATGTTAGTTTTTAGTTTGTTATTTAAAGTTTCTTTAGAAAGATAATTCTTAATTTCCAGATAGTTCTGTATAATGAAGTTTCCCCCATTACCTTTTTATATCTTATTAATTTTTGATTAATTTATGATTTATGATCAGTAAAATCTCTACTATTCTGATTTCATCTAAGCTTCCTTTGTGGCAAAATAATTGACTTTTCATCCATATCATTAAAATTTAAAAACTGTAAAGAGAGAAATTAATCTTGATTACTTTTAGCTTTTCAGATGAAGGAAAGCAGCATGAGACACGCCAGAATGTACCACTTTGGCATAAAGATTACTTTGAGTTTAAAGTAATCAAAACCCAGCATATGCAGGAAAAGCTCTCTGCTTTCCCCCTCTACAGCCTAAATTTACATTAGAAAGGAGAGCCTGTGCCAGGAAGAGAGCTATTAACAGAGACTCCCCTTTACCTAAGGAATTTATCTGCATAATAGGATAACCTTTGTTTTTCCAAATACCTCCTTTCCCCTTCCAGCTAATGGCCTTCCTCCCCTTTGTATCTTCTGATCCTACCCCTCTCCTTAGTCCATATAAACTTTGTGTTTCCCCATTCCCTTTGGAATCTCATGCCTGTGTGGATTCCTGGTACATTCACCTATTAAGTTTCATTTTCTCCTATTTGTCTATGTCACATCAATTTGATTCCAAATATAGCTAGAAGAACCCTGGGGCAGAGGAAGGTCTTCCTCACCAAACACGAATCATGTATATGATTTTACTTTTGCTCTATCTTTAACTTTGCAATTTAAAAATTTTTTCCCACTTGCTAATTTAGAATTTAATTCTGGTATCCATTCTACTAATAGTTAAACTTTATCATGTCTGTTAAAATGAGGTGATAGTCTTATTGATGGAGAAATGCCCACAGAAGAAGATGCAACATATTTTTAATGACAAAGAATATGGAGTGTGAATATAACCAACAAGCAGTGAGGATTCTACTAGACAGAGAAGCTCCTTTTGTAATTCTTACAGAAGGCTTTATTTCTTGATCTCCCTCACATCTCGTAGTTCTAAGACTGCCTTGCTCATGAGAAGCAAGTGGCTGATCTAAACAATTCTAGCACATTCCAGAATGTTTACTGAGATATTGGGTAAAACAAAGATCAATTTCCCAAAAACCCAGAGCATTCCTCAGCAGATTCAGGCTTCAGTTTGTGTAAAGTCAGTTCCTTCTACACATTCTAGTACCTAAAATTGCATCTGTGTCAATTCAACAGGCTTTATCTTCTCCTTTTCTTTTCTTCCTTTCTTTCTTTCCTTCTTTCTTTCTTTCTTTCTTTCTTTCTTTCTTTCTTTCTTTCTTTCTTTCTTTCTTTCTTTCTTTCTTTCTTTCTTTCTTTTCTCTTTTTTTTTGTTGTTCTCAATATGTTTTAACATCACAGCCAGAGTATAGGAAGGAGGATGTAATTTATCACATAAACATATCAAAGTTTGACCCTTGAACAACATGGGCTTGAACTCCATGGGTCCACTTACTTGTGGATTTTTTTCAATAATACAGTATAGTCCTATAAGTGTGTTTTCTCTTGCTTATGATTTTCTTAACATTTTTTGTCTGGCTTACTTTATTGTAAGGATACAGTACGTAATACATATAACAACAAAATATGTGTTAATTATCTCTTTATGTTACCGGTAAGGCTTCTAGTCAATAATAGGCTATTAGTAGTTAAGGTTTTGGCAAGTCAAAAGTTATATCTGGATTTGTGACTGTTTTGGGGGTTGGTGTTCCAACTCCTATGTTGTTCAAGGGTTAATTATATTTGATCATTGTCATTAATGGAAGGATTTATCTTCTCTGAACCCATTTCATTTTTAGTAGAAATTGATTGCTGACCCCTTGACTCCCATCAGTAGGTATGATTTTTTTCTAGCATACTTTATATATTTTTTCTTTTTTAAGCATCCTAATGGACATGTAGACTTTGGTGGGTGCAACTGATTTCACTTATCCCCCAGACAGCTAATTTTCCCAGAAGGTCATAAGTTATATTACTAATTCTAATTCAAGTAACTCTTTTTTTTTACTTTGTTTTAACATAAGAGTTTATTAATACATTTCCTCCTCTTTCCACTAGATTTAGTATACTGCTAAAATAAACATATCAAACAATATGTTCAAATTAGTATTTTCCCTAAGTTTGAATTCTCTATTTCCCTCTTCAATAACCTTAGAGTTGGATCTAAGTGTGCTGTGTCCATTAAATATCTTAATTCTGTACAGAAATTCAAAAAGGAAATCCTAGCTCTTCAAGGGCACTCCAAAGCATAGAATTCATGACAGCTCAGGGAACATCCTGTTGAATAGATAAGCAAAATGAAATGGACATTAGAGACAAATACAGTTCTTCAGATTCTACCTCAAACTCTCTTCTAACTATTCATGTTCATAAGCATTAAAGTCATATTTAAATTTTTATGTCAAACAGTTTAAATAGTGTGCTCTAGGTTTTTAAAAATTTTTGGAAAATTGTAGATATAATTATTAAGAATGCTGTAGTCATCAGTATCTCTCAGTCCAGTCAAAACCAATTAAGAAAGAATGCCAGAAAATACCATCAAATTGACATTAAAAAATGTCAGCAATGTTTACAACTTTGCGTGGAGTTCAAAGTAGGGCAATTTCTTTAGGTCACAATATTTTTACATTGTTGTGTTCCACCAGAGGCAGCTCATAAAAGACTAGCATATTTAGATTATGTACAGCTGTGGATGATACCACCCACAGAGAGTGAGGCTCTGACCAGGTGTGAGAAATTCCTTTTTGCCATTCCCAACGGGCTTTGTAAAGGGTGGGGTCCTGAACACCCACCACCCTTCCTGACCTGCCTTTTCTGCAGACTCTGGCTACATGCCTGCAGTGAAGGTCAGTTCCCCAGAAACATCCTTCCTTTTTTGATGCTTGTAATCAAACACATATTTCTCCACTCTTCTGAAAAAATAAGATCCTAACCCACTGCCTGCCACACTAATGCATTCTTGTTCCCAGCTGTGTGTCTCTTCACTAAGATAAAACCTTGAGCACAGTTTTATATCCCCATGCTTCCTCACTTTTGCCATCTCACCTAGCCACATCTCACTAGTTTCCAGATCTTACTAAAACAGTTAATCTTTTTAATTCCAACCTATTATTAGACTTTTTTCTTTGAATATCTACTTCAAGTATCTTGAGTTAATATTTGATTGAACCATTTGAAATTGTTGGTATTCAGACACTTCACTATGAAAAAATGGCAATTTCATATGAAGTAATTTGATACTTACATTATGCATTCCCATTCACTTTATTACCACTCATTTATATTTATATTTTCCAAGACTTTTTGAGCACCTTATTTTATCTTGGCATTGCTATTCCATTTATTGTTGAGTTTGATCCTTTCTTGGAGAGTACTCTTCTCTATTAGGGCATAAATGACACATACTAAGATAGCACAGTGATCCAAACCCCACCTCTGCCAATTCTAGCTGTATGACATTATACAAGTTTTTGAACATTAACAGAATGAGGATAATAATAGAACCCACCATGGTCAGGCAAATGTTGGTAAAGTGCTTGAACAGTGTCTCACACAAGAGTATGCCTGCAGAACTATTTTATATCTGCATAGAACTGCAAATTATCTTTCACCTACAGGTTAAAAAAAAACATTAAAAACCATAATTATTGACAGTTTATTTGTGTCTTGTCTGACCTCTCTGATTAAATGTCTAGACCTATGGGATTTGGGACACCCCTTGATGATGGCCTTGGTAGTGACCTGCCTTATTCTGAAGCTTTTGGGAAATATAAAGTATGTCTAAGAGGTATACTTCATTTGCTACTCATACTCAAGGGAAAATGACTTTTCTGATGAGGTCTAGCCAAGAATTCAAGACATCATTAACGTAAAGGAAATGGAAAATGCAAATAAGGGCCCTGAGAAATTCAGTGTTATTTATGAGCGGAAATAAGACAGATATAAAATTTTAATTAAATAAAGATTCCCTTTAGTCATTAAGTTGTAGAATGTAGAAAATTCCCTGTGACATGTCCCTGCTGTTTTATTACTACTAATGTCTCACTGAGTGGGGGTATTAGGATAAAATCCTAAGCACATATTTACACTATTTCAAGAAGAACTCTAAGTTAGTTGGGAGGAAATGGATGATGTCAAAGAAGGAAAGAAATTTAGACATTTGTAACCTGTTTATGCCATTATGTATAAAGATTTGAGAATGTAAGAAGAATACAAGGACTACTCAATTAAAAAGCTTTCTCAGGGGGAGTCTACAGGTGTTGGGGGTGGTCCATTAAAAGTGAAGTAAACATGGAAGATAGAGACAGAAAAAATACAACTGGGAAGATGTAAAAGTTGAGAAAATAAATAGCAATGAGTAATTTGATGAACCCACTCAATAAAGAGAGATTAAAATTAGTTCCAAGCAGAAACATGGAAGAGCAGGCTGTGCGCCTAAAACAGGGACAGGGATGAAGGGTAGTATGGGAAAACAGATCCTGTGGAATTTCTTAAATCTCACTAGAGTCAAAACTGCCCAGTGTCTCTCCTATTTGTTTTTATTGAAAGCAATGACCAGGAGTTTATTACTTCCAACTTTGCTATTTGAGGTTGTAGGTCAATGGCCATACTGACAAGGAAAGGCTATGGTATAATGACAATGTAAAGAATTCTTGGAATCTAGATGTTCACAAATGACCAACACAGAATAATTGAGAGTGTCTATTCATGTTGGGATCACCAGTAATTAAAAGCGTTGTTTCTAGTGGTGTAAGGACAATATTTCAAACAAATCCAAGTTGAAATCATAGATTCGATAAATACCTTTGTAGTTTGGAAGATCAGTTTTTACGTAGGAGTTCTATTTCTTGAAATGATGGACTAAGACTCTACCAGAAAAAAATATATAGAAAGTAATTATAAAATCTGGAGGTAACACACAAAATAATTACCTGAAGTTACTGGGCAGTGAACAGAAGACAGACCTGGTGGGGAATCCATGTTCGCTTAGAGGAGGGAACACAGGGAGCTCTCTTTAAGCAAATTCCCCTCTTTATAGCTCCTATCCAGGACTAAGTGTCATTCAGAGGATACAGATAGTGGGGTAGCGATCCACGGGGAAAGACCCAGACCTGGCCAGCTGAATTAGAAGCATGTATCCACAAAACCTGATCCAGGGGAGAGTAGGTAAACCTCACATGGGTAAGAGATCCCCAAATTCTATCTGCCCAAATCTCTACCCCTTGAACTATGCATGCATAAAGTAGACTCAAAGCATAGCAGGTAAAGGCAGAAGGCCTGAACTAGACTGGAGAAGCCACTCAAGAAATCCAGAAGAGTTTGAAATTCAAGCCCAGTAGAGAAAATTAGTTGTTAAAACAGAAGCAATACTCATCAGAGAAAACAGAATCCAGAATCTCCACGACTTAAAATGTATAATATCCAGATACACTTCAAGGTTACCCAAAATATGAAAAACCAAGAAAAAGAAACACAATTTCATTTGTTTGTTTGTTTGTTTGTTTGTTTGTTTTGAGAGAGAGCATGCATGAGTTGAGGAGGACAGAGAAAGGAGGAGGAGAGGGAGAGAGGGAAGGAGAATCCCAAGCAGCCTTCGTGCTTAGTGTAAAGACTGAAATGGGGCTTGATCTCACCACCAAGAGATCACTACCTGAGCCAATATCAAAAGTTGGATGCTTAACCATCTAAGCCTCCCAGTCACCCCAAGAAATACATATTCAAGAGGAAAAAAAATAGAATAAAGTTGAACTTCATGTTAGAACTACTGCACAAGGTTTTTAAAGTGATGTAACTGTCCTCAATAAAGTAAACAACAATAAACAAACAAAAAAGCATGATTTCAATGGATGGAAGTCTCAACTGAGAACTGGAAATTGAGGAGAAGAAAAAAAAAGGAAAACATAGAAAGAACCAAATGGAAACCCCAGATTGAAAAATAAACTCTATGAAATAAAGATGACTTAAACAAATGGAGGGATAGTGTGACAAATTACAAAACCATTTTTATGAAATGAATGATTCAATTTTGTTAACCTGGCAATCTTCTCTAAAATAATCTGTAGCTACAGTGCAATCCTATTCAAAATCTTAAGGAAGTTTTGAAGAAACTGATAGATAAGCTTATTAAAGAACTCATGTGCAAAGGAAAAGAACCCAGAATTCATCAGGTAGATGGAATTACATATGCTATCTATTGGTGGGAATACATAATTCCTAGCAAGAACAGAATAGCACCATCTCATTTACCCAGCAACTCAGCTGTCTAGAAAAAATGGATACCATACAACAAAATGTCTTCATGGAAGAAGAAAATGGCTACACAACGCTCCTGCTTTAAGTTATGTAAGAGGTATGAGAAACCTCTCTCCCACCATTAGTTCAGAACATGTTAACATAAAGCACTTTTTTTTTAATGTTTATTTATTTTGAGAGTTCGGGGATATAAGTGGGGAAGGAGAGAGAGAGGGAGACAGAGGATCTGCAGTGGGCTCTGGGCTGACAGTACAGAGTCCCAATGTGGGGCTCTAACTCATGAACCGTGAGATCATGACCTGAGCTGAAGTTGGACGCTTAACTGACTGAGCCACCCAGGCGCCCCAACATAAAGTACTTCTAAGTGAGTATGTATGTGCATGTACATTGATGGAATATCATACCAAGACAGGATCCTCAGAAAAATAGTTTCAGAGTCTAATATAGTTGGGAAATAATTCATACCTAATAATGTCTCTGAAGATTCACTGTGACAATTTACTGGATCCATTGCTACAAGATTTACCGCAAGTTCAAACCTATTTCACGTTGTCTTTCAGTATATACAACTTGAGAAATCATTTGGATAGCATATAAAATTAACATTTATTTAGAAGTCTTGTCTCCTGGTGGCATTTGGCTCTTCCTAGGAAGGATAAAACAATAAATCAGGGGCAGTGGGACTATGGCTACAAGTGAATATTTAAAAGAATAGTCTTCACCAGCCATCATCTAAGGAAATGAAAAAAGAATATGAATCCTTCACATCTAATAGATACCCAAAACATGCATGTCATACTACTTGGCAAGATATAATTAATAATAAAATGATCATAATGACAATAGAGAAAAATTGATATGATACTCATCCTACATATTTAATAAATTACCAACTTGTATTGATTCTACTATCAAAATGTCTTTAGTATTTGTTCTCTCCTCTCCATGTTTAATACCACTTCCCCAATTCTGGCTCTCATTGTTACCAAATTACTGAGTAAGATTTTTTTTAATACTGTGTATATTTAAAGTGTGGAAGTATATTGCAGTTGTTAAGAATGTGGATACTAAAATGTCTACAAACAAGATTTGAAAGAATGTGGAGAGGTGAAATCTCAAAGTAATTTAATTATATTTTTCTAAGATTTCTTGGGATTTGAACTCCATTATAGCATTTAGCAGAAAACCATTTAGTTACACTGATTTATTTAAATTGATTTTCTTAATCTATATGATGGCTCTAAAGATCAGTAAGTAATTCAAAATCTGAAAGATCAGAATGATTGAATTTTCTCTGCCCTGAATGACCGACATCAATAGCTAGAACAGGCTTTGCATGGAAAGGAGTTACTTAACAGTAAAGAAAAGGAATTATTAAAATATTATATATTATAGCATGTTCAAGGACATCAGCCTTAATTCCCATGGCCAGTGTCCAGAAGAACAATAGGAGACTATCAAATGTGCATTGATTTAATTGGTTACCCCATTTTTGAAAATATCATCGACCTTTGGATGTCATCACAACATGAAGGTCTATCGGATCTTTTCTCAGTTTGTGTTTTTCCAGATTGCATTTCTAATAATTTTAGTCAGACTTCATAGGGAAACCCACATGGCTCCTAAAATGATTTTTACTTTTCCTAGCACATTTTCCAATGACATTACGTTTCTCTTGAGTGGGCCAGCTATTTCACTATTTCTCCAAGAATAGGCCAAGGACTGCCTACATCAGAAACATCTGGAGTGTTTATTAAAAATATACACTTCTAGGCTTAGCCACAGTCTCGGTGGAGAATGTGTATTTCAATAAGCACTTTAGGTGATATTTACAACTATTATAATTTGAGAACCATTGAACTATGGTGTAATGCTAAGGGGCAACTAGACAGTTACAGTTGAACTTCACTTGTCTAGAAAAGCAAAATCATGGCTGTCTCCTTCATCCAGGGCAAACTTTCTAGTTCTTGAGAGTCACAATAACAGAGTTTAGACTCTGGATCAACTTTAGAGTAGAATTGACAGTTAAAACACAAAATTTCCAGATAAATATGAATTTCAAATAAACCATTAGTAATTAGCATATCTATGTCCCTAATCTTACATGGGACATAGTTATACTAAAAAAAAAAGAAAAGAATTTTTATCTGAAATTCAAACCTGTTGTTTCATACCTGTATTTGTTAAATTTGGCAACCTTATTTTAGAATTATACAGGTCCAGGTTTGGATCTTCCACTTATTAGTTGGACAACCTTGGAAAATTTTCTTCATCTTTCTAAATTTCAGTTTCCCAAACCATAAAATGTAGCAGCAGCAGCAACAACAAAACAAACAATTTTTAAAAACCAAACAAAAAAATCCTACAAAAACCCTTTTTACTGGATTATCAAGAAAATTATGAAATATTTATTATATAATGTAATCTTTTTATGTATAATATACTATGTGTATACTATGTATACTATATATAGTGTCTGGAATATATTGAAAGCTCAATAAAATGTAGCTTTTATTGTTATTGCCAATGCTAATAATATCTTACAAGTTAAAGGGATCTTTTAAGCCTAGTTAACAAATACTTTTGGTTGAAAATTGACAACATCTAAGCTTTCAGACAGCACATTAATGGAACATATAAAACCGTTGATTCAATATTCAATCTTCTGTCTACCACGTCCTTCTTATGTTTGGTTCCTTACTATCATTGCATCACTAATTTAAGAACAAAAATGTGAATCCATGGATTTTTCATTCAAGGCTGTCTTTTGTTATATATTTTATAACTGATTTAGAAAATCTAAGCAGTGTGCTCCTTATTTTTTAAAAAATAATATTAGAATACTGTTTCACACAAATTGAGGAAAGATCATTATATGTTTTCGAGTACCAGATAGCATTTCAATAATTAAAATTAATATTGTCAATGTATTTCACTCTAAATATTAGTAGCATAAATGTACATGCATATTTTTAACTTCTCTTTTTCCTGTTTGCTTAAAAATTTTATTTTTGCCAAAGAAAACTCTTTTTTCTAAATTATTCTGATGAATATTGGCAGTTATCCAGAATCTTGGTATCTTACAAGCAAGGAATAAATATGCCATTCAGTGTCGTATCTCAACTTACTTGTTCATTCGTGAGGAAATTTCCTATCTTATCTACTAGCAAAATGGGCAAACATGAAGTTTAATTGACCATTTTGCAATAAGACATACTTTTGAAGTGCTTTTGTAGTTATATGCAAAAGTTAGAAAAAGATCTTAGTTATTTGCAATAAATGTATTCCTTTCAGAATGCATAAACATTAGAAAGAGGACATTTCAGGTTCTGAATTGTTTATATACTATTGAGTACAAACATAGAGATAACTCAAAATCAACGTCTATAAATCACAAACATATCATATTGAAAGAAAATGTGGATTAAATGTAAAATATGAAACCTGTATATTTATATATAACAAGTAAATCAGTGCTGTACAATGTTTATAGATGTATTCAGTTGTAGTCAATATACAAAGCCATGCAAGGGAATAATACACACCAAATGTGGGTCAGTGTTGACCTTTTATATGTCATGGGAGGACGCATGAGGTAGGTTCTAGGTAGGTGGTATGATAAGTTTAACCATATCTATTCTGTGTGTTAAAGAAGAGAGAGATCTGAAGAAAGTGGCAAAATATTGAGGTTTAATAAGGCTGGTGCTTATCACACACAGATATTCATTGTATCATAATTTTCTGTGTGTTTGGGATATTTCATTTAAAATGAGGTAGAGGGGTGCCTGACTGGCTTGATCAGTAGAGCATGTGACTCATGATCTCGAGGTCATGAGTTTGAGCCCCACCTTATGGGTAGAGATTACTTTAAAAAATAACAAAATGAGGTGGACACAGCTCTTGGTCACTCTTTTTCATCACCCTCACATCTCACTGGCAGGAGCTAGATAAGCAAGACTGATAGGTCATGGCCTGAAGTAAGTAGTTGATAAGACTCTAGAGTCAAATACACCAATGGGTGGGCTTCAGAGAGACTGCTCAAGCCCAGTAGGGAGAAGGCAGAGCTTAATCTAGTAACTCTGCTGAGTGATTCAGGAATCTTAGAGTAAAAGGTGTGTGTGTGTGTGTGTGTGTGTGTGTGTGTGTTGGAATGTGTCATAGGGGGAGGGACCAAAGAGGGTCTATTCATGACACATGTTTGTGGAAGCAGGATGGAGTGATGATGCTTCTGTGATATTCAGGAGTTGAGCTTCACACAGAACCCTAGGGATTGGTAACATCAGCAGATGGAATGTGACATTTTTACTTATTTTCCATGTGGGAGAACTGGCTCTTTCACCTGCAAAACTGACATTGTCCAAGTGTGTGGAATAAAAGAATGACTTAAGATCTGGTCTTATCTTCCTTCATGGAGCTCAGGTACAAAGGAAGTGGGATAAGGACAGACAAGCAAACAAGCCATTGTCATCCTGTGTTGTAGGTGTTATGCTGGTGGGCATGGCACTAAACAGGTGTCAGAGAAAACTTTTGCATCACCATAGATTGCATGGTTTTTTTCCTTTGACTTGAAATAGCATTTTACCTTGTAAATTTGCAAATCTTCTTTCTCTGCTAGCAGCTTTCCATCTTTATTCTTAACACAATACTCTGAGTAAGAATAAACTGAGAATAAAATAATCAGATCAGAAAATGAACAAGTACTCTAAAAAAAGTTCATACAAAATATAATTTAAAAGCTTCCTCTTGGAAATATATAAGTCTTTAAGGTAATTTTTCCCTTCCAAATTATGCCATTTATCTATGGCAATAAAAAGCACATTTTATTTTGTGGTATAAACTTCTTTCTAACACTGCTTCATGTATTCAAGCTTATGGGGGGAAAAGGACTTTTCACTGCTCCATAATTTTGTTCCCTTTCCATTGTTTTCCTGTTATATTTCTCTGTACATATAGTGACACAAAATATGTACTTTTAAAATTATGTTAAACAAGTGCTATATATACATATAAAAGAGATTTTACAATTTTTGAAGACCCATAGTTTTAGCAAGTGTCTACTTTTAGACACAGTGTGGAATACCTTAATTATATAGGCAAAGACTGCAACAGCAAATTCTATTTTTTAGTCCTCTGTTTTCATCATATGACTTAAACTAATAATGGCCAAGTTACTGGAGTAGAGGTTAAAAGGACAGACTAAGTCGTCTTCTCTGGGTCTTGAACATTGTAAGTCACCCATGATTTTCAATATGATTTATTGGGTTGACAAGAAAACAAAACAAAACACTTCTTCAAAGTCCAAACTTATGTAAATAAAGTATAGCATTTCAGTCTTATGGATATCTCTGTGTCTTGGATTCTTTTAAACAAACCCTTTAAAGGAATTGTTTTAGGATTTTCATCAAAACAAGAGTACCTTCTAAACAAAGTGTGAAGTTACTTTGAAGGCCTGCTCTGAACTTTTAATGAGATTTTTTTGAAGGGAAGACCTGGGGAGAGGGGAGGGAGAGGGTTTGAGATGTGAACATCTTAGCAGTTATAATATGAAAATGAGTATTATTTAGAGCATGCATTAGAAAAATTCACTTGGATGAATTTTGCTTTACCAATAAATTATTTTATCCAGCTAGCATGTAATATAAATGATTTTTCTTAACTGGATTAGGCTAAAGAGTTAGAATTTAAATAAATAAATAAAAGAATTAGCAAAATTCCCTGTAAGTCTTTTTTTCTGAGGCACTCCTCAAACTTCTGGGTTATCATAACCATAAAACAAATTCTAAGATCTCTATAAAAATATCTGTGACTTTAGATCTCAGATTTTTCATTTTTATTCTGTGCTTTTTGTATCATACAGAGAAAAACATCTTCCTGGGAATCATTTTGCATTGACATATACTATAGAAGCGGCAGTTTTGTTTCAATATAAACGTTTGCATAGAAAAGAAAAAGTCTGGCTTAAGAAAGGAGGCATACTGGCAAAAACAGCAATAGTACTGTACTCTCTCATGAAGCATTCTTTTCTAGAGTTATTAGCTTTAAACATAATGGCAGTTCTGATACTGACAGACAAGCCAGAAAAATCTAGCTCTACTCTTTAATTTCATAGAAGACAGGACTATCTGACTTTAATATCTGACAATATTTTTATGAATAAATAAGGTGGTTTTCTTTTGTACAATGAAGTTTATTTTACAAGACCATAGCCTGATAGGCCCATATTGGTTTTGTTTACCCTGGCTCTGGGGAAAGAGTCTGTGCTCTGTTTCTGATAAATTTCCCCTTGTTTTCAGTTATGACAGATATTCCTTTGAATATGGTGTATGAAAATATTCTAGCATCAAACCAAGGATATCTAACCTTATTTATGTCTGTATTCTGTCCTTAAACACAAACAGCTGTGCACACATACATCTGTCTCACGTCTGACCAAGCACTGCTGCCCAGGACTTCATATACACAAATAAATGTTCCCCCTTTTATGGGAAATCGTGGCTGGCGCAGCAGGAGTTTCAAAACCCACATGCATTTTTCAAATCTTACTTGCACAAACAAAAAAGGGAAAAATACAGACAAATCAGGCTTAGAATTGCTGACTTTTAGAGTTAGTACAGAATGGCTGCAGAATCCCTATTTTGACCAAGAGAGAGAGTATGTATTAAAAAAGTATTATTTGTCAAATCTTTTAAAGCCTAATTTAGGTCTTTGAAAAGGAAAAGTAATTCTAAAGTCTTCATTAGGGCAGCTTTCTGCATGATGCTAAGAACGTAATTTACTGACTGATCATTAGGAAGACCAGGTAAGCAAAATGTTTGATACATTTCTTGGTATCATTATTAAACAGTTGGAGAAGTCACAGACCGAGCAGAGATTAAACTAATTCTTCATTCTAATGATAGGATTAGGAGATATGTTTATTTTTATTTCATTCATTATGCCTGTATGTGTTCCACAATTCTCTATAATGAACATGAATGAACTACTTCTATAATCAGTAAGAAAAAAAGTATTAAAAATAATTTCCCATATTTTGCCTTGAGGTTGCTAGATCAAACTAGCTATATTAAATGCTATGGACAGATTTTTTTTAAAGTACATATTACTATCTTAGTACATTTTTAGCAAAACGTTTTGTTCTTTGTTTCATCTTTTCTGGAAAAAAAAATCACATTACCCTGGAGAATTCATTCCAAAATGAAATGAGCAAATGAAAGCACATGGCAGAATGTATTACAAGCGAGAAGTTACAAAAACTTCCTGCAAAATATTACCTAATTCGTGATCTTTGGCATAATTCTAATTATGTTCTAATCGATTGGTCTATTTTGCTTAGTGTATTCATTTATAAATTAAATTTTTCCAAACTTGTAAAAGTCAAGTGACACATCTAGGGAAATTTGAAGTCTTTTTCAAGAATTTGTAAGTTATTTCTATTCTGATTGCCAGTTCAAGATGGCAGACAGAACACATGTGTTTAATTTACCATCCTCCTCAACCTCATTAAAGTACAGGAAAGATGCACTGAAGAAAATAGGTCCATAACAGCACAGGGATATCTGTGGCCCAGAGATTATGAAGAATCCCGACTGAAAGATAGATGTGAGATTTAAACCTTTCTAAAGGACAAACCAGTGGGAGCTCACTCTTGCTGATAGAGCCTTTACTACCTCTGGGGCAGTGATGGAGGAAAGAGAATTGATCAAGGGACTGTAAGCTTGAAAACATGAAATTATTAAATGGAACCAAACCTAACATCAGCCCCAACTCTAAAGCATACAAAGACCTTAAGAGCAAGCTAAACAAATGGCTTTTAAAAGAGATGAAAAGCTGTGCAGGGGAGGGCAAGTTAGTTAGGAGGATTAATAGTGGCTCTGACACTTCTCTTGATTTCACCTGCCAGCTCCCAGCCTATGCAATGCAAAAGGAAGCTTCCCAGTTGAACATTCGAGAACATCCGACTCCAGAGGAAATAGGTAATTCAGAGAAGAAAATGTAATGTATATCTGTGCATATGTATGTGTGATACTTTTTAACATAGAGATTCTGAAAGAGGGAGGGTCTTTCTTCCTTTAGGATTTTAAGCTATAACTGTGCAAGCTTAAAGAGGTCAGCTCCACAGTTTCTAGGAATGAAGCAAGCCCAATCCCTGAATATCCCCTTATGTAATTAATAAATTACCTTTATGAAAGAAATATGATTAGAAATACATTTCAAAATATAGAATCATCAATGTCTATATAAAATAAGCTATAAATACAGACTTTAAAATTTTCTCCTTCCCCAAACCCAAACTGCCTGGGTTCACAACCTGTTTTAAGCATGCTCTAGTTGAGTTACCTTAGGCAAGCTGCTTAAATTCTCTGTGCCTTAGTTCCTTCATCTATAGACAGCTATGATAAGAGCATGTGCCCCGTGGGAATATTTGTAAAGATTAGATGAGCTAATATATTTACAGTATATGTAGAGCAGACCTTGGCCCATAGTACTTACTATATAAGCATTTAGTGTTAAGGTTATTATTATGAAATAAAGTAAGGGGTGCTTGTGTGGCTCAATAGGTTGAGCATCTGACTCTTGATTTTGGCTCAGGTCATGATCTCATGGTCTTGAGATTAAGCCCCTCATGGGACTCCATGCTGCTTAAGATTCTCTTCTCTCTCTGCCCCTCCATCCCTCACAGTGCTGGCTCTTTCTCTCTCTCTCTCTCAAAAATTAAAAGAAAAATAATAATAAAGGAAGAAGTTGTTGCAAATATTGGGGGAAACTTTGAAGAGAATGAAAGGGAAAATAAGAAAATCTTCCCCTGCATGAAAATTTAAGTATCTCTGTTTGATAAAATACAGGGATGAAATCAAAATGAAGCAATAAGAACTAACTTTAAACTCTTCTTTCTGAGGAACAGTAAAAACAGGAAGAAGTAAATTGAGAAGACATTTAATGAACCCCAATAATCTGCCCAAAGTAGAAGAGTTGGACATGCAGAAGGCCACAGGAAGCTAAAGGTCAGATTATTTGACTTAATACTATGACTCTATTCTAATATTAATTTATGCTTCCACTCATTTATCCACTTATTCAACAAATATACATTGAGTCTCTATTGTGTGTTAGGCATGGTGCAGAACACTGAGTTTACCATATGGAACATACAAACTTATGACAAAGTTAGACATCACAAAAGAACACATTTAATTACAAATTATAGGTATTTTGAAGGAAAAGAATGAGACACAGTGGTGATGAAAACAGTGTATATCAATGTATATTAATAGACTAAACAATAGGACAGGATAGAATCAAGAACCAGATTCACATACCTTTAGAAGCTTGATAAATGTCAGGTATAGGGATGGGGAAAGGAAAACTGTCCAATATATTTTATTAGAATAGTTTGTTATTCAGATTGGGAAAAATAAAGTCAGATCAATACCACTCACCATACACAAAATAAATTCTAGGAGATTAGTAGTCTAACTTTAAAATTTTAAAAAAGCAGAACTCCAATAATAGAAATAGAAGAAAAATAGAATATATACTATTTTATTTATATTTATATAAGGAAGAATTTCTTGGGTCACAAAGATCGCACACCATTAGAAAAATCAATAAGGATGACTAAATAAAAATATAAATTTCAGTACAACCTGTGAAGCTTTTGTATCTAGAAAATATGAAGGACTATATATAACAATGAAAAAAAGAACCTGATGCAATAGAAAAATGGCCAAAGGGCACAACCATACAATTCAGGAGAAAACAAAACAAAAGGAGACCATAGAGAGCTTTGCCCCCTCTGATTATCTTAGAGACAAAATCACCTTGCACCTCTGATGGTTATTCTGACCAAGGTAGGTGTGAAAAAATGTTTAGGCTCATTAGTGTCCTTGCTTTCCAGCCACAGGTCACCAGGACCAACCTATGTTTGAACAATTCGGGTTTCTTGTTGCACGAAGGATGATGCTCACTATGGAGAATTGGAAGTCACCCAAGTGAGAGGGGCTAGAAAGAACTTATGGATTTAGCCTTGTGTGAGGTGGTTCCGGAGACGGCTTATGAAGTGTGGCTTTGCTCTGAATTGTACAGGAGTGGGATAAATGGCTAATCAAATATTGTATTAAATCTAATTTAGAAGGAGAGAAGTCTAGAATGAATCTAAAGCCATAATTGGTCAAGAAGAAGCTGTCCATCATATTAGCTAGAGTGGGATGTTTGGTCATTTTTGTTGAACAGTATTCATGTTTTTGTCTATATTCAGGCACGATCACACATTAATCACTGCTAGTTTTTGTTCTGATCTGTCACCACCACAGAATGGCCATGTTTGATGTTGATGTTCTGTGAAATTGTTTGTGTTCATTGTGAAAGTATCAAAGCTGAATTATAAAAATAGGAAAAAGTTGGAACCTACTTAAATGTCCATTAGCAGGAGAAAATGGGTATAAAACAAAATGGAACCTTAAAAAACATACCAACCAAAATTATATATATGCATATAATTCAACTATACAAAACTTATATTGCAGAAGAGAATTTTTAATTTTTTTAATGTTTATCTATTTTTTGAGAGAGAGATAGAGAGACAGAGTGGGGAGGGGCAGAGAAAGAGGGTGACACAGAATCCAAAGCAGGTTCCAGGCTCTGAGCTGTCAGCACAGAGCCCTATGTGGGGCTTGAACCCATGAACTGTGAGATCATGACCTGAGCCAAAGTTGGACACTTAACAGACTGAGTTACCCAGGCACCCCAAGAATTTTTAAAACCGTCCAAAAGATACAAAATATTATTAATGAGCATTATCATTTGTGATGAAAGTATAAAATATTTATGGACATAATAAGCTACAAATTTAAGATAGTGGTTACATTAGGGAAAGAAAGAAAGTACACTGAGAAAGGGCACTCTGTAAGCTTCAATAATCTGAAATACTTTATTTAAAAATATTTTTAAAAATTAAGGCAAGAATGCCAACATTTGTTAAATTTCAGTTGTGGATATATGGGTGGTTATTCATTATTCTTTATATTTGATGCCTGATTTTTTACATTATAGGAAATTAAATCATAGTTTCAGGAACTTACACACCAAAATCTATTGCAATTTTTCTTCTTCATCCTCTACCTACCTGGAGAAAGTTTACTCATAGCCTCCTATAAGTAAAAGTTAGAATCACCCATACAATAATATCCTTGCAAGAGGGGTCTGTCAGCCTTATGGCATCATTCAAAGTAGGCTTCAGGTAGAATTTATATAGAATGAGTGTGCTCCTATGCTTGCACCTCTTGAAGAAAAAGACAAAGAGGAGGAGGAGGAGGAGGAGGAGGAAGATCCTGAAGTCTAAAAACAGTTTGGTAGGTAACTGCCAGAGGGGCTAGTTGAGTTATGCAAGCCTTTTAGAATGACAACTAACACATCCTGTTTATCTCATTAGTAGTTAGAAATGCCCCCCAGGTAGAAATTTTAATGTGGTTTAGGACCCTTGTATGACTGATCCTAACCAACAGATTAAGAAGATTAAGGCAGGAAAGTGGAATGTTAACAATTCAACTGGTCTTCTCCATTCTCTGGATGTGGTCCATCCAGTTATAATTTACCAACATGTATTTATTTTCAGGAAGTGAGAAAATGTGAAAACCCATTCTAGTGAAAGGAAATAGTATTTTTGATGTAATTATAATAAGTCTCCCTTTCTGGTTTGTAACGTACTTTTCAAAACAACATCCTTATTATGTGAAGATTCCTTAAAAAGATTTTTAAACTACTTTCTGTTTAGGAAAAATGGTAAATTTACAAGTTGATCTGAGCCCTAATGGTTACTGGTCACTTATTTATTGTGTCTTTTTCAAATTAAAGATGCTCAGCTCTTTTACGTGACTTGGAGTTTACATACAGACCATTTTTTTTATACTATCAAGTATTATTTCTCTATCAAAGACAACTGAAAATCATTAGGAGTTTAATTCTGGGACTTAACTAAATTTATGAGGTTAATTATGAGCTTAATTCTGGGACTTCACAGGGTTCAGACCATATATTTATAAAATATTCTAAGAAGCTTTACTAGATACAGTTCTGTATTTTAAAAATCAATATCGTTTGGTTCTGTGAACACTTAGAAAGGTAATGATAGGAAGTTTAAAATTCTGCAGAAACACATGACACATCTGTCATGATTAATCAGAAATTCACAAAAAGCAGTTCATTTCAAAAGATATGTATTTTTTAATGAAACAGAAGGAAAGCATTAAAAAGTGTTCAAGAAAAATTTTTCACAATACTTCTTAAAGATAGTAGGAAATAATTTTTTCAAGAGAAGCTACCACAATGGGAATTTTGCATTAGGGAAGAGAGATTGGGTTTAACTCTGAATACAACAGAGGTAAGTGGAGATTTATAACCAAAGTGCAGGGTAGGGGCAGTGGATAGAATTTACTAAGAGGAAATACCAAAGCTAAGGGATTCTGTAACCTGACAGTACAGAATTTTTGCTGAAGGTAGGCCAGAGTGGTAAGGTATCATTAAATTGACCCAGTAGGATTCTTGCTAAGACTGGCCTAAGGAGGCCAAGGACAGAAACCCAGATTAGGACCTAATCAACGGAGACTCAGAGGAATCTGACTCAGGTTTGGTCAAGGAGAGAGACTTTACCAAATATTAGTATACATGTGTGGCTAGACCTGAGGAAGAAATTATGTTAGGGTGTCAAGCATTTGGAATAAAATGATATACAATATAGATCCTAAACTTTTTAGCATGGCCTGCTAGGCTCTTTATTATCTGGCCATGATTCTAGGCTTTAACTCGCTAGCCGACAAACAGCTCCAATAACTGAAAAGAAAAACATTATCAATGGGGGACAGAATTGCCCAGTAGTCCATAGCCACCTCTCTCTTTGGTGACACTCCAGTGTGAAGCTCCAATGGTACAACAATGATGGGAGGGGAAATCTATGTGACAGTATGCTTCGGCATCCACAGTGGTAGATAAACAGCAAACAACAGCCATTGTTTCTTTCACTCTGTGACCTCAGCCAACACCAAGTATGTAATAAAAATTCAAGGTCACATAGTCATGGATAAGACACTCCTATCAGTTCTGCTGCCTTATAACAACCTGAGAGCAATGGCTCAAATACTGCTCAGGACGGAGCTACCACCACGCTAGCTCGGCTGAGCCCTGGACATTGTGCCGCGGAGCCCTCTAGCCCCGCCCACACTGATGGAGCTAAGAGTGTCTACCAGAGAGAGATTTTTATATTCGCGGCCTAAGGAAAAGCAGAAAGTGTTAAAATTATTTATTTGCACATCCGTTTGATCTCTATTCTATAAACGTATGTGTGTATTAAGTAGTCAAAGTGAGGACCCTGGATTCAGACTGAAGTTAGAAGCCAGCTCCTTCACATATTGGCTATGTAACTTTGGGCAAGTTACTTTCCTGTGCCTCAATTTCCTCATTAGAGAATAAGGTAATAGGATCATCATAATATAATTATCATAATGTTATGAGGATAAAATGAAATAAATAAATTTTTAATACTTAGCACAGAGCTTAATATAGAAGAGGTAAAAATAGTAACATTACTATTATTTATTACTATTAGTTCTTATATCTTCATAGCCTATCATACTACTTAGCATATAATTTATATTTAACAGATATTTGTTGAATTAATTCCAAATTCAAAATCATAGTTGTCTTTTAAGTTTTAGCTAAGTCTAGATAGAAACCAGTGAGTGAGATATCCCCTCTCCCTTATTGAAACTCTTGGTGCTGTTGCTCATAAAATCATAGCTGGGACATAAAGAAAGTTGACAATATTGGCTATTTAATCTCCCCCAACAATCCACTGACTGGTTTAGAATGATGTAGGACAGTAGCATCTGAATAAATCTCTAGTATACAATTCAACTAAGCTTAAATAGCCAAAGGATAGCTTTTGCTAAGTTGTATATTACAAACACCTGGTACAGAAGTGTAACATTTTTAGAAGATTTGAGAAGTGCCTAAGGATAAGTTCAGTCATTTTGAGAAATTGTTATAAAATCTTCATTTGGAATGTTCCTAAACATAAATAATCTTGGTCATGATTTATGGGGAAAAATATGTCTATAAGACACTCTAGCATATTGTATGTTTGTTTACGGAATTGTCAATGTTCAGATTGATTCTAGGCCTCCAGATTGTTTTATCCCAGATCTAGGACAGAGAAAAGCAGATCCTAATCCTATTCTGAAAAACAAGCCATGTAGAAGTGTGGAGCAAAGTTATTTTTCTGATATTTTAGGAAGATTCAAGAGCCAACTAGAACAAATGTGATAGCGTGAAGTATGAATAAGAGCCAAGGCCAAGAACAGCCAAAAAGTAGCACATCATCACAGAATGGGAATTTGAGAAGGACATATAGACGGCCCAACATGCTTCTAGGAGGCAGTAACTTACTGAGATTTAGCTCCTTTTAAAGGGTGGAGGATATACCTTGAATGCCTGATACCATCTTTGGTTTCCAATTTAAGAATCTCTTAATTTATAGACTAGAAGGATTGAGTGATTACTAAAATGACTGTTATTCACTGAGAAGATATACAGTGAGATGGTTGGTGTTGTGATTTTAGAAGCCAGGCAGCGTGGGTTTAAATCCTGTCTCTTTAAGTTGCTTGCTGTGTGAGGACAGCTACTTAAATTCCCTGTGTCTCTGTTTGCTCAGCTGTATACATGGGGATAATGTTAACATGCCTTCATTATAGAGCTGTCATGAGGATTAAATGAATTATCTTCAATATCTCAGAATGTCTTCTTTGATGTACAGTATCAGTATTGTAATATTATTATCACCCAAGAAAATCAAGAAGTTTCACAATACTCGAGATATGTAGCACTGCAATTTTTAAAAAGTCATTGTTTGCCTAGAAGGTCTTAAAAGCTTAGAAGCTGACTTTCTGAACTACCTACATTTATTTCTCTGTGCAATTCCATAAGTAACTGTCTTCTGTCTCAATTCATTTGACATTTACAAATGTAGTTTTTTCTCTAAAAATGTAGCCCAATATCCAAACAAGAAATCTTCAGACTACTCATATGTAGTCTTGGTGGACTAGAATAATTATGTCAGATTATTTTGGACTCTGTTTTTTGGGAAGTTTTGATGTTCTGACACTTTCAGCTTTATAATTGTGAGAAACAACGTTATTTTGGACCTTATATTGGGTCTGGAAGAATGTCCAGCACAAAAAAATCCTTTTTAGAGTTTCAAACCTTTCACAAGCCTTCTGTGTGAGTTCTGTTGATAAAAGATGACATTTATGGGGAATTAATATTGTTTTAACAGAAGGTTTCAGTTCTTGCCTTATTTCCTCTTTCCCTTTCCCCAATTCCTGACTATTGAATCTACTAATGGGCTCTTTAGCAGGTTTTGGCCTGTTCTAGTTCTTGAGCCAAGTCTGACTGGGGCAGGAAGTAATGTTAGCCAAGTCTTCTGAGGGGGCTTCGAATTGAGTCATGCTGGAGGCCAGCCTGGTTTACTGGGCCAAAGTGGGAGTCTACATAGCTGCCTCACCCCTGGGCCTTTCCCTCCTGCCTCCCACCCTTTCTTGTGTTAGATCAGACTTCTGCCTCTTATTTCACCCCTCAGAACACTATGTGAAAGCTACAGAGACTTAGAAGTTTAATAGTTCCTCTTACTATGTTCATGTTAATGAATATATTGCTGTAATATGCTGTATTAGATGATACACTGTCTCAGGGTGTGTGTGTGTGTGTGTGTGTGTGTGTGTGTGTGTGTTCGTGTTCGGCAAGGGCATTGAAGGAAAAATAGAAAACGTAAATGTAATTGGCTACAAAAAGTTTAAGTCTTTGGTTTGAATTAGAATAGTTTCATCAGGGCATATACCTAACTTCTCATAAGTGGGATGACACAGTAGCCAAAACAGTGCCTTGACAAAATTTACTTTCATGTGAATTTACTATTCTCTCTGGGATAACTGGCAACTTGGTATGGTATAAGATATCCTGAAACTTCTCTGAGCATTCGTGGTTAATGCCACACTCAGAACATTCTTTATTCATTCAACTTTATTTACACATCTATTGAGCATGTCTATTTTCCTAATAGGCATTAGGGAAATACAAGTGAGTGAGGGTAACAGCATCTATGTTGTAGAGACCAGACTGATTGAGGAAGTACTGATGAAGTACAGGATAGGAGTGTCTCACTTTTCCCAGGGCATGCAATGCCAGGAGGAATTTCCCACACTAAGGCCTGTGGGGTGAATAAAAGAAGTGGAACATTATCCATTCATTCAGTGGATATTTCCTGAGCATCCATATGTGCTCGAGGCTATTCTGGTGCTGGAGACAAACTGATGAAGCAAAACATCTGAAGCCCCTGATATCATGGCACTTACATTCCAGTGATGGAAACAACAACAAAAATCACAAATAACATAGGTGGTGGTGGTGATAAAGGCTGTGGAGAAAATTCCAGCAGAGAAGTAGGAATGGGAGTTTATGGAGCAGATGGGACAGAGCTAGGCTGACCAGGGGACATTTTAATGAAGGAAATTTGAGGAGAAGGAGTGAGCCACATATCACTCTGTGTCCAGGCCGAGGGACACTAGTAGCTGGCCTGTGATTTTGGAGAAGCAGTGATGGGGCCAGACTGGCTGGAGCAGAGCAGAGATAAACAGATAGGAGATGAGGGCAGAGACATGATGGGGAGACCAGAGTGTGATGCCCCTTGGGTCCATTTTCAATAAGTTTGGCTTTTACTTGGCATGAACTAGAAAGATAATAGGATGGAAAGGATCTAATTTGTGCCATTACAAGATCACTTTGACTACTGTGTTGAGAAGAAACTGAAGGGGCATAAAGCCTGCAGAAAGGTACTGTTTCAATGCCTGTTGCAGGTCAGAGGCTGGATGGGAACCCTGCTCTCAGGAACTAACCTTCTAGCCATGGGAGAGAAACTTGATCTGATTTTGTGAATAGTATGAACGTCCAATGATAGACATTGATTGTTGGTTATCTTGGGCCCCTGACTCATCTGGCAGTCCCTCCTAATTTTGGTTTAGGGACACAGCTTTTTTCCCCTCTCTGACTAGGTGGTTTGATGGACCCCATTGACCAGTTAAAGGAGTGATTATAACCTAGGCCTAAACCAATCAACAAAAGCCATCCCTCGGGCACAAGTTCAGGGATGAGCAAGTGACTCAAACCCATCAAAGAAGCCCCAATCCAACTGGATCTGGGAACTTTGTACATTGGCATCACTCTTCTGAGATGAAGGTGAAGGATCTGGATCTGGTGTAGCCATCTTGTGTCTACATACGGACTGACAATGCAAATACATTACCTTGCAGTTTACATATGTTTTCCTTGCCTAAGTTTGGGGAGAACATAGATAGTACTTTTATTTTTATAAGCCTATTTTTAGTATTTTTATAGTATTCAACAAAATGACAAGCTTTTAAAAACATAGTTTCTCATGCTCAGGTGGTGCTCATTGCTAAACAGTATTGTGTTGAGCATGAGTAAAGCCAAGAAAAGCCAAGGAAGATGTCAAGAATTCCTCCTTTTTTTTAAAGAATTCTTCCTTTATAGGGAAAAAAATGATAAATCGTTTCAATACTGACCATAGCTCAAAGGGACAAAAATTCAAAAAGGAATTCAAAAGGATCAAAAGGAGCATCCAGAATACAGATAGGAAAATTACTTTTCAAATTATAAAGTATTCTGCTTGACTAACTCAAAACAGAACCCAAAAGGAGGAGTTTGTGCCTTTTTCTATAATGTAGAGTTTTGGAAGATACTTTTAAAGAAATCATTTGGATGACTGACCTTCAAAAACAGCTCCTAGCCTAGGTCTGTAGTTTGACTGCTTCTGAACAAATTTAAGCTAAAATAACAGGATTTATTTAACAATTTTCCACATCAGCATCTCAGAGGGGTGCCTGGGTGGCTCAGTCAGTTGAGCCTCCGAGTCTTGATCTCAGCTCAGGTGAAGAATTTGGTCCCCAGTGGGGCTCTGTGCTGGCATTGGGGAACCTGCTTGGGATCCTCTCTCCCCCTCTCTCTCTGCCCCTCCCCTGCTCATGCTCACTGTCTCTCTCAAGATAAATAAATAAACTTAAAAAAATAGTAGAGTAAAATTTACACATAACTATATACATACACAATATATGCTGCAGAGTCAAGACTTACTTTATACTAAGCACAATGACCATTTATTAAGTACCTTCTAAATGTCAGAGATTTTGCATGTTTCCAATTCTTCTAACAAACCCTTAACATTTGTATTATGTTTCCTATTTTTACATAAGAATTGAAGTTGAGGCATAGAGAAGTATGTGAGTTGCACGATGTCAAACAGGTGGCAGATGGGAGGTTTGGTGGAGATTTTTTTTGGCGAAGCACTGTATTCAGCACTTTACATATGTTACTTCATTAATTTTTACAACAGTCCAATAAAGACGAGGATATTTAAGAGGAGATTCAATAAAGATAGAGGCAAGACTTATCTAGGTCTGTCTTACTCCAGAACCCCTGGTCATACCAGTGTATAGTTTGTCTTTCTAACTGACTTCCGGGGGTGCCTGGGTGGCTTAGTTGGCTAAGCATCTGACTTTGGCTCAGGTCATGATTTCATGATTCAGTTCGTGAGTTCAAACCCGGTGTTGGGCTCTGTGCTGACAGCTCAGAGCCTAGAGCCAGTTTCGGATTCTGCGTCTGTCTCTTCTCTCTGCCCCTCCCCTGCTTTCTCTCTCTCTCTGTCTCTCTGTCTCTCTCAAAAATAAAATAAAATAAAATACTTCCAAATTTTCTACTTGAAAGCATTGCTGAAGCTCAAAATGGGTTGTACCTGATTTCTCGTTTAATTCTCAAACAAACTAGTCCAAATGGTTAGTCTTCACCCAAGAATTCAAACTTACCTAAAGAAATAAGTATTGCCTACATCTCTCCTGAAGAACTTTTGCTTCAAAAATTGATGTGTGTCAAACTTCCAGGTTATTAAAATGTTAAGGCTTGACAGTCTTCAGATCCTTTCCTTTTCCACAGAACACTTTTTGGATGGTCTGACATTTGGACGCATGTGGAATACTCAATACTGCAGCATTGGGTTGAGATGGCCTTTGAGATGATTCTTAGCTTCAGAAATTACATGTGGTCAATTAGAAAACCTCTCAGGTCTAAAAGGATTCTTACCACCATAAGGGATAATACAGTTAAAATCTATTCCCATTTGTCAGATTTATGGTTTCTCAACACAGTAAATGTGAGAAAATTTAGTAGCAAATTCAATGCATGGAATGATTTCACTAATATCAATTAAGGAGAGAAAATAAATCTAACCAGGGAAGCTTTATCCCTTAAAAATCATTGAAGATATTTAGAAGTTTGTTTTGGAATTACACTTTTTGTGTAAGCCCTCAAAAGCAGTAACAGAGATTAAATAACCATACTAAACAATGGGTTTTTATTTTTAGGAACAACTAGGTTTATTAGTATTTGTGTCAATAGTTCTCAGATGGCTTACTTGGACAGTGCTATATGAACAAATTCTAAACTGCCAGTACATTGAAGGACAACCTAGGTGAAGTAATCAAAAATATTTTTTTTATCAAAGATTTTCTTTTCATAAAAAGCACATAAGATTTTCAAAATTATTTACAATAATTTGATTCATTCTTGAGATAATCCAGACCAAAAAATGAATAATAATTGAATTATTTTCTGATTTGTGTTTTACTTTACCCATTTGCTAAAAATTTGGAACTCAAATTTGGGATCTCATGATTTAATATAGCTTCTTAAATGGGTCTCTTTTGGTCATATTTGTTATTGTTTATAAAATTATCTCTCTTCTTCTATCAAAACCTGTTATCCTTAAGGGACCAATAAACAAATTCAGGAGTTCAAGTCAAAAAAATCATAGCAGTCTACCATTAGGATTCATATTACTTAGGGATTGGAAGGCTTAAAGCTAACAAGAGAAATAATAATTGTGCAATTTCAGGAATTATACATTCTTTCTACAAATATTTACTGAAACTCTAGGAAATGATAAGAATGACCATCGTGGCTAAGAGCACAAACTCTGGAGCCAGGCTGTCTGTGTGAAAATCAGGGCCCTACCGCTCCCTCTCTGTGGGTGACCTGGAGCACATTTCTTAATTTTCTTGTTCCTATTTCCTCACCTTTACAATGGGGATGATAATAATAATAACATCTCATGTATATTGAAGGTAATTGAGATTGAATGAATCAATGTAAGTGAAAGATTAAGAACACTGCCTGCCACATTATGAAGTTTGCATATGTAATAGTTAAAGAATGATTATTGGGGCGCCTAGGTGGTTCAGTCAGTTGAGCATCCGACTTCGGCTCAGGTCATGATCTCACGGTTTGTGAATTCCAGCCCCATGTCGGGCTCTGTGCTGAGGGCTAGCTCTAGCTCAGAGCCTGGAGCCTGCTTCAGATTCTGTGTCTCTTTCTCTTTTTGCCCCTCCCCTATTCATGCTCTGTCACTCTCTGTCTCTCAAAAAAATAAATGTAAAAAAAATTTAAAAAAGAATCATTATCACTATAATTATGACAATGAACCAGATACAGCCATTGCCTTCACAGGGCTGAGAGGCATTGTATGTAGAGTACAGAATTGGCCTTCAACACAGGTTTATTATGTTCTAGGTATAATAGAATTATGTCATTTATTATATTATTTAATTCTTATAAATATTTCAAGGAAGGTTTTATGCTTTTCAGTTTAGAAGTGAGAATAGCAAAGTTTATAATGATAAAATAACTATGAAAGGTTCAACCAGAAAGTGACAAAACCAGAATTCAAACCAGAGTTCTATCCATTTCATCACATCCAGCTGATCATTTGCATAAAATGGCTTTACTTACTAGAAAGATAGTAGAGCACAGTGGGTTAAAGCACATCTGAAGACACATTATGAGGATTTTAATTCTGTCTTTTCTACCTCCAGAGTATGGTCTGTGAGCCATTTGGTCAACTTTTCTGTGCTTTACCTTTCCCACCTATAAAATAACCATAATAATATCTCAAAACAGAGATGACATAAGGATTAAATGAAATAAGTTCTTGAGTTATACTAAGTACTCATTTTTATTTAGTTCATGGAAATTAGACAGTGTAAGTGGTTGTCTATTTCAACTTCTCATTTTGTGTTCACAAGTGTCAAAGCCAAGTTTCTAGAAATTATTATGCAGGCTCTAGATGATTAGTTGGCTAATTTAAGAAAATTATACTTTCATCATTTAATTACCTATAAAGACCAGAACATTCTAGGCAGGGCCGATAGTTAGCTGGTAAGCACTGCTGTAAACATACTGGCCATTTAATTACTGAAATACAGGGCTTCCGTACCAGATGGTAAACGATTTAGGATATTGAGCCCAGGTGTTCAGTGCCTGCAGGTGAGGGTCACTCTCAGCAGCTGCAAAGTGGACTGAGCTGGCCAATGACAGAAATATCCACGTCACTCATCTCCTGCTCTGGAGTGGCCCAGAGTTGCTGAGGGTGACAAGGCACATAACAGGGACAGACGGTGGTGATAACAGTGATGTTGGTTGGGTCAGGTGTCTGGATGTAGTCTCAGAGTGTCCAGCCTCTCTTGGGCAGTAATTAAGTACCAGCAGGCAACTAATGCTACCAATTTAATGGGGAGAAACCAGGCTTCCATTGTCCAATTGTGTGGTTCAGATAGGAGCATCTTTGAACTAGTAACAGCAACATCAAACAAAAGAGCACACCAATAATTCCTAAAATTCAACAAATCATTTGAAATTATTAGAATGATTTGGTGATCTATGAGAGCAATGACTCATATCACTTCATAAGCAATTCTATGTTATCTGTATCTTGGTTTATTTTGAAAATAAGAAATAATAAAAATTTTTAAAACAATATTTATTTAAGAGAGAGAGCCCAAGCTTGGGCGAGTCAGAGAGAGAGGAGAGAGAGAAGAGGAGAGAGGGAGAATCCCAAGCAGTCTCCACACTTTGAGCACGGAGCCTGACATGGGGCTTCTTCTCAGGGACAGTGAGATCATGACCTGAGCCAAAATCAACAGTCTGATTAACTGACTGAGCCATCCAGGCACCCTTAAAATTTATTTTGATTAACAATTGATTCTATATTATATTTTTATTTCCAGTTGTTAAATATGTTTAATTACAGACAATTATAGGCATTATAGAGACCATGGTATAAGAGTAGCAATATATAGCACAGGTTCTTAAAAATATATTTCTACAAGGAAGGATGGAATAATCTCTCCCAAATAACCTAAAACTTTGTTTTCTAGGCAGTCTGCAGGTACAGTACACAAAAAAGGAATAAAGGAAGGGAAATCGGCTAGCCTTCTCAAGTATTCTAAAATGACAGTAACTATCAGTAAGAGCTGATAGTTTACAAAAATTTTTCACATTACTTTTTTTGGTCTAACAATATTATTGCCTTCTTTTTCCATTCACTTTCTTTAACTGTTAGTTTCCTCTTCTGTCTCTGAGTAACATTTGCAGTTCTGAAGTGGTTAAATGCCCGATTCAGGGTGGACAAGTTTGTATTCACTTGATGGTATTGTCAGAAAATGTATCATCATCAAAAGACATTAGAATCAGCACGGGTGTGGTCCAGTCTTCTGAATCTAAATTTGGACACATTGTCAGACCATGCTTCCTCACATACCTATTCAGGTCTACCATAGGCTGTGCACACAGGGTGCAAACAGGACAGAAGGCTGCTGCTCTCGGGATTTACAGTCTAATCTAATCTGGAGGCCAGGTTACTAAACAGTAACAAACCTTAACAATTGCTTGCTACATAGGTGGTAAGAAGGAAGATGATCCTCTACCCTTTGGGAGAAGGGAACCAAATTTGAGGATACTCTTAGTCCAAGTTTTGGAAGAAAAGCATTTCCTTAGCAGGCAAGTGTTAGGATTGTGGGAAGGACATTCTGGGCCAACACAGGCACACAAACAGGAATTTATGAGAGAACATAATCTACCCCGTGCCTGGACAACACAGCGTTCTCCAGGTCTATGCACCATCAAAAAAAAAAAAAAAAAAAAAAATTGATTTGGAAGCCTTGTGATCTCATCTGTCTTGATGTATTATTGTGTTTTATCCAAGTGGCTTGGTTCTCCTAGAAGTGGGATGACTTCAGAAAGGCAGCTTATTGGTTACAACTGAAGGAGCTTCGGACGAGGGAGCAAAGCGACTTTGTCCTTTTGCTTGTTAACATAAATGCAAACTTTGCTTCATTTGTGGGACCAACATTCTTTAATGTATCTTGGGTTAGATACTGAGAATTTTCTCAGTAGGCTACCTTTGGAAATAAGCTTGGGGCGGAATCACAGCAATTACAAGCCTGAGATGAAAGGAGCCACATGTACAAGAAGGCCTCTTAAAGACCCAGCCAGGCTTCATTTCCTCTCACGATGGGAGGTTTTGGGCCTCTACTGACTAGGATGTAACCACAACAAAACAATATCTCTCTGTGTGGGTTTTAAAAATAAACTAAAGTGATTTGTATGTACAAATGGCATCTTAGAAGAAGGAGTGTAAAAAGCCAAGTTAAAAAAGAAAACAAACAAGGCTTGAAATCCTTCCCTTTCTTTTCCTACAGGTTTTCTTCCTCAGAAGTGTTGTCTGGAAAACTCATCTACTGTCACATTGCATACTGAGCAGTTCACTCACCCTGGGTTTTGCTTTGGGATTCTAATGCTATTATTATAAATAGTATTATAGATAGGCTATATAGAAAGGGGTCTTCACAAGGATAACTAAACGCCTCCAGGCTTTTAAAAGGAAACACGGAGAATATGCATTTATTGTCTTGGCTACATTATTGGCAATGTAAATGATGCTTTGGAGGCTTGAGAGGTGGGGCCAGCCATGTCGTTTGCATTTTAAAAGAGTTTAATCAACTGATTAATGACACAGAAGAATATATCCACTCACCTGATGTTTCATTTGCATAGTTTATCAGTAGGAGATTTTTTTCTGATAATTTGCATACTCTACTGCTTTCACAATTAGGATAACAATGAGAAATAATCAAACTCTATAAACAATGGCTACCGGCTAAATCTAAATTAGAAGGGGAAATTAGAATTTATCTAGACCACTGTCATTAACAAATATATATTTTTAATTATTATAATTACTACTCAGCAGAAATTGACCAAGTCACACAGGCTTCACACTTTAAATTATTTACATTTTATAATAATCTTTAAATAGATTTTATAATTATCTTTAAATAAATAAATCTAAATAAATTATTCAGATTGTATAATTATCTTTAAATAGAGTCTTATTCCTAGTAACTTAGGGAGATTCAATCATTAGGTCAAGAAATTAGTTAAGGTATACTTTATATTCAAATTAAGTTTGTATCTGAACGTGCTTTTTACTTGTAGAATCTCCAAGTATGTGAAAAGTTAAGAGAAGGCTTACATTAAAATGATATAATTAGAGAGGACAGTATTGCATAAATTTAAAATATCTAATTAAAAAATAAAAATTTCAGCCAATTGCCAGTTATTCTGTCCATACAAATATCATAATGCTGACACACAAATGAATATCCATCCAAATATGTATATAATTAAGTTTATAATTATCAACTAATGTTTTTGAAATGGCACAAAAAGTCAATCTACCTTTAAAATTCTGCTTTCATTTCTGAGGTTTTGAAATAGTTTTAAATATAGGAAATAAAAGGTACTTTGATAAAACTCAACAAAACATCAAGACAGATCAGATCCCAAGGCTTCCAAATGATATATATTTTTCCTTTTAAGGTGCATATGCCTAGAGAAAATTAAATTTTCCAGTCATGTGACAAATTGTGCTCCCCCCAAATTCAAGCATTTGTGCCTGTGTTCACTTGGAATGCCTTTCCCACAATCCCAACATTTGACTGCTACGGAAGAACTTTCTTCCAAGACTGGGTTAAGAGATTTGACTTATTTCCCCACAAAGCATAGATGATTCTCTTGCTTGCCATGTGGGTTGTAGTTATTGCATTATAATAATGTAACTATGATATTGTGTCTTCCAGAACTGACTTTATAAATCACTGTATTTTAAAAAAATGTTTTTTAATGTTTATTTTTGAGAGACAGAGAGACAGAGCATGAGCAGTGGAGGGGCAGAGAGAAAGGGAGACACAGAATCCAAAGCAGGCTCCAGGCTCTAGCCTGCCAGCACAGAGCCCGATGTGGGGCTCAAACCCACAAGCCCTGAGATCATGACCTGAGCCCAAGTTGGATGTTTAACCCACTGAGCCACCCAGGTGCCCCTTAAATCATTGTATTTTTAAATGAAAAATTTTACTAATACGTAATCTTCTTTGAGTCAAAGGTGCATAAGAAAAATAATTTTCTCAGAAATTTTTATGTACCTTTTTGAGTAGATCCAACAAAAAACTGAATATTGATTGAACACAAACTTTCTATTAAAAACATGTTCAGGAATACTATTGACTAGTTAAAAATACTCTAGACAGTCTGAAAAAGTGAAAATGACATTTTCAAAGATGTCTGTTTTCCTTTATTAAAATTGACAAAATAGAGCTAATTTTTAAATTGAGTTATACTTGGCATGTAACAATTTATGAGTTTCAGTTGTACAACATAATGATTAGGTATTTTATATATTGCGAAAGATCACCACAATAAATCTAGTTAACACCTATCACTTTACATAGTTACAAAATGTTTTTCTTGTCAAGACTTCTAAAATTTACTCTCTTAGCAACATTTAAATATACAATACAGTATTGTTAACTCTAGACACAATGGTGGACATTACATCCCAATGACTTGTTTATATATAATTTTTGACAAACTTCAAAATAAAACTTATAAAAGAATAATTATAAACACTTCTTGTATTTTTTTGTTTCAAGTGGAAATATCTGATGGGTTCACTAAATATCTAAAATCTTCATATAAAATCACCAGATTAAGATATTTTTTCAATCTACCTGGTAAAAGTAAGCAATACAGTAATGTCTTCTGGAAATTAAATAGAACTCTTGTTTTCCCCCCCCACACCAGTTGCTTCCTCTGACTTTTCCAGTCTCAGTGAATGACCAATGTCCTACCCAGTTGCTGAAACCAAACTCCAGGCCGCATCTTAGATTCCTCCCCTTCCCTACTGTCTATGCAGTAGGATACTCCGTTTGTTTGGCCTACTCTCCTTGGCACATTAAGGTCTCTGAAGGTCCTGACTGTGTTTTGCTGGCATTTAGCTCTTTGCTCAAAAGCCATCCCCCCAGTAAGTAATTCTGGACCATTCAGTCTGAATTAGCACTCTTGCCCCTCACAGTCCCTTGGGGGCATCAGACCAAGTCACTTTGTTCTACTTTCTTTACATCTTTCAGCCACACCCGGTATTCTATTGCTCATTGCTATGCTTACTTTACCTATTTTCTCTACCAGAACACAAGCCCTCAAAGGCAAAGACATTTTCTTTCTTGTTCTTGTACCTAACACAATGCTTGCATATAATACACACTCAAAGGTATATTTCAAATGAATATTTGAAAACAGATTTTTAAACATTTATCTCATTCGGGGTGCATGGGTGGCTCAGTCGGTTAGGCATCTGACTTAGCCCAGATCACGGTCTCGTGGTTTGTGAGTTTGAGCCCCCGTAGAGCTCTCTGCTGTCAGTGCACAGCCTGGTTCGGATCTTCTGTCCCTACCTCTCTTTCTGCCCCTCCTCCTCTCAAATATGAACAAACATTGAAAAAATAAAATTAATAAAAATTTATCTCATTCAATGAATACTTTATTTGTGCCTAGTATTGTGCTAGGACATATATTGAAAGACAAACATTTTATCACTTTCTTCTAACTTGAAAAACTGAGATAACTTGGCATTCTTCCCTGCCCCTCTGTCCCTTCCATTTCCATCTCTCCTCCCAGGGGCTTTACTCACAGGAAGAGAGAATGGTGAAAGGGAATAGCACAGAGTTAAATAGGAGTTAGATGAGTTCGTGACTTCCAAACTGTGTGATCTTACACTAGTTGTATTGGCTCATAGATGTTGTGTTTCCCCCCTTTTAAAACTGAAATAATTGTTTCTATTTTACTGGTTGTTGTGAAAACTGAATATAATGATGAATGTGTGTAATAAATATCTTAGCACATTATTGGCTTTCAATAAATGGAAGCTTTTATTGCTACTGTCTCATGAAATGATCTAAGGTCAGTCATGCACCAAGCCAATTTACTTTTGAATAGTGCTTGCATAAGTCCAATTTCTGAGCAGGTAATTGGCAACTAGCAAGCATAGTAAAATACAATACGTATCATATTTTTAATGGTCTGACTCCTTTCCTTTCTTTAAGAATAAAGCAAGAGATAATTGTGACTCTGATTCCTGTTGTTTCTTGATGTGGCTGCCAGATTGCATGGCAAGCCTGTAGGCAGGAGTCTGTCAGTAATGGCTCGAGTGAGTCATAAGGTGCAGTCATGTCAGAAGCATGGTGCATCATCTCATAGTTGGGCGGTGTGAGGTCAAGTGGCTGGCTAAGAAGGTAGCATTCTGTAGATCCAAAGCAGAGAGAAAGAAAAATAGTTCTTTCCAACCAAGAGGCAATATGAAGTATATCTGACTGTATGTTATTTTAGAAAATACTCTGAAGCAAAAAGAATATGTCTCTGAGGCCAAAAGACTGATCAAATATGGGAGCTTAAGTTAGCAGCAAAGTGGTAAATTTTATCATAAATAATTAAATATCTGACAGGACTTATTTTATTTATTGCTTGATAGGTAGTATCTTTTTCATCTAAAACATTTTCAGTTGCTTTTCTATTTAGACTTAAATCACCCTTTCTTTTACCTCAGATCCTGATTGGAACTCTCAACGAAATAACCGTATCCAGTATAGATCAACAATTCTGCTAGAGACACCAACACATGAAGGCAAGTGTGTATATGTGCTTGCGTGGGAGTATATATGTTGGCTGCGTTTATGTTTTCATGTATACATATGTTTCCTGCAATTACTGATCTGACCCTAGGGGAGACTTGAATCATCTTCCCTTTTATGTAACTGAGATAAGCAGAGGTTAATCGGCCTTTTCATCTCTTGCTCTAACTGGGACTAAAGCTGAGCTTGGGACCCACCATGTCTGAGGGGTTTCAGGGGAACCTGGGACTCTGCTGTTGTTTGAAATGGCCCAATGCTGAATTATTTCTACATTGACTAACCCCAGTAGAATATTTTGCATAAGAACTCATCCAGGTCTGTTTGCGGTTGAATCTAATTGGGGTCAATATTGAAGTTGGTTTCTTAGAGCTACCTTATATCTTCCTTGGAAGCACCCCAGAAATATAAGACCCCTACAGATTGAAGGGGTCTCAATATAACTACAGCAGAAACAAACTCCTTAGGCTTCCTAGACTTATTCATACCAAATTCCTCCAAAGGCAATGGTAGAGGGGATAAATTTCAGAATACTTTCAGTCCCGTGGGAATCATCCATATCTATGCTGTGAAAGATGGTAGCTACTAACCCTTGATCACTATTAGAATTACATTTTAAATTAATTAAAATTATATAAAATAAAAAACCTAGTTCCTCAGTTACATGGAATTTAATAGTCACATGTCTATGTATTAACACAGATATAGAACATTTCCATAAGAGCAAGATCAAAGTTTGGGGTAAACTTCAAAGTTAATACTTATGGGCTTCCAACAATCCTTTGTTGAATAGTTGAGCAAGTCATCTATTTTCTTTACCTGCTCAAGCATCCCCTGCCCCTTCTGTGATGCTCATCTGGCTTCTAAATACTCATGTAATATCTCCATTAAACTGTGAGCTCTGTGAAGGCAAGCACTATGTCTGTCTAGTTTATCATTGTATCCTCAGCATCTAGCATGATGCCTAGAACATAGTATTATGCAATAAATACTTGTTGAATGAATGAATGAATCCTAACCTTCTATATATCACTCATGGATAAACTGCCAATTCCTTGGGGTTAGTGTAAGGACTAAATGAAATAGCATAAATAAAGTACCTGGCATGTGCCTGACACTTAATAGGTGTTCAAATACCACTTCCTCTCTCACTTTCTGATTAATAGAAGCCTGGGTCTCTTGGATCCACAGGTCACAGGGACTTCTGGTCAAGCCAATAATTTCCCTGGGTCTCAGCTGTTGTGTTTCCTTCCCTTTGATCAAAAGCTTGGCTTAAGTTATTAACTACAAGGGAAAAAGATCAGAGTTCAGTTCTGCTATTTGGCACTAATGTAACAGTTCTCCAAGGGAACAAAGTACTAACTAACTCAGAGCGGTTAGCTTAATAATTCATTCTAGAAATCTTTTCCAGACTAAAATTCTGGCCTTTTACCAACCATCCGGTTCATTCAGTCTTCTCTTCTCCTATCAGAATTCTGCATGCAAACGGTGCCAGCAATTAAGTGTCGACACCATTCCTACAGATTCCTAGACATAAATTAGCACCACAGGGGCAATAGGAGGGAGAAATTTGGACCAAATAGTACTTTAGGATGAATGCTTAAAGTCTTTTCCTTTGTCCTTGCTCTCTGTTTTCAACTCTCCCCCTAAAATACTACCTTTGTGTATTTTAGAAGTAGAGAGGGATGACAAAGTTTTGTTTAGCTTAGAGGCAGTTATTGGAAAAGCCAATTCTAAGATGTACAAAATAAAAAAGGGAAAGGAAAAGACCCTGAGTGTTTTCTAGGGTGGTTCTAAGTATTATGGAGCATGTTGTGGAAAAATTCTTAGCCATCTGCTAACGGATATTAGTAAAAGCGGAGACTGTGCTAAATAATAAAGTGTTGGGTTGTCCTTTACAGAAAGTTAATAAAAAGAAGGAAGTGAAAGACTGCTCATTATTTTTAATGACTGTGCTTTGCAGCAGAGTGCCTGTGTCTCCCTGCCTTTACTTTTTGCCTTCTTTCTGTTCATTAAAACACGCTACTCTTTAGAATGATAGCTTTGTTCCGAAGCTCAGCGTTTATTAAGAGGCTCACAGTCCCAGGCTGACCCGTTGTTAATCACAGTTCCAGTGCCCGGTGATGATGCAGAGGTGCGTCCATGACACTGTCCATGGAGCAGTCACCAGCCATGACGGCCCCGGATTTCCTTCGGAGCAGATCCACACCGTCTCAGGGATTCAGCTCTCAAGCGCTTCATTGTACTTGGTGGTGGGTGTAAGTTTCAGCCATCCATAAAAGTAGCTGTTACCAGAACAGTTTCTCTCATTTTGGTAAACAGGAGAGAATATCATGTGGTTAGTAGTCTTGGTCTTTGAAAATTCCACATAGATGTTATATTTCGATCACATTTGCCGTTCTGGTTTTATTAGTTCCCCATACACCATTTGAATGTATGAATTTCATGCTGTACATTTAGAGTAAATAGCTTTTTGTATTAATATCTTTGGCTATCAATGACCCGAGATCCCCCAGATAAGTTATGAAAATGTGGATAATAAATTCAGTAACAGTGAGATAGAAAAAACAAGTAATCCTTTATTTAACCATGATGACAAAAGAAGGCAAACTCTTTAATCTAGGCACATATGTGTTTGAAGAAGCAGTCAAGTAATGAAAGCCAACAAATACGAATAAAAATACTTACACACATAGAGAAGGGATGAAAATTCCAGCTCTTAACTATATTATTAGGTATACCTGCTGTCTTTGTTAGGTTTCTCTTTAAAAAAAAAAAAGCTATGCTTCTCTTTCTAAATAAGGTCTAATTTGGCTGTGCTCTGGAAAGCCCTTTGAACTTTATGATCACAAGCCCTTGTGTTTGAGCTACGTGCTCAGGAGAGTGCCTGAGATGGGTAAGTGACACCAGGCTCTTGAACGGGTGGGGTTGGAGCAGGAAATGTGGCAGCAGCATTTCCTCTGAACTGACTGGGATTTAGTCCCTTTGACATTCTTCAGGCAAAATAATCAGACATTTACTTATTTATGTACTCAAGAATTGGAGTGACACTGCCTGGTTTACTTGCGTTTCCATGTGAGCATATGTGTTTTTTAAACAAAATAAATGTGTCTTTTTGCCAAAAGTATTGAGGCACTGTATCCTTAAAAAAGGCTTGCTAGAAATAAAGTATATGTTTATTCATTAGCTGTCAAGCACTTCTGGGCTTAGTACCCACACACACATGCTGTTTAATGTGGAGTTTAATAACATTTATATAGAACCAAGCTGAGGATTATCTTGGTGGAGAAAAATCCATACTGTTACAACATGCCATTTTGTTTGTCCCCATCCAGGAGAGGAGAAGTTTGACTAGGGCTATCTGGCTTTATCTAAACAATATCATACTGTTGATGATGATGATAATAATAATAATAATAATAATGCACTTTACTGTCATTCTAGAAATGAAGAAGGAAGCCAGCCAGCCAATATGAAAGAAAAATGAATATATTATAGTTTCCTCCAAAGCCCAGTAGAGATTTAGTCAGAGCTAGTTTTACCTTCTCCCCAATAATTTAACTTTGTTGTCTCTTGACAACAATCTGTTGTTTGATCTATGCAGTTTGAAAGAGACAATGTTGATAAGCCGCTGAGCAGAAAACGAATTAGGAAAGAACGAGTTCATTGGATTTCTGGAAATATAACAAAGTGAACAAAGATAAGTAAGCAAATGTTCTGTTCTGTCATCGACTGGGCTTATAGTGCATGGAGGGAGTTAACAGTCATTTCCCCAAGGCCAAGCCTGCTCTACTTGACTTATTAGAGTCCATAGGAAAATTAGCAGACTTGGCTGGGACAACACATTCTAAGGACTGGTAATGTGAGAGAAGAAGGAATGGTTCCATGGAACGTGAGGAACAATAGGGATGACACCTAGGGTGAGTGGGTGAAGAAATACCATTTAGGAGCAGTTAATTGTTAATCACATTGATAGTGAAACTACTCTGTTAGGGGTTAAAAATGGAGATGTTTAACTGCATTTCTATTTCAGGATGGTAGACTTTCCTGAGTCTTGTGGGATAGGTCTATAATCTTCTAAGTATGTGCACACACACCCATGTGTCTTTGCATGCGTGCAGGAGAGGAGGTTGAGGAGAAGGAAGAATGGAGAAGAAAACTGTTTCCCTTGCATACATTTCTGCTTTGAATTGTAGCATTTAAACAGATAAAACACTATTACCAGTGGATTGGAATACACTGTCCTCTTGAAAACTCAGATTGTTCATTTATAGAGGCAACACTAACTGACTCACAGCTTAGTTACAAGCATGGAGTAAGAGGATATGTGTAAAGCATACTTTAATATCTATAGAGGAACAAATAAACAATCCTTTTTCACCTTTCCTTCCCAAGATCTATCCTGATAACCATCCCCTTTTGCAACCTATCCAGGACAGAACAAACAAGAAAATAATCCACAGTAAGCTACTGAATGTGAGAACGATATGCTTATCCTACCTGTACCTGAATATATAAAGAGGATTGTGTAGGATAAAATAATGGAGAAATAGGTATTCAGAAGATTATTGGTTTTCAATTTAGATTCCTATCTATTCCACTCTGATTATTTTGGATGTCCTAGGGTAGCACTATGGGGACACATTGCTACAGGAATAAACCCAGATTTGGACTGAGAATAACTTTTAAACAGTTCTACCTCTTTCATCTTTTCTCTTGTCAAGACTATTGAGCTCATTAGTTTAAAGTACCAGCATGAAAAAGAATTCCTAGAAACAGATAATGTTATTGGGAGCCTTTGGGAAATACTCTGTTATAATTTGCTTCCCAGATAAATTTAAAAAATAGCTATACAAGAATTATTGCTCAATTATAATAAAATTCCTCTGACATTACATGCTCTATGTTAATCAGCGTGAGCTCATTTTGGCCCACCTGTTATTACAGTGAACACCACAGTGTTGCGGTGAAGGGTCAGACAAGACAGAAACAGAGAATGTAGGTAACCAGGAAGCCAGAACACAGAGCAAAGAAGTTAAAGACAACAGTGGGTCTCCACTGAGAAAAAGGAGAGAGGCTGGGGTGGGGGGGTTGTGCAATAAAATTTCTTTGAACTTTAAAGCTTCACTTCCTGAAAATGTTGCAACACCGTTGCTATTTCCAAAAGACTAAAGTTCTAGGCTTGGTAAGGAAGGAGTAAATGGAAATTGCATAAAGATCATTTTCTTCCTGGAACAATATAAAAATTTTGGCTGCCTTTTCTGGCAGAGAAATGTTGAATTATATTCCTCTTTCATATAATATATGGCTTTTCTATGAGATAAGTCTTTAGGGAAATGAACCAACATCCTTTCCCACCCTTACAAGTTGTCAGATTATTTTGTTTTGCAAATTTGGATTTGCTAGAAGTTATCCACTGAGATGGGCCAAGCAGAAACAATTAAAGCATATACCACACACAATCACAATCAACTCAACATAACTGCAGTTTCCCATGGACCCCAGACTGTTGCTTCCCAAATATCATCCATCATGGGTCAAAACAAGTTGAGATTATTTGATTTAATTTTATATGATAATCAGGACAGCACCTTAAAGAGAGTTCTTTGGGTGTGTGTGTGTGTGAAATAGCTTTACCCAGAAAGGAATAATGTTAAATAAATTTCACCTTTCCCAGTCAAATTGAACTCATGGAGAAGAATAGTTGGTCTACTGGATGAATGAAAACTGGATCCTGGTTCATTTTTTCTTAAGAATTCCATGTCTCTGCATACTTTCTGCCAGGTTTTTACAAACCTGGAAACACATTCCAAGTGGTTATCCAAAGATTAGAAAATTCTATATTATTTGCAGTGTTGATCCATTGCTATTGTATAAATGATTTGTTTCTTTTTTTCTGTCTATAATGCCTCTAAATTTTATGCTAAAATGCTCCCCAGGAAGCTCCTTACATACAATGGACAATCTCTGAGTTACTCTGTCAATAATGATGTAAAGTAGATTAGCAAACTACTTTTCTATTAATAATTAACCATTAATAAAAAGGTGCATTAAAAAAGCCAAAAAGGTGGATTAATGGAAGACTTGTGACTAAAATCTTAGAACAGTTAATCCATCTGTTATATCATAAAATGTCATCTGCAGTTTGACTTAACACTGTAACCCCTTAGAAACTGGTCTGCTATATCACTGGATCTTAGTAAATATTAGTAGAATGGATGAATATATTGATGAGATCTTATAAGTCTAATAACTTTATTCAAAATGCTGTTTTGTGAATTACCACCCAGTTTGTAAGTGTCCTTTCCTACAAAAATGAATTATGTATGAATACTGCCCTGATGACCTTACAATTTAGGTGGAGAGAAAAGACATAAATAGATAAAACAATAAAAGCACCAGCAGCGAGTCTGGCATTAGAGGAAGAGTAAAGGTGATATTATGAGAACTCAGAAGAGAGAGACGATGCTCAGTTGTGGTATGTACAGCACCCCAAAAAGAATAGCTCAGTGTGGTGAGAAAAAGCTAGCATAAAGTAGGCATAGACTCTGGAGCTGGACAGCTGAGGTCAAACTCTAGCTCCATCTAGCAAAGTTGGCCATGTACACTGGTGACGTTACTTAACCACTCTGGGTAAAATGGTGATAATAATAGATTCTGCTTTACAGAGTAGTTGTGAAAATTATCCCAGTCACTATGTGGATTATCCTGATAAAGGCACAGTAGCAGGCTCACCTCTACTACTGGTGATCTCATTCTTACCATACTTGACAGGCCTTCTTTACAAAGAAGAATGTTGAAATTATGCAGAGGTCACCACTAACAGCATATCCTAGAAGGAAATGAATGTCAGATCACCTTGGAACGTGTAATCCTGGACTCTGCCAGTAGCTACTACAGCCAGCTGCTGAGGAACTCTCTTCAACATGGTATGGACAGATCTTATCCTTAGCAGCATTTCTATAACACTCGGGAAGTCCTCATAACATTTGCAGCGGTAGTAGCATGTTGATACCTCATCTGGCAACTAGCACACCTGGGAGAGTGTAAAACCATGCGTGGGGGGGTGGATGGGAGCTGAGAAGGGTCCTAGATTCTTAGATTTAGAAACCTGTGTTGCTCTTTCAAAAAACCTCTTTAATAAATACAACTTCCCTTCATGCCTTCAGGGAATGTTTTTCATAGGATGTGGAGAATTTATGGTGCAAACAACTTCCTCTGAGTGTCTAGGAGGCAACTAAGCAAGACCCAATGTTCTTTTTACTTACTCAAAACTTTCAAGGAATTGCAGTTGCAATGGCTTGATTCCTGAGACCATGGCACATTCCTCATTACCCTCACTGAGTGGAGAATGAAAGTTAGTCCTGGTCATTGAAATTCTTCTGATAGAAGATCTTTTATCCTGAAATCTCCACCCCAAGTTGGCCTTCCATACCAGGCACAAAGACCTATCTATGTACATTTTGTCCAGTTCACTAACTTTTTGGGGAAGACAGTAGAGCTATAGAAATAGTAAGTAAATATTCTTTAAAATTAATACCACATTGGGGCACCTAGGTGGCTTGGTCAGTTGAGTGTCTGACTCTTGATTTTGGCACAGGTCATGATCCCAGGGTCGTGTGCCGAGCATGGAGCCTGCTTAAGATTCTCTCTCTCTCTCTCTCTCTCTCTCTTTCTCTATCTCTCAATCTCTCTTTTCCTACTTCTGCCCCTCCCCTGCTCATGCTCTCTTTCTCTCTCTCTAAAAAAAATAAAAATAAAATAAAATTAATAGCACCATAGCATTTCCTCTTGTGTAGCTTCATTACTGAGCAGCAAGATAAAAAATTACTGACTCCTAACAACAGGTTTATTTGTTGTTTTTCCTTAAGTTGTTAAAAAAATGTGAAACTCAGAATATGATTGTTTATAAGTTTAACATCCATGCTTACAGTGCAATCATGTCATTCAAAACGAAAATTAAACTCATTTTAAAAGCCAGGTTTACTTGAATTCAACACACCCTCCAAGACTTAAAAATTAAACTTTAAACTGGTAACAATGTTGTGTTTTAAAGTCTATCATTTTAGCTTCTTATAAAAAATGTCATGTTTACTTTAAAATTCATTTTCTTCCAGTAAGTTTCTTTTTAGTGAAATACAGCATGCATTTATATATCTGATTTTCAAAGAAGGAAGACAAAAACTTAGCTTATATTAGAGGTGACTGATTTTGTTTCCTCCCACTACAGAGAGAAAATTCTTTGATTGCTAACTGTTTTACTTTGAAGTGGACAAGAGAGGGCACTCATGTATTTCACATATAATTGTGCATAATTTTCTTTCAGCTGTTGAAGGATTGACTAACAATCCTTATTGCATCAAAAAATACATTTTAAAAAGGATTGAAAAAATATAAAATTAATATATAACATTGATACAAACATACTATTTTTATAAATAAAAGGGAGCAGGAAAAGAGAACTTTTGGGAGATTACTGTATACATCTCTTTAAGGGGATTTTGACAAATTCAAATAAGAACAAACAAACATGTTTTGCTACTAAGCTCGATTTTAATGCACTCTGAAATGAGCATGCCTTAAAAAATGCTATTTGAAAAGAATGAGAAAGACTTCTGTTTGATCAAAATTTGGCAGGAGCTAGGTTTTTTACTTAAAAAGAATGATGTTCTTTGACTGATAACATGGAACTGCCAAAATTTATAACTGAAAAGAATGAGGTCATCTCAACTCAGTTGTAAGGAGAGGACTGTACCCTTTCCAAAGGGCAGTCTAATGCCTCCTTTGAACCAGCCCACTGAGCGGAAGCTAGGGTCTCCTAGCACAGGCCAGCAGGGAGGTGAGAGGCAGAGCCTACTCTGAGTCCTTGCTGTAAATGTCCCTTCTTGCCCTCCTGTGCCACTCTATTCCACATCCAAACCATCTTTCTGCAAAGGGTCACAGAACTTGCATGTGAGCGATGCTTACACTTTTCCTGGCATTATTTACCTGCCAAGTGTTAAATATAAAATCCCAGCAAAAGCCTTCAGACAGACATTCCTGGTGGACCTCAGAGGGAAGGAGCCCCGAGGACAGCATCCTTATCCAAAGATCAAAATGTAGGGCAAACAGCCAGAAATCATCAGAGGCTTCAAAGCAAAGAAAGAAATCAGGCATTTTCCCCCCTAAAGATAAGGGATTATTCATTTTAATCTTTTCCACAAGTATTTGGTTCAGAGTTGGAGAACAAGTCATAACTTTTTCTACCTTTAAATATTCTAATGTTTTTAAAAGTCTTAAAGCCTTGCCTCTTATAATGTAAAACACTCAAAACCACAGAGAAACAGTGCTGTCTCCCCAGTTAATTTCAGTTTTTAGCAAGACAGAATGCTCTGCAGAGATATAGATGCATTTGTGAATTTGACCTTGTTTATTGATCCTTACATGATTCTCTTAAATTGTCATAATAGCAGCTATTACTTCTGACGCATTATCAATGGGAAAACGAGGATTCCGCACAAATAGAGGCTGGTAGTGATGTGAAAGCTACATCTATTTATTCATTCAGGCTTACAACAATGGGTAGTTGGAAACAGTGAATGGGTGGAAGTGAAGTGACTCAACATTTATTGATGAGCTTACTGGTGTGGCTCAATCACAGAGGGTCAAGAAAAGAAGAGAACTCGAAGAGATACAAAACAGAATCCCTATGACACGCTCTGTGGCCACCATTCTCAAACTTTTGGTCTCAGAATCTCTTTATACTCTTAAATATGAGGACCCTAAAGAGCTGAAGTGGGTTATATCTACCTATATTTACTATATTAGAAGTTAAAACTGAAAAAATTGAAATATTCAATTTAGTCAAGAAACAGTAATAAACATTTCTTATATCCCTCCCCCCACAAAAAAAATTAGTTGTAAGAGTAGAGTTGTTTTACACTTTGAACATCTTTGCAAGGTCTGGCTTAACAAAAGTTAGCTAGATTGTCATACCTGCTTCTTCATTCAATCTTTTGTGATGTGTTATTTTGATTGAAGTATATGAAGAAAATCTGGTCTCACACATACAGAGTTGGAAAAGGAAGGAATATTTTGATAACCATTTTAGATAATTATGACTATCCTATCATACTATTCAAAAAGTGGGAGTTTCTTAAAGATTAGTTACCATATAGAATCTGACACTATAGTCATGATTTATTTTGGTAGTCTGTTACATTGGCCTATCTTGCACCTTGAATATATATATGTTTTTTAATCTGTGCATGATTTTTATAACATCATGACTTGTTATTTGGAACGTAGTGGTTCATTCTGTTATGCAGATCTGTCAAATGGACAGTAGAAAACTCCACTATACACTCATGAGAAAATGAGCTTTTGTAGGCAAATAATATACTAGCATTATTATAAAAATTATATGACTTCACAGATTCCTGAAGGTGTGTCAGGGGGCCCCAAAGTCCCAGGCTTTTGGACAACAGCTGCTCTATGCCTTTTTTTCATCTACAGTGTTTAATCTTCTTCCATCTATCCTTACAGGTGCCTTGCTATCACCACTTTGAACTTCTTTAGATTTATAATACATATGTCACACTTTTTTCTCAGTTTGGAATTTTTGCTAACTTCTACTTGGCTTTCAGTTAAATTTTAGTTTATTATTTTTTTTAAAGTTTGTTTTTGAGACAGAGAGAGAGAGAGAGCGCAAGGCCCCACACTATCAGCGAAGAGCTCGACTTGGGGCTTGATCTCATGAGCTGTGAGATCATGACCTGAGCCAAAATCAGGAGTTGGATGACTAACCAACTGAGCCACTGAGGCACCCCTAAAGTTTTAGTTCAGATGCTACTTTTTCTAAGCTTTCTACTCTGATCTTCCTTAAACTGATTTAGGTGCCCCTTCCTATAGGTATTACTCAAAACATGATTTGTCAACTTTCCTGAAGTTTCTAAATAGATTAAAACACTTAACAGGCAAGAATTATGACTGTCTTGATCATTATGTAACATCCATAAAGCTGGGATTTTTCTTTTCATTTTAAATAATAAAAACCAAGAAATAATGGTATGGGGTAGAGGTAAAGAGATGTTTTTTATGCTACCTTAAATTCTATTTCCTTTGGTCTAGTATTAGATTTTTAAACTTATAGAATCTAGTATTAGATTCTTCAGATATAGCCCAAGTATGTTATACAGAATTTTCTCTTTGTAGGCAAAGATGATCTCTTTGCCAAATCTTCCCATTCTGCAAGGCACAGGTCAGCTTACATGGCCTCTTTAAGAAAAAAAAAAAAAAGAGTGCTCCTGACCACTTCCATCTTACAGCTCTTTCTCGTTCCTTTGAACATACGTAGCCTTAAAATATTTTCATACTGCTTATTTAGCAACTTACCATGTATTCATTACCTTATAGCACTGGCTTTGTTTTTGGGTCCATAGTTTTCCCGTAGGCAGTGAGTTTCTTGAATTTAGTGACCATATGGGGGAGGAAAGGGGAGGGAGAGGGGAAAATGGGTGATGGGCATTGAGGAGGGCACTTGTTGGGGTGAGCACTGGCTGTTGTATGTAAGCCAATTTGGCAATAAATTATATTCATAAAAAAGTTTAAAAAAAAACTTAATAAATGAAGGAAAAAAAAGGAACCAGTGACCATGTCCTCTTTATCTTTGTAGACTCCCTGTACAATTCACATTTCTTGACACACAGCAAATGATTAGTAATTAATTTTAACTGACTGGCTGATTTGTCATTGGGACCCCAGTCTTCTTTTCTGAAGCACCATTCCAAAATAATATATCACTGATTGTGAACTTACAGTACAGTCTTATATTACACTTTGATCTGGAAAATCTGAAAACTGCAAGGCTTGAGTTCATTCACTGAGTGCCTTCATTAAATTGAATAGGCCTGTGCCCTAAATAATGTGTACTTTTCTGGAAACATCTGATTGTGCAAGTAACAGTTGCAAATAACAGAAAAGCAATTCAAAACATCTTAAGTAAAAAGGAAATGTATTGGCTCATATAGTCGTTAAGCCCATGGGTGGAGATGTTTGCATTTAAGCCTGATTAAATCCAGAAGCTCAAACAATAATAGCAGCTTATCCATCTCTCGGATCTACTAAACATCTATTTGTTTTTTCATCTCTCTTCCTGTTGCCTCATTCTTTAATGCCTTCGACAGGATCTCAAGGAAGGTCTGGTCTCTGTGCTTAGAGCCTACCAGCCTCAAGGAATAAACACACTCTCCAGCATCTACATTTGGAGTCTTATCGCAAGCACTCTGATTGGCTCAGCTTATGTCATGTGACCATCCCTCAGTCCAATCATTATAGATCAAATAGTAGAGTGCCATGGTTAGATAAACCCTAGTCCTATGTCCCCTACCTTCCCTCCCAAGCCAGCCCTAATCAGATGGGATAAGAGTGGGGGAAAGCCTAACAGAAACTGAGATGCTAAACCAAAGAAAGATTATCAATTATGTCAAAGTTCAAAGACTTCTCTGCAATAATAACGAATTGGTGTTTGGGCAAGGCAAGAAGTATTTAAAATTGGATACAAAGAAATAAATATGTTTGGTTTATCAAATAGGAAAAATATTGGTTACTTGGAGAGAAAACAATTTCATCTTTAAAAAAATAACTAGATTCAAATTTGGAAGAGAAGAGATATGTACATATCAACATATTAGGTATGGATTGTAGGCAAATCATTTACCCTTTTAAAAAAATGTTTATTTATTTATTTTGAGAAGGAGAGGAGAAGAGAGAGAATGCCCACCAGGCTCTACGCTGTAAAGGCAGAGCCCAATGTGGGACTTGATCTTACGGTTCGTGAGATCATGACCTGAACCAAAATCAAGAGTTGGACACTTGACTGACTGAGCCACTCAGGTGCCCCAAATCATTTACCCTTTCTGAGTTTCACTTTCCTTTCAGTAAAAATGAAAGAATTTTATATTTTGCTTTTACACTTTTAGGGAGAAAATTAGATAATGTATTTGAAGTGCCTAAAGTGGACCTGCCATTAGCAGTTCCTCATACATGTTCAATCCATTATTTTCTATTATTTTCCTTCTCTCTTTCCCCTCCTCTCTACTGCAAAAGATGAGGTGACAGTGGCCAGCTTTGGGACATTGAAGGTCCAAATACACTTGTCTCCACCTGTTCTGTTCACATTTCCTCTAAATTAGTAGTTTTCAACTTAGGTTATACCTTAGAGTCACCTGTTAAGCTCTCAAAGCTCCTGATGCCCAGCTGCACCCTAAATTAAGTCAAAATCTAAGATAGGGACTCGAACTGTATTTTTATAATTCTCTGGATGATTCCAATGTATAGCCAAGGTTGACAACTCTCTCTCTAAATTCCTCAATTCTTTTGGTATTTGATACATATATTAGTGGTAAATTATGCTGTTAATATTTTCCAAGTTTTGGGTTGTTTCTGTATTTACCATGTCTTTGATTTTATGTATCCTGGTGCTTTGATATCTGGGGCTTTGCTGATGCAGGAGAGACCACTTCCCCCAGGTGTAGGCAGTTCCTAGAAATGGTAAACAAATGGCCTGCAAGAGTGCTTTTCAAAAACAAGTCATCCAATTCAGAGCCCACTGCTCCAATCACTTCCTTCATTGGGCTTTCACACTCTGATCACTCTCTACCTATATCCTGGGGCCAGGTACTAGACAACTAGGGAGAGCGCCTCTGTCTTAAATATGCTAAAATTATTCAAACCAGCCAATCCTAAACCTGCTTACCCACCCTCACCTGTTTCTTCCCAGAGGAACTACAATAAAGCCTCCTGCCTACAGTACCCCCACTTCCCTGCGTCCTCATGGATGCTTCCTGGTGTGGGGGTTTCATGGCGTGTGTGTCCTCCCCTCTGCTTGGGACCTGTGAGTAACTAACTCTTTTCAATGGCAATTACCTCCTGATCTGGTGGTCTTACTATGTCGCCACATTTCTATTAATACCTTATCTTTTAAAGTTTTTTTTTGTGTCAAGTGGACTGCAAGCACTTTGAGGGACGAGACTACATTTCACATTTTCTTAGTGTCCTAATTGGTTCTGAACTTAGTGCAGTTAGTAGTGGTTTTTCAATAAATCCTTGCTACTGAATTCAATTTAGGACTTATGGATTTAGAATATCGTGCTAAATTGAAAAGTCTTCACTGGAAAAGCCCAAATATTTGCTTAATGTGAATTGCAATCTATGTTAGTTCTTCAGGAAAATTGGTACAGGGCAATGTTAGAGATTAATATTAGGAGTTTCTAATGAACTCTCTCTAGTTCTTTCCTTTATATCTCTCGTTCATGTTCTTTAAAAAAAACCTAGGCTCATGATTTGATGTTTTTAATAGCCTTTTAAAAACAGGTTCTCACCTGCTTTGAAAACCAATATATACATGAGGCCAAGAACAGGTTAAAACCTGGTCACCTCATTAATACATTTAGTGGGGGCCAAGATCAGGTTAGAACTTGGTCACCTCATTATTACCTTATTTAGGCACCTCCAATTTAGTAGCCAGGCAAGGTATTAATGAGGTGGCTGAGTTCTAATCCACTTTTGACTCTTGGAAAGACACAGCTTATAAAGCAGATTAGGACACGTTATGAAAAATCCCCGTTAGACATCAGTAATGCAACTTAACTATAAAAATAATATGGTTGCAAGTTTATTAAAATAATTTAATGCCTTCTTACCATATTTCAGATGTAAAGCATTGTGGTGGTAATGTCATTTCAAACATAGAACAAATCTGTATGGAAGAGTATTATCATTTGGCAAGTGAGGAAATTGAAACTCTGAGAGGTTAAGTAACCTAAGGTCACACAGCGATTATTGCGAGAAACTGTCTGGCTTTTAAAACTGTCTGCGGTCCCTCCCTATTCTCCCCTCCCCAGCCCTGGCTTATTTGGAGAACACTCCCCAGGTGATTTTGATGCACAGCTGGACATGCAAAGTAATGAACTTTGGCAGTATTTTATAAACTGTGGGTCATGATATATTTCTATGTAATGAAGTCAATTTGGTGGTCTGCAAAAACCATATAAAATTAAACAATATAATAAAATGGAAACAATCAGTGCATCACATGTAGTAAAGGTAAATATTTTTCATGAAGTTCTTGCTACAGTTTTATATGTATACTGGATCTGGATGAAAATGGATTTCTTGCTGTGCTTATGGGTTCAAAAGCATTTGAACACTAGTCTAGGGGTTATGAATTAGCAGTACACGCCAAAGGCTACCTAACCAAATTCTTGTTGGAGAATCTTTGAAGAGAGGTGAGGGGACAATTAAGAGCTGTAGGAATGGGATGGGGCAGGCTTCTGGGATAGAAACTGCTCTGTAAGAAGAGAATGCCTCACTCATTTGTCCTTTAAATGTAGAAAGCCTCATGGTTTTTGTGGTTACGTTTCTCTACTTATTAGGCTGGAAGGTTTTCAGCTAACATGGCTCATGCAGAGACATGTGACTTTGATTCTTACATGATAAACCCGAGATAGTTTGCATAAAGCTGGCTTGCTAGGAGTTACTGGCTTGCTAAGAGTTACACTCAAATCTTCTCATGGCAGCAGACGAGATGTTTCCGTATTTTTGCAGCTGCCCCTGACTCTGGTTTGAACCAAACCACTATCAGCTGCAGACCTGACACCACTGTAGTTTTTAATACTAATAAAACAAATGTGGTTTAAGAAGATGGGAAAAATAAGTTTTACCAAATGTTGCAGTTTTATTTTTTCTGAATAATATTTCCTGGTACTTTGGGAAATTGGTTTCACTTTGAGCTTTAACTTCAGGGAGTTTCTTTGAATTATTTTCATTTACAAGTTGACAAAGCTGAACTAGTATAACCTGACATTCAAGCACGCACTGTCAAACTTGAGGTTTAACAAGGTAGCTGTTACTTTAAAACCAAACAAACAAATGCCAAAAGCCTTGTATTTACTTCTTCTTAGAAGAAAGAACATTAAAAGAATTAAAACTAATGTTGAGTAAATATTGCTATCAGTGTTTTCCTGGAGGCTCTGTTGCAAATCCTATAAACATGTTGCCCAACACTTGCTCATCTTGCCAAAACCCATTTTCCAACAAGGTGCATATGCCCCCAAGACTGCCTACACATGTCCATTCTGACCTAATGGGTTTATGAGTGCTGTAACTGGAGCACTTCTTCTCGCCCCAGCAATGTTACTGCTAGCAAAAGAGGTAGCCATCAAGCTGAAGTTTTCAAGTGGAATCACAATGGGCGAAATAGGGCATCTTCTCCTATTTTGAAAATTGTTACTAAACTCAGACCTTAGGTTAAGGATATATTAGCCTGAACTCTTTCCAAACTCTTCCCTGACCCCACTGCAGATAACCTCATGCAATCACTGAAGTTCATGAAGTTATTTATTCCATTCAAAATGTTTCACAGTCTGCTAAATGAACATGTAGACATTGAAGTTTTATGCAAAGACCTGTTTATGTAGTGTTCCAGACCTACTCACACACAATTACACACGAGTGGAGCTAAACCTCTTCCATGGTGTTTCTGGTCTTGCTCAGTGTCTGAGGAAGTCCCCAGAAGTACCTAATAAATAGGCCAGTAATTTTGGGTTACAAAAAAATAGATTAAAATCCTTATATACTAATAAATTGTGAAGGGTTTTTATTTTTTTTCTCTTCTCCCCTTTTGATGTAAATACTTATAATAAAAATCCCAAACTGAATAAAACCTTATAATTCCTTTATTATCAAAAAATATTAAAACCTACCAGTATTTCTAACTTCTATCAAAATTTCAGGTAAAATAGGACAATAATAATGAAAATTTGTTAAACTGGCATGTCAGTGTGTGCACGGGCTTTGACACAATGTGGATCTTCTGCTGTAGTTCCCACTGTCAGTGTTTACATGGAATTAAAGAGGCCAGTATGAAAATGAATAGAATAAGCTTGCTTTTTTCAGGCTTTGTTAGTACAAAGCTGTAAGACACTTCAATTTTTTTGTTTTGAAAAATTTTTTAATGTTTATTTTTGAGAGAGAGAAACATTGTATGAGTGGGGGAGGGGCAGAGAGAGACCCACACTGAAATCAAAGCAGACTCCAGGCTCTGAGCTGTCAGCACAGAGCCCGACGCAGGGCTTGAACCCAGGAACTGTGAGATCATGACCTGAGTCAAAGTCGGACGCTCAACCAACTGAGCCACTCAGGTGCTTTCATTTTTTTTTTTTTCTTTGAGAGAGAGGGCACAAGTGAGTGAGGACACAGAAAGAGAGGGAGAGACTGATAGAGAATCCCATGAGGGGCAGAGAGTTGGGCGGGGGAGAAAAGTTGGCTCACCCCATGCAGGGTCCTGGGCTTACTACCATGAGATCATGACCTGAGCCGAAATCAGCTGCTTAACTGACTGAGCCATGCGGGTGACCCTGACACTTCATATTTTTTAAGTGTGGTCAAATGATCTTGTTGGGTGTAGGAAATTGATTGTGCCAGAAGTTTTAATTAAATACACTTAGATAAAAAACCCTTTACAAACAATATACATGTTCCCTATACCAACACAACCCACAATGCAATGCATCCATTCAAGCTTTATAAAATCTATATTTATTGAGATTTTAGTGTATGCTTTTCTCTATACCAGAAATATAGATGCAAGCATTAAACTAGAATATGTGTGCTGTTAGAAATAAAACTTAATAAGAAAAAAAACTAAGAACAACTCTCAGTATATTGGGAATCCAAGACAAAAGAAATCAATCAAGTGATGCATCCATGGCCTAATTATGGAGTGAAAACTGCCCATAGTGACATGGTTCTACTGAATTTGCTACCTCATTGTAAAATTTATTCCTGAATGTTGTTCCAAGTATCTGTATTCCATGCAAAACCCTGAAACAGTACTTAACATACAGGATCATAATTGCTTATTTGCTTGATTTCCTATAGTTCTTGAGAGATTGTTCCTTATTAATCTTTGTATCCAGTGACTGGTATATAATAGGTACTCGATTACCAGGTTTTTTTTTTTCTTATTTTAGTCAGTTGAGCTCAAACCAACACACACTTATATATAAGTAGTGTATATAAGTACATTATATACATAAGTATATAATGCCATCCCATTCACAAATGAGCTTTCCATCGAAGACACTGTCCCACCAGAAGTGTGTGTGGGTTTCTTTTTTAACAAGAAAAATTGCCAGCAATATCAAGGTGTGCAGGAGAACAGGAAGTTCTGATTGCTGATGGCAGTGTCCTTTTGAAGGAGAGTTCTAATAGTTCTGGATGTGAGGAGTGGCCCGGTGGAAAGCATGTGGTTCCCAGAAAGAAATGATGTATGAGGATTCTAGGTTTATGCAGTGGTAGCTGCTGGGAAATTTGAAGTAAAAGAGATGAGTGCTTATGGGTGCAGCTTTAGAAGCTCATGCATTGGTAGGGCACCCTTCACCAAATTACCAAGGAAATGGAATCCTCCTTCCCAGTAGTGGACACGTACTATCAGGATATTTGGGAGAATAAAACAGCCATGGCAGTAAGAAAGGATAAAATGGAGTGAGCCCTTTCAATAGCCCCTAGAATTTTTAGACAAGAAGTGGGTAGAAATTGGACTTTCTGCTAATATGATGTATAAGGATCAAAGAAATTTACAAATAAAAGATCTGTGATTATGTTTGTAACTAAAGGTATGAAGCTGTTCATATCGTGTATAAGTGTGTATTTAGCTACTAATAGAAATACATAAAAACTCTATTGCATGACTCATAATTTCACTTGAAGAGAAGGGTAGTTTCAAAATTCCATATTTGTAAAGAAGATGGAAAATGTTTTATGGCTAAAATATGGATTTTTTAAAATATTGGAGTCTTCCTTTCTATGAGAATTACTGAATCATCATTCAACCACTTGTTATTTTTATTCTTATTTTTATTTTTTTGCCAAAGCAGACAGTATATTAGGGAGGAAGCCTGCAGTCTGCTGGGAATCTTCATTCCCTGAGACGGAAGGGAGTTAAGGAGCTTGTGCTCCTCAATATATTTGACATTCCAAGAAATTTTATAACAAAAGAGGAAGCAATTAATCTGACAGTTTTTTCATTAAAGGGAAAGCACTAATACTTTGAGGAGAAAGAAAAGTTGTCAGGCTCAACAGTAAATGCTCTGTGGATGAAATACACCTGCCCAGGGAGGGGGAATAAGTGGGAAAAATGGGGAGCAATGGTCAAAGGGGAGAACTAAGGTCACTGCTGGAGCCCAGGGACCTGGAGGGAGGAGTCTGAGGCAGAACAGGGGCAGCTAGTGCCCTTGATACTTACCCTAAGGGAGGGAACTGGGTGATACTATCAACAGAACAGAACATTATCACAATGGGCAACTGCTGCCTAGGAACAGCCAAGGCAGATGAAGATGTTTACATCCAAGAGTAAAACAATCATGTGACTTATCCCCATTTTCACTCTCCAGTTCTGTCCTGCTAAAGGAGACATAAGGGGTACCATGTTCAATAACAGGTTCCACATAATTTCAGAGATGATGATCTACAAAAATTGAGTGCTTACTGTGGCATATCCTTCTAAGCCGCACAGGGCATACACTCAGTCAAGAGCATTTGAACCAAATCAACAAATGATTAAATAATGAATTACCTAATAAAATGAGGAATGAGCTAAGGTCAAATCCCAGCTCTGTCCACTATACTGACCATGTACTTCTAAAATATTTTCATCCTTCACCCTTGTGGTAAAACAAGTACTTGTTTATAAGTCCATCTTTCAACCAAAATTTGAGGCACAGGAAGATCAGTGCTATGATTAGTTATTATATCTCTATTATCTTGCACAATGTTACATTTACATAATAGCTACACAATAAATAGTTGAATTTATTAAGATTAATAAATGAATTTGTTTATTCTTGTCTCCTAGTCTTGCCTCCGTTGTTGTGGGATGATGTAAAGTGACTCAAGTTTGATGTATTTAGAGGAATAGTGATTTGCAGGATTTATTTATTTTTTGTCTGAAAATGTCTTTATGTTAGAAGCCTCCTTCTTTAAAAAGAAATCATATTTGTTCAGCTGTAATTCATATACAATAAAATGCAACACTTTAAAATCTACATCTCAGTACATTTTGACAAATACGTACGGGTATAGAGCCAGTGCCACAATCATGATATAAAGCACTTCTAACACTGTAAAGTTCACTTATGCCCCTTTGTAGTTAACTCCTTCCCCCAGTTCTGGCCTCTGGAAACTGCTTCTCTACTTCTGCCATGAGAATGTGATATAAGTGAAATCATACAGTATGTACTTTGATTTACTACAACGCTTTTGAGATTTATTCTTGTTGTGTGTATCAGTAGTTCTTTTTTTTTTATTGCTGAGTATTTCATTTTATGGATATACCATGATTTGTTTATCCAAGAGTTGATAGACATTTGTTATTTTGGCTATTATGAGTAAGCTGTTATAAACATTGAAGTATATTTTTGTGTAAGCATAGGTTTTTATCTCTTTGACAAATACCTAGGAGTTGGATTAATAGGTCATACTGTAAGTGAATATTCAATGTATAAGAAACTGCCAATCTGTTTTCCAAAGCGACTATACCATTTTGCATTTCCCCCAGCAATGTGTGAGAGTTCCAGGTGTTCCTCATCCTTGTCTACATTTGGTATTGTCAGTCTTTTTCATTCCAGCTATTCTAGTGAGCATGAAATGGTATCTCACTTTGATTTCATTTGCATTTTCCTAATAAGGAAGGATATTAAGCATATTTTCATATGTTTATTTGCCATTCATTTTGCCATTCATAGATCTTTGGCAAAGTGTTCGAATCCAATTTTCAAACTGAGTTGCTTGTCTATTACTGAGTTTTGAGATTCCGTATGAATTCTGGAATGGGTCTTTTATTATATATTTTGAAAACATTTTCTTACAATTGGTGGCTTGTCTTTCATAAAGTACTATTTGAAGAGCAAAAGGTTTTAATTTTTATGAAGTTCTATTTATCAATTTTCTTTTTTATGTTTTATACTTTTTATGAGCTAAGAAATCTTTGCCTACTCTAAAGTTAAAAGATTTCTGGGGCACCTGAGTGGCTCAGTTGGTTGGGCTTCCAACTTCAGCTCAGGTCATGATCTTGCAGTTTGTGAGTTTGAGCCCTGCATGAGGCTCTGTGTTGACAGTTCAGAGCCTGGAGCCTACCTTGGATTCTGTGTCTCACTCTCTCTGCCTCTCTTTGGCTTGTGCTCACTCTCTCTCTTCTTTCTCTCTCAAAAATAAATAAAAACATTAAGAAAAAGATTTCCTCCTGATAGAAACTTAATATTTTTAGCTTTTCCATTTAAATTTATGTTCCACTTTAGTTTTTAGGTGTGGTGTTAGGTAAAGATCAAAATTTCCTCCTCCCCTTGTTTCTATCTCTTTCTCTCTACCTTTCTTCATTTCTCCACATCGATATCCATGGTCTGTGCATCATTTGATGACAGGACTATCCCTTCATTACCTTCGAACATGTATTGAAAATCCGTTTATCAAATACTCGTGGATCTATTCGGGATATCTCTGTTCCATTTGTACATCTATTCTTACTCCAATCACCTATTATCTCTGTTACTAACTTTATAGTATAGTAAATATTGAACTCAGGAAGGATGCATTCTCCAACTTTTTTTTTTTTTAATTGTTTGGTGTATTCTATATTCCTCACACTTCCCCATATATTTTTGATGCAATTTTCTGGGGATTTGGTTGGAATTGCATTGAATCTATGATCAAGAGATTGACATCATAACAATATTCAATTTTCTAATCCGTATACATGATCTAACTCTCTGCTTTAGATCTTCTTTAATTTGTCTCAGCAATATTTTCTAGTGTATCATATATAGGTCTTTCACATATTTTGTTAAACTATTCCTACATGTTTCATATTATTAGTACTGCTATGAATAGTATTTAAAATTTTTAATTTCTAATTTTTGCTGGTAACCTAGAAATAAAAAGGTATTGATCTTACATTCTATGAACTTGCTAGACTCTCATTTCTAGCTTTTTTGTGTGAATACCTTAGGATTTTACATATAGATGATTATATTGTTTATGAATAAAAATAGTTTTACTTCTACCTTCCTAATTCATCTAAGGATGAAAGCCAACTTTCTTGTTTTACAGTAGAAAATCATTAAATATGTTGCTGTACATTTATGTTGAATGGCCTTTATCAGGTTGAAGAAGTTCCCTTGTATTCCTAGTTTACCATTTTTATCATGAATGACTGTTAAGTTTTTCCAAACGGTTCTACTGAGAAAATATGCTTTTCCTGTCTCATTTGTTAATATGATAAATTTCATTGATTTATTATCAAATGATACAACTACCTTGTATCTCTGAGATGAACCCTACTTAGTAATGATATATTATCTGATAAAACTTATTTCTGGATTCCATTTGCTAAATTTTCTTAAATGTAAAATTCTTAAGTTTACAAATTATATTGATCTGTAGCTTTTTTTTCTTGTAATATCCTTGGTTTTGGTATTTGACTATTTCTGACCTCATAGAATGAGTAGGGAAGTGCTCCCTCTTCTTATAGTTTCATATAAAATCTTTTGAAGAAAATAAATTCTATTAGTACTATAGTTTTAGAAATTAAGGATACAAAGTGAGATTGGAGTTTTGTGTCTTATATCACTTTGCAATATAAACACTATAATTTTCATATAAAAGATATGTCGTAATGTAAAATTAAAGATAAGCATCAAGGTTAATAAAACATGTTATCTAGATATTTTGTTATGCATTCTACAGAAATGAATTATAAATCAAAACAACTTGAAAGGGAAGATTTCTTTTGTAAACAATTTAATAACATTTTGAAACCACACCCTATATTACTTCAACCAATAATAGTACTGGGGAGGATGTGGAGAGGGAAATAAAAATATATTGCATTTTTCATCTTATATAGGATAAAGCTAAGCTAAACTTCTCATTCCTGGATTTCAAATTTATAGAAACAAGGTTAATGTTTAAGGAATTTTTTAAAGTACTTAAATTTTATTACTAGTAGAATTAAAAGCAGTTTATATAACTACCATATTTCTGCAGAGTTTAAAAGAAAATAAAAAGTCCATATGTTTGTACATGTATGTATATGCATGTGAATCCATCCACATATTGTGTTAGTAAAAAATACAAAATTCAAGATGAGAACTACAATTTTAAACATGGAATTTATGAAAGAAAACAGTTATCAGTTTTACTCCTCAATAATCATGTTTATTTTAAAAAGTTTAAGCAGAAAATCTAAAGACAAAATGTCCAAGAATGTAAACAACAACCAGAACAACAGAAAGATTGACCTGAATTATCCAGCAAAAACTAAAAGCAAAAATTAAACATCGGAGTAAAAGCATAAGGCAAAAGATTAAGTGGGACCAGAAACATGTCAATAAAATATTATATACATATAAAGGAAGAAAGAAAAAGGACATATATTATTAGAATAAATAACCAAATTTCAGGATAAAGCAAAAAAAAATCTTTGACTTTGGATAAAAATTTAACCAAACATAATGGTTTGAGCTACATTACAAACCCAGTTCAGCTCTTAAGAAATAAAACTGGCATAAACATAAATGAGTATAGAAATTGTGTAGAAATTAAGTTATAAGTAGTGAAGTTAAGGGTATTGATAAATGGATATAACACACCAGAAATCATAGACTATAACTTAAAATATCTCAAACTTTTCATTAAAAAATAGTGTATGAACCGCCATGTATCCATTATTCATCTTCAATTGTTAACTCATAGACTATATCACTTCATCTCACTCTGCATTATAGTAAAGCCAATCCAAGTCATCATAGCATTCCAAATTTTGAAATTTACTTATCTCTAAAACATAAGTTTCAAGTATAATAATATGACTAAAGTTAACAATTATTACTAAACATGATCAAATATCTTTTCAGTGATTATGAGCCAAAAACATTTATTTGTTCAAATCAGGATGATTGCAAATCTAAAAGAAAATAACAGCCATCTTTAGAAAACCAGATTTACACTCAAACTCCCAGGAAAAATTGTAGAAGGAAATACATCAAAATGCTAAAATATTTATTTCTATGTGGTGAAATAAAAGCTTTTAAAATTATCTTTATACCATGTAAAAATTTTCTAAATTTTCTAATATCCAAGAGACCATTGCAGTCATTCATTATCATAAATAAACTAATGATACATTTGTTAAATGAAATCCCTTTAATCTCACTAAGAATGGTAACCAAGTTATTAACTGTTGCTATTTTCTTATTACATTAACTTGTGAAAGATTTGTCTATGTGTAAAATACAAACAAAGACAGAAGAGATTATCAATAAGGAAACATTCTTTTTCACTATCTTGTCTCTACATAGAATTTTAAGGCATACTTCCATGAGCCACAGTGTTCATTGAGGTTCAAAAAGCAACTCTTCCTCAACAAAGTGCATTGCATTTTCAGATTCATTTTGAAGCAGAGTCCAGAAACTGTTAAAGTTAGGTTAGTAAAAAGTATGTATATTTGTATTACTTTGCTATTTATATCCAAGAAGCTCATTTCAGGAAATAGTCTAGGTACTCAGTGGTATGTTTGAACCATAGGTCTGTTTCATGTCTTGTCCCTGCTGAATTGTTTCATGTCTTGTCCCTGCTGAATTGACGTTCCTGCATGAAACTAACTGCGCTTAAACTCCTATATTTATTTTTCTGTTCCTGGGCTCTGTCTGAGGTTTCTTAAGATATTTTTACAAGGATCTTCATTGTGGACTGTCTAGAGGTGTCTCTCATTTCTGTGGTAGTAAAAGGCAAAGTGATCTAGCTTGGCGCATAGCAGAAATTCAAATGTGTAGACTCACATTTTTCTTCTTCCTCCTTATGCATGCCCTCCTCCCTTCCTCCCATACACCTATACCTTCTTTATTCTCTAAGGATCTCTGATGAATCCAAGGATCTAAGAACATTTCATATTCTACTGGGCTCAAAGTTTAGACTGAGGAGAAATAATGAGGAAAACAGAGACTTCTCTCAGGTATCCGAAACCCTTTTCTACATACCTAATTTCCTCACAATACTACTGTGTTGTTAGCAATCTAATTTGTTGTTCCGAGGTGTTTACAAATTTAAAATATGAATTTGAATTTTCCTTGCAAAGAAGGCTTATTCAATGAAATTTCAGTTCTAGAATTTGAGACTCAGTCACAAAGAAGTTGGGGAGGGAGGATAGGGTTGAATTGGTGTACTCGGGACCAGGAGGAGGGGAAATTTGTCTAGTCTTCCCCAAATCATGCAACATCATTAGTAGCCAATTCTTTTGGATCTGGGTAGGGAAATATTTAACTAGTGGACCCTCTGGAACACTACTCTATATTTCTAGTACTTTCACTTACCCAAGGGCACATACCTGGTATATAGTAAGGGTTTTGATCAAAGAAGGGGTGTTCTAACCACAAGCCCTGCTCATCCTTTCTTGAGAGGTTGGTGTCTAATTAAATTTTTTTTTAGTGTTTATTTAGTTTTGAGACAGAGAGGGACAGAGTGGGCAGAGGAGGGGCAGAGAGAGAGAGAGAGAGAGAGAGAGAGAGAGGAAACAGAATCCAAAGCAGGCTCCAAACTCTGAGCTGTCAGCACAGAGCCCGGTGTGGGGCTCAAACTCCTGAACTGTGAAATCATGACCTGAGCCACCCAGGTGCGCTAGTGCCTAATTAACTAATTCAATGTTTTGCTAGCCTTCTTCTGGTGCATTCCATTCAGGGTTGCCCAAAATGAGGTTTCATTTATCAGTATGTTCCTATACCATAGTTTATTTTTATGTTCTGGTGATTTTAAACCTCAGGAAATAGTTGGAACATGAAACAAAGTAAAAGACTTTGGTTGGACAGATTGTAAATAGTTCCAATAAAAAATGAGATGCTTTCATGTTTTGAGTTCAAGTTAGATGTAAACTGTATAATAAAATATAACTTGAATGTATAACATCTTTGCTTACACAATCAAGCTCTGAAGTTTGATGTATAGAAAAACAGTTATATCCTAGCTGAGCAAAGCCTTTATGTTGGCTTGTTTCTAGAATAGGATTACCTCCAGTCTGCATACCCTGAGGGTCTGAATCTGACTCTCAAACTCTAAAGAGAGAAATGTGGTGAGAGAAGGAAGTTAGCTCCACTGGAACCATTACCTCAACTATTTGTCTCTGACTGCTACTTAACACATGCTCACCAAAGACATTTGAAACCTACTACTACTTACCTTTGAAATAGCAATTAGCATTGCTGGCTTAATATGGAAAATCAAAAATGCTAGTTCATAACTCCAACTGTCAACCCTCTTTTCCCTTGAGTTCCAGTTAAAATGTCCATGGATGTATACGTTAAAGTTCAAAACTGGCATCGATCCCAAGAAGTAAAGAAAAAATAATGTGTCAAAAGTCCAGGTGAAATTGACAGTAATTGTATCCTTTTTGCAACCCACAAATATGCCCAACCTTCAGGATCCTGAGTAGGAAAGACAGCCCAGAAAGCAGCATTACTCTTTGACATATTCACAGTCTGTACCTCGTAGAACCTAGGTCATTTTATGGATTTTGATCTTTATCTAAAATATTGAGAATCTGTTGAAGGGTTTTAAGCAAGAAAGGATTTACACATTTAAATAATCACAAGGGCTGCAGTGGAGAGAGTAGCTTTTAAAACAGAAAGAATGTGTTCAAGACCAGTAGTAGATGGGGGAGGACAATAGTATTGGAGATGGACCAATGGAGAACTTTAGGACATGATCTCGGAGGTAAAATGGAGAACCCATGTAGATTGACTGCAAGTGGTCACAGAATTGGGGAAGTAAAAGAAAATAATAAACATATGTTTATCTAAAAGCTGTAACACAATTACTTAATCTAATCCAATATCTCTTCCTATTTAAAAACAACAAAAATAGAAAAAGAAAATTAAAGCCAGGAATAGAAGGAATCTTTCCCCTAGTAATAGTATCAGTCTTAAAACAATAGCCAACCTCATAATATAGTTTCATACAACAGAGTTGAATACACTATAGTTTCAATTCTAAGATGACTATTTCAGGATTTAATGTTTCTGAAATCAAGAGTGTTCTACAATTACTGGAAAACTTTAACAACTTCCTGGCCATCTATCAGAAGACTGTCACATGCTATCTTAACTGTATAGAACAAATTTGTGTTTCAGGAGAATTTTTCAGTCTCTTATTATCTTATTTTCTTTTTCCAGCTTAGAGATAAAATACCATGTCTAAAGTTAACTAAATGCTCCTCCAGCAGTCTCCCAGTACTATTGCCTTTTCATCATATTTTAATTCTTCTGTTCAATAAAGTTGGGTAGACATAGATTCAAATTCCATGTTTCCTTCTTATTAGTTAACATCGCCTTGACCAGATAATATAACCTACCAGAATTTTAGTTTCATCACCTTAAAATAGGGATGGGTGAACATTTATATTCTAGAGTTGTTTTGTTGTTTATAAGGATGCACTTGGTGTTTAAAAGGATGCATTTGTAAAACATCTTACATTAAAAGTGATGAACTATAGCTGCTCAGTAATGGTAGTTATTATTTCACTGCAATGCCCCTCTATCATGATGTGCTCCAAAGAAGGGAATCCTATGAGAGCCCACTTAATATGTACCAAACTCTACTCAACTACCTCAACATTTTCCCATGACCACTTCATTTCCTAATAGCTTTATTTCAGTTACCGCTGTAGACTTTCCATCATTCTTTGATTTCCCCCATCCCACTAGAATTCCAACATCTGCTCTGTTGCTAAGTCTTACTGCCGCTATCTCCAAAGTATTGCTTGTATTTGTCTCTGCATTTCCATTTTTACTTATTTTTATTCACTTTATCAACTCTTTAACCATCAGCAACTTTAAATCATTGCAGTAGCTACTTTACGAGTTACCCACTTTTATCCCTATTGCTTGCCAGCATCTGTCCTTCTGCTTGGCCATATTGCTGTTTACTGTCTGAAAAATTTTAGAAGTTTCCCAGTAAATAGTCCAAGTCACTGCTTAAGCTTTTCCATGTCCTGTCTATATCCAGCTCTTATGAATTTATTTCCCATTAGTCTCCTACAAAGACTTCAGAGCCCAAAAACATTAGACTACAAGCTGCTTCAAAAACACTCTGAAATTTCTTCTGACTCTTAGCTCATATTTTGCTTCTGTTTAGAGATCTCTTCTCATGATTGAAATACTATTTCTTTCTCAAGGTTTAGCTAAAATATCCTTCTATGATTTTTCCTTAATTCAGCCCATTTGACCAACTGAATAAAAAGTCTGCTTTCCTCTGAAACTTCATAGCGCTTTAAGCCTCGGAGGTACCCCTTAGCCTAGAGGAATTTGCATGATAACTTTACAATGCATGTAATAGCTTTCCAATTCAGGGTTATCCCAAAACCTACAAGTGTCTTGTGAAGCTAATTATTTTGTGCTTGTTCAAAAAATACTCTTTAGCTAAGTTTTCACCATTTATTTGGAGAACAGCATGAGTGTTCCATGAAGAACAGACAGAAGTAAGGCACCACCATTCAAACTAAAAATTCAGCTGTAAATTTTTGATAGGACTCAAATCATATGTCACTCCATAAACAAAAGGTTATCATAAAAATCACTTTAATAAGAATCTATTATTTAAGCGTGTCCTGTGAGAGTGTTCCTCACCCTATACCCAAACTGTCCTGTCAAGAATCCCTGCTACCACATATATTTCTCTGCATAAACATTCTGGTATATACATTTTCTTTATTTTATTACACGTATGAGTCTCTAGTGATGTCTTAGTACCCTAAGTAGACTTGTGTTTTAAGGAAGTACCTTATTTCTTCCATATATTTTTTAATCTTTTTTTCTTACATTTATTTATTTTTGAGAGACAGAGAGAGACAGAGCATGAACAGGGGAGGGGCAGAGAGAGAAAGAGACACAGAATCTGAAGCAGGCTCTAGGCTCTGAGCTAGCGGTCAGCACAGAGCCTGACGCAGGGCTTGAACCCACAAACCATGAGATCATGACCTGAGCTGAAGTCAGATGCTCAACCGACTGAGCCACCCAGGTGCCCCTATTTCTTCTATATTCTGATCTTGGGGGAACTTGTAGGTACTAAAAAAATGCAAAAAAGATCCCAACTTTTTGAAGCAAAATTATGTCATAAGTAATTGCATGTTTTTGGTTTATACCTATTTGGGAGGAAAATAGGAGTTCAGTGAACTGATATCAATAAGATATCTAATGATAGGTGGCTCAGTCTGTTACGTGTCTGACTCATGATTTTGGCTCAGGTCATGATCTCCCAGTTGGTGGGATGGAGTCCCACATTAGGCGCTGCACTGACAGCATGGAGCCTGCTTGGAATTCCCTCTCTTCCCCTTTCTCTGCCTCTCCTCTGCTTGTGTACTCTCTCCCTCTCTTTCAAAATAAATAAACATTTAAAAAAAGATACCTGATGATAAAGAGTGATGGAGGGAAAATCAATTTAACTCTGAATACCATATTATTGCTTCCCTTAACAAGGGGTAGCCCAACCTTGACACATCTTCCTTTTCTCACTGGTGACAATCATTTTAGTTTTATTTTATTGTGATATCTAAGTTTCTGGACATGAACTATGAATAACTTTGATGTTACACATAAATGATAAACTATTCAGAAGGATTTTTGACACGCACACATACAAATTTTTTTAAATTGGTGTATTGCAGTATTTGTAGTGCAATGCAAGGATGAAAACATTCAAATTAATGATTTTCTCATCTCCCTTTTTGATAGCCCTGTTTTCAAAGCTCTAGTATTACCCATGTAGAAAGTGGATTGATGCCAATGCTCAGAGCACTACTTCTTCCTTCACACCAGATGGTACTAAAAATTCAAAATATTTCCTACAACAACTGTATCTTTGACAACAAAATTAATACCAGCTGAAATACCACTGCTACATGAAGGGCATAATGATCAGTCTCTTTAGTCTAATATAACTAGCCATATTCTAGGGGATAGTAAGAAACAACAAAAACCCAAAACTTGGTCTGATCAACTCTTGCTACATGTCTATCAAGTGTTATGTTCTCTCCAAAAGCAGAAGCATAACCTCTAGTACATTTATCATGGAACAGCTGCTCCTTTCAGAATGTGAATTACACCTTCCCCTGGAGCAATGATTAATCCATTAACACATTTTCACCACTAAGCTTTCCCAAAGAGCATCATATTTTTAAGCTCTGTCTTTATTTGAGGAAATAAATCTTTTAAGAAGGATAGGACTAGAAGTTAATCTTGAAAATTCCTTAGGTTGAAATAGTATCATCTTTTTCATTATAAGACTTAACAGATCTTATGAAGAAATGAGGACTTAAAGCCTGGTTTAAAATCGTTTGAAATATATAACTTGAATCCAACAGGTTGATGAAACTTTATATCTTATTTGTGTATGTCTACAAAGAATGCTAAACAGGTATGAGTTTGAAAGTCAAAAGGTAAAGATGATGAGTATTAGTCTAAGTGCAAGGGTAATTAACTTAGTGTTAATAAACACCTTATATGGAGATAAAATAATAGTAACAACATAATTTTCCTTCATGTAGGGCAGTAAAATAACATACTAGATAGGTGTTCTATATGGCCATAAGAAAATAAATAATGCAAAATTCTAAGCTTTACAAGTAATTGGTGAATACTATCAGGTTTTCAGGAGAAGTTTTAACAAAAGACTAATTATTAGGTTATTTAGCAATCTGCCCTTAGGAGTTTAAAATGTTTGTCTCACCTGAAATCAAACATATTGTCGTGGTGATAGATTACTCTTAAACTACCTCCTATCCAACGGAATATAAAAAGAGGAAATTTGCTGAGGGCCTCACATAAAGTATAGAGAGTATTTTGTACTTTTGTCATTAAAAATCAGATAAATCAGATTTCCTCAGATATATTTTGAATGATAATTTAAAAAGCAATCAGTAAAATATTCTTAATAAGGGGAGTGGAGATAGCCAACTGCAATCTAAATATCAAGGTCTCTTATTCAGCACTGTTGGTTCAGCTGGATAACTTCTTGTTTTGTGGGAGAGAGTAGCTGCCCTGTGCATTTTTGGATGTTTTGCAGCATCCCTGGTATCTTCCCACTAGATGGCAATTAGCATTCTCCAATTGTGACAACCAAAAATATCTCCAGGCTTTTGAAAATATCTCCTAAGGTACAAAATTCTTCCTCAATTAAAAACCACAGCTTTAGGGGCGCCTGGGTGGCTCAGTCGGTTAAGCATCTGACTTTAGCTCAGGTCATGATCTTACGGTTCATGGGTTCTGTGCTGAAAGCTCAGAGCCTGGAGCCTGTTTCAGATTCTGTGTCTCCTTCTCTCTCTGCCCCTCCCTTGTCTGCACTCTGTGTCTCTCTCTGTCTCAAAAAAAAAAAAATAAACATTAAAAAAAACACAACTTTAGACTAATAGAGTTCAATCATTAGGTATGGATTTTATTTAAGTGGATCAAATAATGACAATACCACCAAACTAGAAACTCCTTGAGGGGGTGGACTGTCTTCTTATCATGACTTCCTAAACAGCTCTTGTCAAAAAGAGGCAATTAATAAAGAGGACAAATTGTAAATCAAGCTGAAAAAGAACTGCAAAGAACACTAATTTCCATCACTAAATATCTGGAGCCTATTTGTGAAAATGAATTAAAAGGGTGCTAGACAAAAGAGAGGAAAGCATTATTTAGTTCAGGATGAGTTCACACATATATGAGCACTTATCAGAAATTCCATGTGCTATTTTAAACATGTAAAAGTAGTTGTAATTTATTTAGTTGGTTGACTAAAACCTGGATTCAAAACTGTGACCAGATGAAGATGACAATAGAAACCACCAGGAATTGGTCTCCCCACCTTGACAAAAATCTCACTGGCAGAATCTGTCTGATGTAACTATTTTGGGACTTTGGAGTCTGTTGAGACTTGCAACTTCCAAGGGAAGACTTTTTGGCAAGTTGTAGTTAATTTTGGTCAATTTTAACCCTTAGCACAGTAGCAGCTACCCATCAGCCACGTGGCTGGCATCTGTGCACATGTCTTGGAGTAGATTGCACACAGTTTCTGGGATCCAAGAAGGGTAAAAAGCATCCTATCCTCCAAAGAGTAGGGATCTATCCTCTGACTGATGTTTGCTGCTTCTGGTCACAGAGGTGTAGACAAAGAGGCACTGTTGCACCTCCTCTTCTGGCTGAAGTGACTTCCTGGGTACTTAGAAGGCCAGCGCTCTTTCTCTCCCTTTATTTTTCACTTTTTTCCCCACTCAAGAGCCAGACATAAAGGATTAGAACATTCAAAAATAACTGCATTTACAAGGAAAATTCAAAAGTTACCATACATATTCAGGGGAAGGCTCAGAAAAGACTTGAAAAGACCTTAAGTTTATACTTTGACCTGGTCTTGGTGTGGAGATTCCCTGCAACAACAATAAAAAACAAAAACAATAACCAACAAACCCTGGGGAAGGGGGAGGGTCTGATTTCCAAAGGTACCAAATTATTACATTCAGATGTCCAGTGGTCAACAAAAAAACACAAAGCATACAAGAAACAGGAACAAAACTCATTCAAAAGGAAAAAAAGTAACAGAAACTGTCCCTAAAAAAAGACCTAATGGCAGGTATACTAGAAAAAGACTTAAAAATTTTTTAAAGACATTCAAAGAACTAAAAGATATAAAGAAAATCAAAATAATGTGTGAATGAAATAGAAAACCTAAATAGTCTGAAAATCTTAAAAGTACAATAACTGAAATAAAAGAATTCACTACAGGAATTCAAAAACAGATTTGAGCAGACAAACGAATCCATCAGCTTGAAAATAGGACAATGGAAGATATCAAGGCTGAGAAACAGGAAAAAAAAAAAAGATTGAGAAAAGCCAACAGAGCCTAAGGGACATGTTGGACACCATCAAGTAGTCCAAAACTGCACTGTGAGAGTCCCAGAAGGAGAGGAGGGTGAGAAGGGCAGAGAGAATATTCGGAGAAATAATGGATGAAAACTCTCCCAAATTTGATGAAAGACATGAATACAAACACCCAAGAAGTTCAATGAACTCCAAGTAAAATGAGCTAAGAGACTCACACCAAGATGCATAATCACATTTTCAAAAGACAAATGCAAAGAATCTTAAAAATAGCAGGACAGGTGAGTCATCACATATAAACTATTCAACAATATTATCAGCAGATTTCTCATCAGAAACTTTGGAGAACAGCTGACAGTGGGACAACATATTCAAAAAGCTAAACAAATAAAACAAAACAAAACAAAAAAACAGGGTGTCAGCCAAGAATCCTATACCTAGCAAAACTGTCCTTCAAAAGTGAACAAGAAATTAAGACCTTCCCAGATGAACAAAAGCTGAGGGAATTCAAGACCCCTTGACCTTCCCAGAAAGAAATGTTGAAGGGAGTCCTGCAAAGTGAAATGAAAGGACATGTGATGAGGACTCGAAGCTGTATGGAGAAATAAAGAGTTTAATAAAGGCAAATATACATCGGCAATTTTAAAAGCTAGTATTATGGTAACTTTGGTTTGTATCTCCAAATGTATCTCTTCATTAATTGAAGATCATGGTACATTTTCTAAACTTCTTTTAAATTTTTATCATTTTTGAGAGAAAAAAGTGTGAGCGGGGGAGGGGCAGAGGGAGAGGGAGACACAGAACTATAGCAGGCTCCAGGCTCTAAGCTTTCAGCACAGAGCCTGACATGGCGCTCAAACTCAGACATCTAGATCATGACCTTAGCCAAAGTCCAATGCTCAACCGACTGAGCCACACAGGCACCCCCATCCAGATACATTTTTAAAAATTATTAGTTTATGTAATGGGTGCACGATGTATAATGATCTGATTTTGTGACCTAAACAACCAAAAGTGGTGGGGATGGAGCTATTGGGAAGTAGACTTATATATTACTGAAGTTAATCTGGTAAAAATTCAAAGAGAGTATCCTAACTTTAGGATGTTCAATGAAGTCCCCATGGTAACCACAAAGAAAATAGCTATAGAACATACACCAAAGGAAATGAGAAAAACATTAAAACATTTACTAAAAAAAATCATCCAAACACAAAAGACAATATTGTGGAAAATGAAGGACAAAACTACAAGGCATATAAAAAACAGCACAATGGCCATAGTAAATCTTTACATATACATAATTTAAATGTAAATGGATTAACTTCCCCAATCAAAACAGATCGGCAGAATTGATAAACACATATGATATGGGGCTCCTGGGTGGCTCAGTCAGTTGAGCATTCGACTTAGGTCATGATCTTGCAGTTCATGAGTTTGAGGCCCATGTAGGGCTCTATGCTGACAGCGCAGAGCCTGGAGCCTGCTTCAGATTCTGTGTCTCCCTCTCCCTCCACCTATTTTGTACTCACACTCTGTTTCTCTTTCAAAAATAAATAAAAACATTCAAAAATTAAAAAAAAAACCCATGATCCAACTATATGCTGTCTACAAGAGATTCACTAGAAAGTCAAGTGTTATGTAGGTACCCGTGGCTCACAGTACTAGGCCTTCAAGCTGTGCTCACAGTCTGTTTAAAAAAAAAATAGGTGTCATGCTAGATCTGACCTGTAAGCTTAATTTGCCTACCCCTAATCTTTCTGATTAGAGCATGTAAAAATGTCCCCTTTAAAGTTAAGAGGTTGCTACTAAGAAATTCATAGATATCAGTGAGTTTCTTTGCATTTTGGAAGCAAGGTATATTGCACTGAGGTATAAATATAACATTTTTACCTTTGGCCTAAAAGACCAGTTTTGATTGGGCCCATAGAAAAGTGCTCCGGTTGGTTCAGGCTTTAATGAACGCAGCTTCTGCCACTCACCTGACATAGTAATTTCAGTAGTTCTCAGTTTCTAGCAGATTAAAAGACCATGGTGAAGCATTTGGCATGTACTAGGAGAAAAATTGTAGTGGAGGTCCCTAGGATTTCAGAGCACAGCCTAAAATTCTGTGCCAATTATTTACTTTTGAGCAGTGTTAATCTGAAAATCATTGAACACTAAGTGGACATGCAATCTAAGGTTCCTAACACGAACTGAATGCTCTATAATCTACAAGGACATAAACTCAGACATTCCAAGCAGTACTTTACCAACAAGTAAAAGTGAAAAAACAAATAAGACTAGATCTCAATTGGTCCTGTAGAAACAAACAAGTTACATAAACCACTTACCTAATACTTCTTGCCTTCCTATAGATATTGCTTTGCCAGTTCTTATTCAACACCACTTATGATTTCATGGAGGTATTCTCCATGATGAGACGACTGAGAAGAAAGAATTAATCTCACTTATTTTATAAATATATCTTTATGATATTCTGACACCAGTGGGAAATGGCCCCATGGCCATACACCCCATGAAATTGTGACCATAAGAGATTATGAAGAAGGGTCAGTGTAAAAAAACAGTATCTATTTTTTTCGTTTTTCCTTTTTAAAGTCTTAACTTAAATTCCAGTTAGTAACTTACAGTATAATATTAGTGTCAGGTTTACAATTTAGTGATTCAACATTTCCATACAATACCCGGTACTCATCACAAGTGCCCTCCTTAATCCCAATCACCTATTTAACCCATTCCCCTGCCCACTCCCACTCTGGTAACCATCATTTTTCTTTTTCAGACAAAGGAGAGGTAATGGTCTAAATCAAGCATACATACAAACTTAAGTTTGTGACTCATGAATTTTTAGAAAGAGATATGGAGGTAAAACTAGAATATGTCCCATGTGAGTGTCCACCAAAAAGCCCACACTTATTGACAAATTCTGTAGATGTCCGTCAGCCTCATTTCTCAGTCAGTGCCAATGGGTTCATGGCAGAGTAGCAGAAATTCTGAGTGGAAGAACTTCAGGCACTGCAGTGTGGGCTAAGTAGAACTCCTTCTCTTGCTCTGGACCTAATCAAAATTGATAGCCTTTCAGGTCAAAGATAAAGTACTATATTTATAACTCCATGTAATAGACATTGCCTCCAAATGCAAAGAAACTCCTCTATTATTGTCTCCTAGTAGAAGAGGGTCTTGATGAAAAGGGTCACGTTCTTAAGGGTAAATGATTTGCGTGGACTCAACAAAATGACTTGCTTTCACTAAGATTGATTCAACTACTGCCGTCACTGACTTCTCCCTTCGCAAGTAGTACAACCTAAGGGGAGTTTCCATGTTCTCAGGGCAACTAGTTAGTTACCTGATGGCTGGTTGATTAAAATAGAATGCTTTCTTCATGGGTGGAAGCACTTTTTCCAATTTGTTCTCTTTTGAAGATACTTATTCTAAAAGTGAGTTTGCTTCCACACTATTATCAGTGGACTTATTAATGCTTTACATACCATTATCATATTTCATACCACATGTATTCTCATTTTATAATTAAAGATTCAAAGCCTAGAGCTGATGCCCATAAATTTGCTGTTCTTATGAAGACTCCATTTCCTATTAGCAGCTGGCCTTCTGAAATGGCTGAATGCTTTGTGAAAGACTCCTGTATTCCACCAACTGGGAACAATGCTTTGTGAAATTGGGATGCTGTCCTGTGGGCAAGGGTGTACGTTCTGAACCAATGACCAATATAATTACACTATTTCTTCTGTAGACATGATGTAGGAGTCAGAAAATAAAAAGGTGGACATGGGGAATTTCTCCTATCAACCCACTCGCAAAATATTTTGTATTTTCTATTCCCAAGATTCTTGGCTCTATTGTTTTGTTTTTAACCAAATGGCACACCTTGTTTCTACTGAATTGGAAAATAAAACTGCCAGCTATTTGGGGATTTTTCACACCATTGGCTGAATAAGCAAAAGCAGATTTAGGATGTTGGTTGGGTAATTGATCCTTACTATTAGAGAAAGATGGGATTGCTGCTATTCAGTGAAGATGAAGAGGGTTATGAGTGGAACACAGGTAATCTTTGTGGATACTTTTTTATTGCTATGTCTGGTAATATATTTTGAAGAATACTACAAGAGGGTTAGATCCCCAGCCAACTGAAATGTACATCCATGTTAAAGGAACTTGGAATGTAAAGTAGAAAAGGGAACTCGGATATGCAGCTAAGATCCATGACAAACTGTGGAATAAAGATTAGTCACTTCCTCTGTATTTATGTACATGTGTGTGTATATGTATGCATATACATGCAGATGTATCTATGTATTCATGTGTCTGGTTGTGCACTTAAGTTTATGTACAACATATATGTGTGTGTGTGTGTGTGTGCATACGTATACCTTCATATTTTTTTCCTGTGTCATTATTGTATATAGGTACATATTGAGGTAGTTATTAACTTTATAATTTTTTCCAGAACTGGTATGATATTGAATCAGTGTCTTGATGAAACTAGAGGAAGCATAGGCATCAGCCTCAAATTCCAAACTTGGAATTGAGTGCCCCCTAATGAGAAATTGAGGTGCTTCGTTTGTTGAGAGGGTAAGCATGCTTGGATTTGTATGAACAATGGTTGCATTTTGTTACAAAGGAGTAATTCTTAAAGTTTAAAGTAGGAAAAAAAACAATGATTTTAATATGTGCAAGGATGAATTGAAGTGGATATTTGTTGGTTTTTATCAGGAAAGAAGAGTTCATTGTCTCCTACTATAGAATCTAAAAAAAAACTACATACTTACTTTCTCAGCACCCTATGCAGAGACCATGGCAAATTCCTTTGGGGGCAGTGGTGCTGGAGTTTCTAGGACTGAAGTAACCAGACTGTTCAGAGTTTCAAGAGTGACGTCCAAAGCTCAGCATCAGTTATACTAGTGAGGCAAGTTGTGCATCCAGTGCTCCTTGGTGCAAATGTATGAATCTGTTGACCTACTGATGTGGCATGATTTGCCTGAAGTTCCAGCCACCCAGCCTCCCTGTGATTTGGGGGCTCTGTTCTCTGGTCTTCCACATGATTCTGGATATCTTTCAAAATCTTCTAAGTTGTTTTTACTGCTAAATCAATTTTTGATGGTTGTCTTAGGACCCTAATATAACATAACAACTCCTATTCAAAAGATTTTTTCCTACATGTTATATCCTAAAAATTAAATCACAAAATAATGTATTTGGATTATTTTCCAGTTTTCTAGTTAGAGACATTTATTTTCTACTTGGCTGCACTGATGTACTTCACAGTAAAAATTCTTCAGAGAGGGAGGGATTTATATAGTTCAACTTATCTTTTCTGTGTCACAAACAAGGACTGTAAATTTTGAAGTCAAATAATCTACTTAGTATCTGATAAGACATAATCCACTCAAAGTAAAATTATTATATTTCACAAATATTATAGCATTAGTCATTTTTTCTGGGTTCTGGAAGTCTTGGATTCCTCATTAAAGAAACAAAAAGTAAGAATAAATTCTACAATTTAGTAATTAAAAAACATTCATTGTTTCAGTAGGTGGTCTGAGATTAGGCAAAACAAGGCACTCATTTCTGAAAATTCCTGACAGTTTTTCTTTGACTACTGCTTAGAAATATAGTAGCTCTTCCTGTCATCTGCTTTAATGGTCTTGTTTCCAGGGTCACTTTGTTGTTTTCACTGAGGCCCTAGCTAGTTTGTTGTCTTTGCAAGGGAGGAAGTAATCAACATAAACCTATCGTTGATATTAATGACTACCAACTCTGTGAGGACCTCAAAGCTGATAGCATACCAATTTTGAGATCCAGGCTATTGTCATCATTCTAGACTTAATTGCTTGGCTTAAATCATTTTCCATGAACATGTAGGACCTACACTCTCAGATTTTATGGGTTTACACCAGTGACATAAGAACAGATTGAGCACTTTTCAGCTGGAGAATAAAGTACCCATGAGAATAACACTTGCACACCTGCTCTCCATCCATCTAGATAACGGGCACTCTTTATAGGCTCTTTGGGATTCAAGACCAAGTCCCAAAGGCTAAGACAGTGATGAAGACATTGTTGTTTTTCATAGTGAATGGTATTTGATAGCAGAGGTTCAGGAGGAAGATGAAACACATGCACACACACCCTCTTAAAACAACTCAGCAATGAAAGTATGCTATCTATATATTAATCATTTTTAATCTTATCCATTTAATAGATTATGCCCCTCTTAACAACAACAAAAAAAAGTTCTGTTAGTACCATAAGAATGTGACTCCCAAGTGAGCAGATGGAGATGAGAACTCCGTATGTGGCACCACTAGAGATGATTTGCTTTATTTCAACAAAAAGGGGAAAGACATTTATACTACCAGTTTCCTTTTCAAACATCTTATTTTACTGTATTCTTTCCTGTTTTTAATCAGGTTGCAAATCAGTTGTCTTGACTGCTTTAGTATCTTAGGTAAGGATTGCATAATATTTTGTTCAATATGTCAGAAGGCAGGTCCCCAAAATGTTGATGTCACTGCTTAGTTCCTCATTTATTGGCTCATCTGTAACTGCATATGAATGTCTTTACTATGAAATAAAAAACTTTGTTTTTTGTTCCTAAGATACATATACAATCAGATCAAGATGGAAAGTACATATTTTATAGACTTGATATTTTGTGAGACCATAGTAATTTGATATTTTTAGGTCTCAGTTGACAAACACTCTAAACACAACAGAGGAGAATCTACATCATCCATTCAGTTGGAATAAGTAGGCAACTATGTACAGCTTTCTCTGGGTAATTTTTAGGTTAAAGCCTGATGACACCCTAGGAGTGAGGTTTTATTAGCTCTGTCAGAAGCAGACTTACAAAAGGTTAAATAATTTATTCAAAGTTACAGAGCTAAGAAATGGCAGAGTCACTATTCAAACCTAGATGTATTTAACTTCAATCATATGCTATTTCTACTCTATCATTCTATTAACTCCCTAGAAAGTATTTTTGCTTCATGCTCAATGGACTTATTCTTGTTAAAAGAAGCAGTTAATGTAAACACAAAGGGTAAGATAAGAGAGGAAATTGATGTGTATTGAATGGCAAGGACATTCATATTGGTTTTGACCTATTGTTGCCTGTCTAATCTTCACAAAAATCTTAAGATGCCATTACTTTATTTTATAGATCAGGAAACAGGTTCAAAGAGTTAGTTACTTTCACAATATTATATAACTAATAAGTTAGAGACTAAAAACTTGAACCTTATGTGTTTGAACTATAAAGGCTGAGCTCTTTCCACTAATGAGGTGCTGTTTTCACTGATTTTTCAAATGCAAGATGAATGATTTTACACAGAAACTGATACAGAACCAGTGTGTAGAGAACTGAAGTAACATCCTTGCAAATATATCTTCAAGATGTTAGGGAAAAATGTATAGATTTTAGGAAAGGACCAAAACAAGCTTATAGGGTATGTGGTAGATTTTATCCATGTGTCTACAACTGTTTTGTTTCAGTGTGATAGGTGGTGTAAGAATGCTGAAGTTATGCATTACAAGACCAAAGTAGAGAAATAGGAATACTCTAGTGCAGTCACAAAATTTGTAGTAATGATGTGGAAAATGTGTAATTTCTCATTTAGTATTTAGATATACTGAGGATCTTCTGTATTCACGTTACCCTAATTAATCCTTACAATATCTAAGGGAGTCATAAATATCCATAATATTTATGAACGTAAAAGTAAGAGAGAAGGCTGATTTTGAATATCCCATCTACTAAGTTATCAGCTTTGTAACTAGGGCAATATAATCTACTTCTTTGAAGCTCACCTGAAAAACAAAATATTATAAGGATTGGTTCAAATTTTCAGAATGGTAGTTTGGTTATGTGTATCAAAATGCAAAAGATGAATACCAGTGGTGGAAGAAATTCCTAAGAAATTTCCCTAAGAAGTTAAGCATACAAGAGCCAAAAGACAGTGGGTATCAGGGTGAAAATTAACCCAAAGGACATAATCCTACCAACTTTGAAAGTAATTCCTTATCCTTTAAGAAAAAGAATCGTCTGATAGAAAACAGTATAATTTGTTCAAGTTAGGGTTAAGGACAAGGTCACATTGAGAAAACCATCTGTCAACAACAGGAATCAACAGTAATATGAGGGTGAGGGATAAAACTCAAAAGAATTGAATGAGTGGCATGATGGGAAGTTGAAACCTGAGTTTAAAATAGCAGGGGCATTTTTAACAACATGAACACATAATATAAAATGTGGACTTGTTTGCCTTGTTCTGATAAGTTCCTTTGATCCCCAAATCTTCGATGCCTCACACAGATGACAACTTGTGTGTTAGGATATTTTTGGAGGATATTCAGGAAGATGAGTTTGACACTGAACAGAAGAGAAAGAATATAAGCAGAGTGATGATCATTAAACCAAGTCAGTGGAAGCAGGAACTCAACCCACCAGTAATGATGAAAGTAAGAACCCCTTCTGAATATATAGAAATCCTTGAAAAGGCACTGAATTTTCCACAAGTTGTGGAATATAAGTTGAACAAATTATGTCTAGATTTTAAGATGAAAGTTGATACCTGTTGACCTTTGAAATATAGATTATGCACAAGGGTGATAATCATATATTTTAAAACAAAAAAAATCACCAAAACTTCAAATTTTCATTCACTAGGAACTGGTAAAGATACTTATATTCAATTCCATGATATATGTTTATGGACATATTTGACACATTTTTCTTTTACTAAAAAAAAAAGTTAGAATACTGCATTCATCGTTTGATCCCAAGTGAAAATCATTTTACAAATTTATTTACACATGAATGTATATGTATAAACACATGGCAAAAATGTGTTTACTCAAAATTCTAAGTGTTCATCCAGGGTGGGGAATATAAAATATTCAATACAAACTATTCTAATTTATATTTTTCTACATCTTAAAAAAATTATCAACTGCATGCATATTTTGAAAATTTAGTATTATTTTCAAAAGTAAAAAAGCAAAGCTAAAATTTACTTCTAATGGTTGCTAAGCGAGTTGTATGTTTAATAAAATGTAGGACCCAAATACGGCATTCCATTCATTATAGGTGCTCAGTAAGTGTGAATTTGCTTTGCTCCTCTTCTGTGCATGTTTCTTACTCTCAGTTTCATCTTTCTTTTCTGTAAAATGGAAGAAATCAATAGTTAAAACCTGGCAAGTTATCAGAAACTTCTGGGGAAATTAAAGACAAAACAAAGCAAAGCAAAACTTCAGTAATAACAAAGAAAACAAAACAAAACCAAACCCGTTTCCTGGGGCTATATGCCTGGAGATTCTGATTTGGGTAATTATTTAAATAGGAAAAATGTTGACTCTGATGGTTTTTGTAAGATGTCACTCACCTCTAATATTCTAGAATGTATCTATTATATTGCCATCCTATTTGGTACGTCTGATTATTACTTCTACCTAGTTGAACATTGGTGTTAGATTTTATCTGAAGTAGAATGAGAAGGTATTGCAATTTTGAGCAAGGGAATTAGTTGACACTTTTTTTTCACTTTTTTTTTTTTACTCTGAAATATTTCAAACATACAAGAATATAAAATCATATAATGAACACCTATGTATGTAGCAACTTTTTTTTGGTCAAATCTTGATAGATCAGAATCACTGTTAATGAACAGATAGAACACTCTTGATGAAATGGAAGTTCCTGGGTACTCCTATTTTCCTCTCCCAGAAGAAACAACTACTATGAAGTTAGTGTTTATCATTAACATGTATAGTTTCATAATTTTACAACATGATTATATACTAAAAATCTATAGCAGTTGTTTTTATGCCTTAAAACTTTATAATCGAACCATCATGTAATGTTTTATAACCCTTTCCATTTTTTTCATTTTCATTTTTGAAATTTATTTTAGCGTGTATCCCAAGTTCATGCTTTTAAACTGCTGTATAAGAATCTATTATTTGTATTTTTAAAGGAGGCTCCCCAAATGCATCCTCGGCCCCACTCTAATAATTTAATAAATAAAATAATTTGTGAGGCACAGGGAAGATCAAAATATCCTCATCTTTATTACTGATAAAAACTGAATTATAAAGACAGAGCCTAATGTGAGGATCAAATGGTCCTGCTAATTGTCTGTCAGATCTGAAGGCAAATTTGAATCTGTAAAGCACAAATGGACTCAGTTCTTAGACCTGCCCTGCTTGGGGAGAATAATTGAAAGAAAGAAAGAAAACAATCCTTGTGCTAGGACTTCAGATAAATTAGCACCACCTATGGGAGAAATGCTGACTCATGGTTGTCATCAACTACCCTGATAACTTAGCTCATTTCCATGTGGAGGAATAAGAATAGGGTAAAATGCCATTAATATTTCTTACTAGTATCGTTTAATAGCAGAAGTTCTTGATTTTGATTAAGTCTATTTATTTTCAATTTCATAGTTTGTTTTATGTGTCCTAAGAAATCTTTATGTACCCCAAGGTAACAGATAATATTGTATATTCTTGAAAGTTTATATTATTAGATTTTTACATCTAGATCTATAGCCAATTTTTAATGAATTTTTGTTTATAATGAAAGACATTGTAATGAAAGATATTCATTTTTTTCCCATCTGGATATCCAGATGTTCCATCCCACTGTGGAAAACATTCCAATTAGAAGACATTTAGGAGAGAGATAACAACATGGATTGACCTTAAAATTTATGACTAACTCAAATAAGAAAAAAACCAAAATAATACCTTTAGTTTTTAGTATATGACAGGATAAGTTATCTGAATAAATTTCCCAATGGGAAAAATGCTGAATAAAAATATATTTTTAAATGTTTTACTTTAAATACATTGCTGAATTAGCATGCAGAAAATTCTTCAGAAGCCAAAAATAAAGCAAAAGCAGACACTCAGTAAGGCAACTAAACACCAAGGATTAATTTTGCCCTAAGCATTTCAGCTCAGCTCAAGGAATCTTAAATTTCTACACTGATAGCTGAAAAGGAAAAAGGACAAATGATAAGGATTTAAGGTCCTTCTGGGATTAGGATTCTAGCTGGTGACCTCATCATAAAACTAGGGCCTACATGGACAATATATTCAGTATCAGAAGTAAGCCAATTATGCAGAAGATGTAGTGAGAAAAATCATTTTTTCAGATTTAAATGCTACCAAAGGATAACAAAGTCTCCTTGAATATTCATACCCAGAATGCAGTTCTCAAATAACTTTATAACCTCAATTAACACTACCTATGTGGTCTGTGAAAGGTTAGGATTAAAATTCACTTTGGAGTCATTTTGGTTTAGTTTAAAGCCAATTTGCAAAATTAAAGGTGAAATCTATTTAGAGGAACATGGTTTAGGAAGTTTAGGAAGTTCTACAGAAAATGAATAATTTATACTCAAAAATCATAAAACACATAGAAATAAGTCATTGAGTAGAAAACAATGAAAAAGACCAAAGACTATCTGACTCTCAAATATAAAATATTGAAACCATGAGAGATAAATTTACCTAGTCTGTTCAAAGAAATTGAGAAGTATGCAAATATAAGCAAGATAGGAAGATGCAAAAATGCAAAGAAAATTTGAAAAAAAAAAGATTTTAGAAATTTGAAAAAATATAATGGTAAAGTAAAATAACTGATGAAGAACTAGTTAAGTTTAGAGAAAATTGGAAGTTATGCTTGAAGAAATTGTTCATAAAACAAAATAGAAATGGTGATATAAAATTATAAGAACTTAAGAGTTGAAGATGATAAAATAACAAAGTCTAACACACATTTAATTGAAGATCCAGAATGAGATAACATGAAGGAGCAGCTGTATTTGAACAAGCATTGGTTGAAGATTGTGTTAAAAGTCGTCAACTCTTAGACACAGGAAGCCCAGTGAAACTTAGGTAATAAAAATAAAAATAAATTTATTCCTAAAAAAGTGTAGAAAATTTGAAACAAATAAGGCAAGGTCTTAAAAAGAATGGTAATTACATTGATGAACAACTTTTAAAAAAAATTTTTGTTTAATGTTTGTTTATTTTTGAGAGAGAGAGTGTGTGAGCAGATGAGGGACAGAGAGAGAGGGAGACACAGAATCTGAAGCAGACTCAAGGCTCTGAGCTGTCAACACAGAGCCTCATGCAGGGCTCAAACCCACAAACTGCAAGATCATGACTTGAGCTGAAGTCGGGCGCTTAACCAACTGAGCCACTCAGGTGCCCCGATGACCAACTTCTTAATAGCCACCAGTGAAAGCCAAGATTCTCACTAAAGCAATTGTAAATGAGATGTTCAAGCATACAGAAAAATCCCAAATAGTGTACTGGAATTAAAATAAAAAATTCTGAAGATATTGATAAATAGGTAATTTTATTATAAAATAACAGTAATACTGCTTTATTGAAAAGAATGTCTTTTCCCTATTGTTTATTCTTGCGTCCTTTGTCACAGATTAGTTGACCATATAATTATTTTGGGAGTCTCTATTCTGTTCGCTTGATCTATGTGTCTACTTTCATGTCAGTACAATACTGATTTTTATGACATTTTGACAATATTAATGTTTCCAATCCATGAGCATGGAATATCGTTCCATTTCTTAGTGTCATCTTCACTTTCTTTCATAAGTGTTCTATAGTTTTTGGAGTATAGGTATTTTACCACTTTAGTTTATCCTTAAATATTTTATTCTTTTTGATACAATTACATCTGCAAATAGTGACAGTTTCATTTTTTTCTGGACCAATATGGATGCCTCTTATTTCTTTTTCTTTTCTTACTGCTGTGGCTAGGACTTCTAGTAATATGTTGAATAAAAGTAACAAGAGTAGACATCCTTGTCTCAGTTTTCACCATTGAGGATGATGTTCACTGTGGGTTTTCACATATGGCCTTTATTATGTTGAGGAATTCCCTCTAACCCCATTTTGTTGAGAGTTTTTATCATGAATGGATGTTGAATCTTGTCAAAAGCTTTTTTCACATTTATTGAGGTGATCATATGATTTTTACTCTTCTTTTGTTGATATGTATGACATTGATTTGTGAATATTGATCCATCCTTGGAATACATCCTCCCTAATTGTGGCGAATGATCTTTTTAATATATTGTTGTGTATGGCTTGCTAATATCTTATTGAAGATTTTTATATCTATGTTCATCAAGGAGATTGACCTGTAGCTTTTTGTTGTTGTTGTGTCTTTGTCTGGTTTTAATATCAGGCTAATATTGGCATTGTAGAATGTATGTGGAAGATTTCCTTCCTCTTCTATTTTTATGGAATAGTTCGAGAAGAATAGGTTTTAACTCTTCCGTAAATGTCTGATAAAATTCCCCTGTGAATCCATCTATTCCTGGACTTTTATTTTTTGGTAGTTTTAAATTACTGATCCATTTCTTTATTTGTAATCAGTCTGTTAAGATTTTCTATTTCTTTCTTGTTCAGTTTTAGAAGATTGTATGTTTCTAGAAATTTATCAATTTCTTCTAGGTTGTCCAGTTTTTTGGCATATAATTTTTCATAGTATTTTCTTATAGTCCTTTGTATTTCTGTGATGTCAGTTGTTACTTCTCTCTTGTTTCTCTTTTTTTCTTGATGAGTCCTTGTAAGGGTTTGTCAACTTTATTTTTTCAAGGAACCAGCTCTTGGTTTCATTGATTTTTCTCTATTTTTAAAGTCTCTATTACATTTATTTCTGTTCTGAACTTTATGACTTCCTTTATCCTACTCACCTGGGCTTTGTTTGTTCTTCATTTTCTAGTTCCTTTAGGTGTGAGGTTAGGTTATTTATTTGAGGTTCTTCTTGTTTCTTGAGGTAGACCTATATCACTGTATCCTTCCCTCTTAGAACTGCTTTTGCTGTGTCTCAAAGATTTGGGGCCACTGTGTTTTCATTTTCATTTATCTCCTTGCATTTTTTAGTTTCTTTTTTGACTGCTTTATTGACCCATTGGTTGTTTAGTGTCATGTTGTTTAGTCTCCATATGGTTGTATTTTTCCAGCTTTTTTTCCTTGTGATTTATTTCTAGTTTAATACTGTTGTGATTGAAAAAGATGCATGGTATGATTTCAGTCTTCTTAAATTTATTGAAGCCTTTTTATGATCTAATATATGATATATTCTCAAGAATGTCCCATGTGCTCTTGTGGTCTAATGAGTCATTCAAAGACATTGTTTCCTTATTGATTTTCTGTCTGGATGATCTATCCATTGATGTAAGTGGGGTGTTAAAGTCTCCTTCTATCATTGTATTACTATCAATTTCTTTATGTCCATTAATATTTGCTTTATTAGTTGCTCCAGTTTGCTCATTATTTTCAAATATACATGGAACTTTTGAAAATTGTGTTTATTCATTAAGATAGCATCAACAAATTTTAAAATATTAATATCACACAGACCTTATTTTCTGATCTCAGTATACTTTAGAAATCAATGACCACAGAAATCAAAAAGCAAAATTAGAAAAATTCTAAACGTTTGGAAATTTTTAAAACATAAACAACTCAAGGGAAGTTAAGATACATTATAACTAAATGAAAATGAGAATTTTATGTACCAGAACCTAGTAAAAATATTGATAAAGAGAAGTTTATTACTTTAAACACTGTATCACTTGCTTCTTTTGTGGCTTAAGAATAATATCTTTGTTTCCACTTAAATTTCAAAAACAGGGAAAGATATACAATGTACTACATAAACATGTTTGCCCAAGTATATAAATAAAAGTAATGGAATTATTAGTATAAACCTCAAAGTAGTGGTTCCCTTGTTGAGGGGAAGATGGATAAATTGAAGAGGTATGTAAGGACTTCTTTAAACTATACATAGATGTTTACATATTCAATAATTTATAACACATTGCATAGATAGAAAGAACTTACAGAAGAAAATCAGGGATGGAAATTTGAAACAAGTACACAGAGCAGCTATATATACTAATTCTTTCTCCCTCCTCCTTTTTTCTCCCTCCTTACCCCCATTTATACACACAAACACATGTCCAAGGAAACATCCCAAACACGTCAGAGTATCTGTTTTCAGTAGAGCTGAGAAGAAAATAAATTGAAATTAAACCACAAGCAGTGGAAGCAAAGACCACTAATTATATTATGCCATAAAGTGAGGAATATGTGTAATTGAACCCTCAACCCCTGTGATTCAGCAAACTATAAGGAAAACAAAAAACTCAAAATAGAAAGAAATAAGAATTTAAGAAATTTACTTTACAATGAGGACTTGCAAGACCACCCTATTGAAATTGCAGTTGAAGTCATCTATCAGCTGCTGTCCTCTATTCACCTAATTCCATTTCCCACCATTTCCTGTTGTTGTTGTTGTGGTGGTGGTGGTGGTGGTGGTGAGTTTTTCTTACTGAGAGCCTTGAAAAGTACCTGCACATAATACACAATAAATAGTACTTTGTACAAAGCAAGCACTTAAATTGTTTTTGAGTGAATGGAAAATTCCCTTTTATTATTTGATTATGAAGTAGAGTAGGGTGAGTAGGAATGATAGAGATCCAGGACTGACTTTTTAAAATAAATATTGGAAACACTAATTCTTAAGTGCTCATGGGAAGGATCCTCTAGAGGGAGAGGGTGAAGAATCATGAATTAGAGATTAGCGATGAAGTGAGTTCCCTGAGATGACAGAGGTGGTGGGACCTTGTTCACATGGGAAAGAGTTGGCCTTTGAATAGAGAAGGGAAACTTCCTTTAATTTAAGAGAAGAAAAAAAATGAAGATATGTGAAGGTAAATAGATTGAACTGCTGTGAGATTGAAGGGCAGGAAGGGGAAAGGGAGAAATTGCCAATTATATCCTGAAAATGTAATATTTTCATGGTGGAGCTAAGATCTAATGCCTGATTGTGGCCCTTGAGTAAATTTTGTAAACTGCTACAGAAAGAAGAACCAAAAACAAAAACAAAAAAAGAAACAGAAAAACCCAAAACATGTTTCTTTAAGGAGTCTTTCCAACAGGAGAAAACGGAGTATCATTCTCTAGAGTCAAGAAAAGAATAGTGCATGAGCTAATTCATCTACCTGGTGCTGAGAATTTGTTCCTTGGGGAAGTCAAACCTAATTATGGTGGTGTCAATCTAGAGTTGGTCTGGAATTCATTCTTCCTATGGAAGTGATGATGTGTTACCCACAGAAACAGCAAGAACGTCATTATCAAGTGTGTACCTCAAATAGTTCAGCCTCAAACTCTGGATTTCTTCAATTACCACCCAATAAGACAAAACGTAATGAACGTTAGAAAATCTATTTTCATCTTTAATGATATATTTCAATGAGTTTTGAAATTTGAAAATTTTATCATAATGATCCTTCATGTTAATCATTTCAATTTTTTAAGATGGAATTTAGATTTTTAGTTGACCAAATTCCAAGTAAGTTTCTTGTTAAAAATTTCAAACAATAATTCAGTTCTTTAAAAAAAATTAAAGAAAGTGGTTTAATTTGTAGAAGCTCTGAAATTTTCTTTAGAAAAGAGGTTTTTGAAAGAAGCCATTTATGGGACAGATAGTTCCTCATGAATGTAACTCTTCAGCTGAGAGATTAGAGAGCCCCTCCCCAATCTTGGAAAACAAGTATGGAAGAGCCCTAAGGAGAAAAGGTAAGAGGAAGGCTAAAGAAGAGACATCTACAAAAGCCTACCCTCAGGGAAAGAGATAATTCAAAGTACAAATCCATCCAAAAGAAATGTCTAAAATTACTGTTTAATTTTTTTCATTCCAGAGGTGTTAGAACTCAGCAACAATTTGAAAATCTTTGTGTTGCTGGGTATGGAGTATGAGTGTGGAACAAAACTGTATGCTTTAAAATATGCACACAATATTTCAGAAATTATCACTCTATATGGGAGTAAACATTATAAATTATTGGATTAAATTTAAAGCAAGAGAAAGTAATTATACATTTTTCTCAGGTCCTTATATACTATATTTTAAAAAGTTTTCCTTCAATTTTTTATTAATAAACTGATTTATGAGGAAAAGAATAAGAATGAATAAAATATTTTTGTTCTAAGCATTTTGGCTCTTCTGGGTACTGAGTACCATATGTTCTTATACTTTTGATCTACCTTGTCAATATAGAACTAGTAGGACTCAATGGATTTCCTTGCTTCCTGATGTTTTGAGTTTTTGAGTTGCTCAATATCAGTAAAATTGCATACTCAAGCAAGGCTAATTGTATCATGTTCATATACTTCAGTTGGTTCATAGCTGATATTCATTTTGATTCATTTATAATTGTGAAAAAGCATAGATGTAAGAGACTTAATATATAGATAATGGCCAAATCACATATAAAAATAGAACTATGATCCACAAACTTCAGTAATTAGCCCAGGAAACCAATCCATTCTCTATTGTAACCAGCCCACCTATAAGTCAGACTTGTAGAATATTGAATTGCTATCCATAGCTACTGGTCCACAAGGCCAAGCAATAACCCTTGCAACGATCAGCCCCAAATGGTCAGGACTTGATTAATAACTGACTTAATTTCCCTAATTTTTGCCCCTACTCTCAACTTAGGACCAACCTGAAAAAGCCAAATACACATTCCTAACCAATCACATAGGATATCCCATTTCTAATTAGCCTGCCTCCAGCTTCCCTATGTCATCAAACCCCAGTGAGGGCATATCTGAAGGCTTCCCTTTTTTCCAGTATAAAGTTTTCTCTGTACCTGCCTTTCATTCTCTGCCAAGACTTCAATGATAGTAGCTTCAAAAGGGCCTCTATACCTCAGTCTATCAGCAGATAGATTCCCCTTCATGCCTAGTTAACTGCTACTCACACTTCAGATCTTAGGCCCATGGCCCCTTCTACAGTATTTCAACTAGGTCAAATCAATATAAGACAGATTCTTCTAGCACCAAGTACTTCTTTGGGCATATTAGAATTGTTTGAATCAAATTACTACCACTTTCTCTTACTATATTTTAAGGTTCCCGAGTCTGGTTACTATACAATTTGCCCATCACTGTGTTCTGAGATCATAGCCTCCAGGTAGTAGGTGCTTGATAAATGCCAACTTGACAAATGAAATAGTGATTCCTATACTACTCTTTGTAAAAGAAATACATGACTTAATAATGGGGCCTGGGAATGATTGACCTCAAGAGGCTCTTATCTTTCTGAATCATTCACCTTTTACATAGGACTTAGGAGTTTAAGTCCTCTATATACTGTCCCATTGAAAATTACCCCCACTGCCTCCCCTTGTTCCCCTTGAATGTCCTCATCTTTTCTTAGGTATTTGACAAACTCTTTATTTCTTTTAAGACTCTGGTATAAATGACACTTCTTCAAACATCTTTGATGACTCAAGACTGGTTGCTGTCCTTTGTGGTCCCTCACCTTGTCCATATTTCCTGTGTGTTTTGCTATAATTATCTATTTATATCCTCTCCCCTTCAGTCCTGAACTCCTCAAAATAAAAACCTGTACATCCTTCCAAAAAGAAGGCCCTATGTACTTGTTGAATAAATTACTGAGCCATAGCAATTGATTAGTTTTTACTGTGTGCTAACCAAGTACTAACAGATCATAATCTTATTTCATTTATCTTCACAATAACCCTGTGAATTAAATAGTATTATCTTCCTTTTGTAGATGAGAAAGATTGAGTCTGAGGTAAGTGAGTATCTTGTTGAAGATCACACACCAAGTGCATAGCAAAGGTAGACTCTGAATTCAGACATGTCATACTTCAAATTGCATAATCTGAACTTCATACTATATTAAATATAGATTCTATGATCAGTTATCTAAAGTGTTAGTCTTGTCTAATTTTCTTTTTACCATGTAATATAGTTTCCATCTATCCCCTAAATTCTCCTTTCATTGTCTAATACCCTGTTTAGGGAGCACTCATAAATTCATGAACTAAAATGTTTAATCCAATATCATTCTCCATATTATACATTAAAAATATTGCTTAAAATACAATTATTTGGAAAGCTTCACTCTTCTCTAAAATATAAAATGCCATTCCTTAAAAATTCCACTTCCTAAAGAAATGTATTCATGTTTAAAATGTATATATTAATCACTTAATGGTAATCTTTACTTGTTATATTCTTGTTGATTTTTTTTAGAAAGTAAAAGTTCCTAGATAATAAATCATTCTCAGATTTCTTTGCCTAACTTCTATATATAAATGGGTTTCTAGATGGTTCTATGATGAATTAATGCCTTATAGGTGATTTAACATCATAGAACATCAAAGTTCATTGTTGACATTAATGTGATGAAATAAAAAGCGGCAATGTTTGAACTGTTCTCAGTGTGCTATTTGCAAAATGTAAAATACTCATTAAATGTAACCCAGAGTTTATAAATTGATTTATGTCAACACATGAACTAAACACTACCATTTACTGTAACATGCTTTTTATTAAACACATCATGAGATCAAAATGGCAGTTAGAACAGCTTATTCTTTCATATTAAGTGGAGGTATGAAGCTGTTGCCTGTATTTAAGAAGGTAATAACAGTCATTTTGCATTTCTTTTCAAAGCACAATACATCAGCTAGAGCTCAACTAGTATTTCCTACTAAAAAAGACCTCAATATGAAGAGGCAAGAAGCAAGGAAGTAAATTACATTTCTTGGGCTTCTTTGTCCTAAGTAAAATGAGAACCATGTAGATTTTCCTCCTCAAATCTTGGAATATCTAACTTACACTTTAACTCTTTTTCCCAATTACTCGCTTTCTTAGCATAGACTACTTTTTTCATTTATGAGTTTTTAAACATCTAGTAAAAGCTATAAAGACATAGTTTATATAACCCTTAAAGAAAAATAGTTTGGCTGCTAAATATAATCCTAGTTTATTCAAAGATATGAATGCTAGACAAAAGTAGCTTGATGATATTTTCCCTTTATTCTGCTCACCCCCACCCCATCCTTCAATTTTTCTCCATGATTAGAAACAGTCAAAGACCAAGTATCTGCATAGGTGCAATATATGACATTTGGCACATACTATATGCTTTCAAAGAATGAGATGTTATTTGGTTCTCTATTTGATACTACCCTTAAGTAAACTACCATGATAATGACTGTGACTCTCTGCCCAATGTTCATGTTTTAACACTTTCATTGTTGGAGGGAATAAAAAAGAAAAATAGAGAATGGAGGGATAAAAGGAAGTGGAATAAGAAAACACCTGAGTCAAAGATTTTCACTGGGGACATGTTAATCAAGACAGTAGTGTTTTGTTTGACCCAAGCAGTGCTTTTTGACTTTTAAAACACAAAAATTTCATATCCCTAATTTCACTGAATCTAAGACACATCCTGATTTCAGAGTTGTTGAAATGTGAAAAAAATATATTCTAGAAACAATGAAATACGGTAAATATCTGGCCTTCTGGCTTCTTTCAGCAAATTAAAATATTTGATTATACTAGCTCTGTGAATCCACGTGGTAACAATAGCTTCTGTCAAGTAGTGGGTGCTCCATTTGGTTTCCTTTCCCTTCCTCCTTCCTTGTCCTGTCATTAATCCACACATCCTAGGCTTCAGGGAGACATTGGTTAATAAACAGGTAACATTCCTGCCTTTGAAGAGCTTACTTTTCAACTAGAAAAGACAAGCTTTAAATGAATAAATCAGTCCTGTGATCATTTCAAATGTGGAAAGTGCTAGAAAGAAATTGAAATCAGGACATGGAATATAGGGTGATTTTGGAGGTCTGGGTATTATTTTCAGTGATGTGAGAAGACCTCCTTGAAAAGGGGAACTTTGACCAAAGCCATCAGTGATGAAAAGGAGCCAGTCCTATAAAGGCCTTCTCCTACCTTTCTGACTCATCTTTTCTTGTGCTGTTGGTTTGTTTTGTCTTCCTTAGAAGACCCTTTCTTTGTACTGACTTGTTAATATCTTCAGGACTTTATCTTGATTCTGTTTTCATTTATTTTTTGATGATTTTATCAAAGATTTAACTATGACTTAACCCTTTAAGGATTCTAGTATTTTTATCTTAAATCCAATGCTCTATCCCAAGCTCTAGAACTATTTTGTTTTACTCCCTAGAAACACCCAATCTCCACCTGGAAAGTTCACAAGTACCACACATTCTAAGAAGATACAAAGTAAATTACTTATTTAGTTCATCCTTAAGTTTCTCCTTCTACTGAATTACAGTAATGATTATATTGTATGTATTATTTTATTTTAACACTTTTATTCTATGTGCCTGAAACTATTCCAAATATTTTACAAATATTGTACAAGACTGTATATTCATTGAAACAAGGAACTATGTTTTTTTTCATATATCTTCTGTTCTTTGCATATAAAGGACACACAATAATGCTTGGTAAGAAAAAAAAAAGAATCAGTAAGTAAATACAATGAATGTAGAGAGTTAGTTACTGAGAAGAATGAAAAATGTTGCTGATCAGACACATGATAGCCAGGCAGCAATGAGGGTCCAGTCATGTTGGTGCTCTGAATTTGTAGAAGTTCCAATTTGTATAGTTGCATTCTGTTCTCTATGTCTGTGCATAGGAAAAAATAACAAAGGGGGTTCCTGGGTGGCTCAATTTGTTGAGTGTCTGACTCTTAATTTCAGCCCAAGTCATGATCCTAGGGTTGTGAGATTGAGCCCTGCATTGGGCTCTTCACTGAGTGTGGAGCCTGCTTGGGATTCTCTCTCTCCCTCTGACCCTCCCACACACACGGTCCCTCTCTCTCTAAAATGTATTTAAAAACGAATAACAAGGAATGTAGCATTGATTTGAAGTTAAATTTTGTAAAGTGTATGTAGTGGAAAGATAATAGCACATGGGAATAAAGGGAGCTGGACAAAGTGGAGGTCAGGTCATAATTCTTGGGTCCAAGCAGAATGGGAAGGAAACATCAAAATGATTGATAAAGGGGAAATAGAGAAATAAAAGTAATTAAGATAAATAAAAACTAAGACTATGAGATCAGAATAGGATTGGGAGAATAAAAGAAATGCAAAACATGTGTAAGCACGTGCACACACACACACACACACACACACACATTTTTTATTGTATAGTTGTTCTTGACCACAACCTGGATCACTGGAGTTTAATCTTTCTCTAGAGAAATTACTACCCTATTCTGCATGGCAAGATCCAAAGGATGGTTTGGAGAGAAGAATGGAGGTGAAACTCTATAGAATAGCACCATCCATAAGAAATGTAATATGAGTCACATATCTAATTTTAATTTTCTACCACATTTTAAGAAGTAATAAACAGATGAAAATTTCTAATATACTTTATTTAACACAATATATCCAAAATATTTCATATATATTCAACATATAACAATATATACCATATATAACCATAATGAGGCATTTTACCTTCCTTTGCAATCAGGAGTGCATTTTACACTTAGCACACCTCAATTCGAGCTAGCCATGTTTCTAATGCTCAATAGCGATCGATATGTGACTAGTGGCTACCATATTGGACAGAGTATATCTAGAACTAAGGAGGTCAGGGAATGGTGGTTTGGGAATGAGATACGTTCACCATATGGTTGCTAAAATTTCCCCGAATCTTGATGAAATTTAGGTATCACACAAGAAGATTGAATCAATTTCCAAAGATTTTGATAATCTGAAGGAAAGGAGAAGATTAAAAAACTTATGTATGCCTCCTGGTTATTTAGAGGATTAAAAGGACTTTGTTTCTACCTGTATCATTTATCTTCAAGACATTTATATCAATAGAGGAGTATGAGAACATATAGGGAATTTTCTACAGGTTTTTCATGGTGTTCTTTGGGAACTAAAGATGACAACTGTCATTTCACTTAGGTCTAACTACTTCAAAGTTATAAATTTACCTTTTGTTGTAAGGAAAACATTACAGAGAAACTTCAACTTTTAATTTTTAAAAATAGTCTCTAAGCATTTACACCTATCTGAAGGGTTGTGCCACTGCCGTCACAGAAAAGCCCCCTGGAAAGGTGTGACTTTGAAACACAAATGTCAAGTGAGTAAGACACTCAAAAAGCTTCCTCTTTCATACGTGTCAAACATCAGTCAATGTGTTGCCATTTTTGGGGGAGAAAAATGCTAAGTGTTTTTAAAATTGGTTCTTAATATATAATTATATCTACTCATTATCTTCCATTAAAAAAGTAATAGGCCAAGTTCTTTCAGTACAGAATTTCAAGTGACTCTAGAAAATGAAAATGAGTTTCTGCTTCCTTTAAACTACAATTATGATGCCATATTTTAAAAATATCCTGATCTTGATAATGCTATCAACTGAGAGTCACCTTCAAAAAAGACTTTAGAATATTTGGATGCCGCCTATGAGGGTTTTCATGACCATGTTGTTCATCATTGTATCTCTGAACCCAATAATCAATTCTTGGCTATGTGATATAAAAGGGAACTAAACATTTCCAAAGCCATTTTTTAGACAACTGGATCAGTGCATTAACCCAATTTAAGAAAAGTATGCTAATTATAAAAGCAAAGATGGGCCCATTTAAATTGTTTTTCTTCTCAAAATCCATTCACTGCTGAACCACTTCATTGCCTATTGACACCAAAAAGAAGACAAAGCAAAAGCAAAACAGAAACAATAAACATTAAGACAGATTTTTGGGAACATTAAGCAGTTACTGGCTTCTGGTTTTGTGCTAGTACATTATGATAAATATAAACTATTATTTCTCACTGCTGGTATTTCACCTTATGGTGTTGCATCTGTGTTTAGCCAAAAAATGCCAGATGGCATTGAGAAACCAATTGCTCACTATGCAAGAACAATGACATATACATTACACATAAACTGACAAAGTTCCAGCAGCTATCAAGAGAGCCAAAAATCCCTCCAACCACTCTTGTCAGGCTTTTACAATTAATGGAGTACAGACTCCTTGGAATATTCTTTGGAGATTTTTCTGTAAGGATAATCATACATGCTTAATTATGTAATTTTGGATGCAGCTTTGAACTTTTCTGCCACCCACATCCAAGCTTAGAAGACTATAATTTCAAAAGCTTTGTTAAATCACCAGCTATTGGCTTCTGATTATGTTGTCCTTCTCCCATCATTTGGTAGAAAATATAATCTTTCCACGCCACTTCATGATGAAGAAGTGACCAGTGGAACAACTACCCAACATATCAAGGATGTTACAATTTTTCAACTCATAATTGACGTTTCTTGGGAAATCTTTTTTTTCTGTTATAAGAAATTATTTTTATGTTAGGTTGGATTGGTTCAAACAACCTATTTAGAAGCTCTTTGCATTAAAAAATTATTAAGTCTGAGGACACAGAATAAGTTATAAGTGATGTAAATGTTTGTAATATATGCCACATGAAGACCCTGAATAAAGGAATATTGGTCAACAACTTGGACTTTTCCTAGATTATTCTAAAGGACAAACTATTATCATAGATACCTTTTATCATACGTTGTAAACCGGACAGTAACAACCACAGGTGCATACTAATTATATAGAGCACATGGGTTATCAGACAACCTTATTTGGGGAAATGGCCTTGCATTTATTAAGTTGAATTTAAAGAATTTTTCAAAGATTTCTGGTCATGGTGGTACTATGAATTTATGCTCCCTGTCCCAAAACAAACATCTGGCAATGATAGATAAAATGAGACCCCAAACAAGAAGATATATCTGTATTTTAAGCTAAAGTCTTTGTGACTTAGAAAAAGAACAGAAACAAGCTGCATGGAGGATGAAGCCATGGGCCTGCTGGACCTTGGGTCTTAGGAGACTGGTCGTTGGATTTCTAAGGGAAACAAGGACAAAAATCACCACATGCAGATTGGTGACTTGAATCCAAGCTTATGAAACAAACAAACCAAAACTGGGGTGGGGGTAGGAATTTCCTACCCTTGAAGATATAGAAGAAGTATGTGACTGTTGCCTGGGGCTGTGGCTCTTGAAAGCTTAGAGAATGAGCAGAAGTAGCTAAACAAGCAGCACCTGGCCAAACCACCGGCTGATTCAGTGACTAACTTTGCAGTTTCTCTAATGTCACCATGGGATAAAAATCCACCTGTGGGCACAGAGGGGGAGGATGTGGAGAAAGGGAATGGTAGGTAGTTTCCACTATTATGAGCCTCAACATGAATCTTCCAATCACATACACAAAATGTAACATTAAGAAAGAGAAGCAACAAAATAAAGTTATATTCACTATTGGAAAAATGCAAATAATATAGAATCTTAAAATGACTTAACTATATATTAACAATCCTCAAACGGGGAAAGATAGAAAATTAACCATAAAAATAAATTATAAAATACAAACAGTTATAAATTAAGGTCAAACCAATATGAAAAATAACCAGTTAGCAATCCTTGAAATGAAAAATACAGCCCCTGGATTGAAGAGTTCAATAGATAGGAATTCTAGACTGCATCTAATCACAGAAACAATGCGATAGTACCTAAAATTCAGCCTAAATGAAGCACAGAGAGATGAGAAACACAAGAAAATATGAGAAATGATAGATGGAAAACCTCCAATGTATTTCTAATAATAGTTCTAGAAGTAGAGGATATGGGAAATTATGAAGAAACTGTCAAAAATATCATGGCTGAGAATTTCCAGAACTGGAGGAAAAATCTCAGAACTTCTCAGGCTGAAATAGTACAGAAAGAGTAGGGAAGAATGAATAAAATCTACATCCATGGGATATATCATAATGAAATTGCAGAACATCAAACATAAAGAGATAATCTTGAAAGTTACCATAGAGAAAAGACAGGTGGCCTGCAAAGGGTCAACAACTAGACTGACAGAAGATTTCTTACCAGCCAAAATATATTTCAAAAGTAGTCTGCAGTCAAAGTGTTGTTATTATTATTACCATTATTATTAGTGACTTAATTTTTTAAAGAACAGTTTAGATTTACAACAACATCAAGAAGGAAGTGCAGAAACTTCCCATTTACTCCTTGCACCATTATCAACATCATTCAACATCATATTTTTTTTTTTTACCAAGAATGAACCTACATTGACCCATCATAATTACCCAATATCCATTATTTTCCTTAGGGTGGCTTCTTTCACTTAGGATGTATTTAAGTTTCTCCATGTCTTTTCATGGTTTCATAGTTAATTTCTTTTTGGCAGTGGGTAATATTCCATTGTCTGGATTCACCAAAGTTTAATTCTCCATTCACCTACTGATGGACATCTTGGTTGTTTCCAAGTTTCAATAATTATGAATGAAGCTGTTACAAATATATCATTGTGCAGATTTTTGTGTGAACATAAGTTTTCAATTCCTTTGGGCAAATATCATGGAATGTAATTGTGATATCATATGGTAAGAGTACATTATGTTTTGCAAGAAACTATCAAACTGCCTTTCAAGTGGCTGAACCATTTTGCATCCAATCACTGCCAGTATTTGGTGGTGTCAGTGTTCAGGATGTAGGCTATTCTAATAGGTGCACATTGGTATCTGGTTGCTTTGATTTTATTTCATTTGTTTTAGTTTTTTTAATGTTTGTTTATTTTTGAGACAGACTGAGCATGGGAGGGGGAGGGGCAGAGAGACAGGGAGACACAGAACCCGAAGCAGGCTCCCGGCGTTGTCAGCATAGAGCCTGACGAGGGGCTTGAACTCACAGACTGTGAGATCGTGACCTGAGCCGAAGTCAGACGCTTAACCGACTGAGCCACCCAGGTGCCCCTGATTTGTATTTCTATGATTATATATGTTGTGAAACATCTTTTCAGATGCTTATTTGTCAGTTGTATATACATCATCTTTAGTGAGGTGTCTATTAAGGTCTTTAGCCCATTATAAAAAAAATTGAGTTATTATTGTTTTAAGAGTTCTTTGTATATTTTGAACAAGAATCCTTTGTCGGATGTGTCTTTTGTAAATATTTTCTCCAAGTCTTGGCTTGTCTGTTCATTCTGCTAGTATTGTCTTTCACATAACAGACGTTTTAAATTTTAATGAGATCCAACTCATAAATCATTTCTTTCATGGATCATGTCTTTGGTGTTGTGTCAAAAAGGCATCACCACACACTGAGTCATCTAGATTTTCTCATATGTTACCTTCTGGAAGTTTTAGTTTTTGCATTTTACATTTATTTCTGAGGGCTACTTTGAGTTAATTTTTGTGACGAGTGTAAGGTCTTTGTCTAGGATCTTTTTTTCCCCACTTTGGGATGTCCCATTCTTCCAGCACCATTTGTTAAAGAGACTTTGTTCCATTGTATTGCCTTTGTTTCTGTGTCAAAGATAAGTTGTCTATAGGCATGAGGGTATATTTCTGGGCTCTCCATATCATTCCATTTATCTATTTGTCTTTTATATTACAAATATTACACTGTCTTGATTATCATAGATTTAGCATAAGTTTTGAAGTCATATAGTTTGAGTCCTCCAACTTTATTTTTCACCTTCAATATTATGTTTGCTCTTCCGGGTCTTTTTCCTTTCCTTATAAACTTTAGAATCCGTTTACTGATACCTATAAAGTAACTTGCTGTGATTTTTAATGAGATTGCATTGACTCTATAGACTGAGGTGGAAAGAACTGACATCTTGACAGTATTTTTTTTTTCTGTCAATGAACATGAAATCTCTATTTAGTTCTTTGATTTTGGTTTTCAGTTTTCCTCATATAGGTTGGCTACATATTTTGTTGGGATTAGGCCTAAGTGTTTAATTTTTTTGGGAGCTACTATAAATAGTATTATGGGTTTTTTTCCAGCTTTATTGAGATAGAATTGACATATAACATTATATAAGTTTAAGGTCTAAAATATGTTGATTTAATACACCTATATATTGCAAAATGATTACCACATAGCATTAGCTAACATCTCCACCCTGTCACATAATTACTATTTTTTTTTGTGATGAGAACATTTAATATCTGTCCTTTTAGCAACTTTCAAGTATATATTACAATATTAGCTATAATCACCATGCTGTACATTAGATCCCTAGAACTTGTTAATCTTATCATTGGAAGTTTATATCCTTTGACCAGCATCTCCCTAGTTTTCCCACCCCCTTGTCCCTGGTAACTACCACTCTACTGTGTTTCTGAGAGTTTGACTTTTTTGGATTCCACATATAAGTGGTATCATACAGTATCTACCTCTGTCTGACTTATTTCACTTAGCATAATGTCTTCAAGATTCATGAAAGTTAGTTGCAAATGGGAGGATCTTCTTTATCCGTTCATCTGTTCATGGATCTTTAAGTTGTTCTCATATCTTGACTATAGAGAATATTGCTGCAATGTGGGTGTGAAGATATTTCTCCAAGATCCTGTTTTCATTCACTTTGAATATATACTTAAAAGTGGGATTGCTGCATCATATTATAATTCTATTTTTAATTTCAAATTCCATGTATTCATTGTTGATATACAGGTGAGTAATTTTTTTAAAGTTTATTTAGTATGAGAGAGACAGACACAGCATGAGTGGTGGTGGGGGGGGCGGGGCAGAGAGAGCGGGAGACAGAGAATCTCAAGCAGTCTCCACACTGTCAGTGTGGAGCCCAATGTGGGGCTCAAAGCCATGAAACTGAGATTACATCTTGAGCAGAAACCAAAAGTCGGATCCTTAACAGATTGAACCACTGCAGGCACTGCAGGAGTAATTTTTGTATATTAAACTTGTATCCTGCAACCTTACTATAATCATTTTTTAGTTCAGGGTGGGGAGGGGTTGTTTTTGTTTTTTTGTAGATTCATTAATTTTATACATAGATAATCATGTCATATGTAAACAAAAGCAGTTTTATGTCTTCCTTCTCAATCTGTATACCTTTTATTCCTACAATAACAAGGATCTCTAGTACAGTGTTTAAAATGGAGTGGTGAGAGAAGACGTCGTTGCCTTCTTCTTGATCTTAGCAGGAAAGTATCAAGTTTCCTACTATTAGGTATGTTATTAGCTGTAGGTTTTTGTTTTTTGTTTGTTTGGGTTTTTGGACAGTCTTTATCAAATTGAGAAAGTACCCGCTTTATTCCCTTTATTCCTGCTCAACTGAGAGGTGTGTTTTTTTTTTCTAATTTTTTAATCATGAATGGGTGTTGGAATTTTCAAAGACTTTTTCTTTCTCTCTTGATAAAATCATGTGATTTCCCCTTTTTAGTCTGTTTTGTGATGGATTATATTGATTGACTACGAATGTTGATTCAGCCTGGCATACTGGGATAAATCCCACCTGATTGTGATAAATAAATGTTTTTATACTTTTTAAAAATTAAGTTTGCCAATATTTTGTTAAGAATTTTTCATATCTATGTTCTGGAGATATATAGGTCTGTAGTTTTCTTGTAATGTCTTTGGTTTTGCTTTAGGATGATGCTGACCTCATAGAATATGTTAGGAAGTATCCTATCTACTTTTACTTTTGAAAGAGATTGAAGAGAATTTATATAATTTCTTCCTTAAATGTTTTGTAGAATTCACCCATCTGAGCCTGGTACTTTCTGTTTTGAAAGATTATTAATTATTGATTCAGTTTTAATAGATATAGCTCTATGCAGATATTTCTTCTTGTGTGAATTTTTGCTTTTAAGGATTATATCTTTTAAGAAATTAATCCATTTCATCTAGGTTATCAAATTTGTGGGGAAAGAGTTCTTCATAGTGTTCCTGTATTGACCTTTTGATATCCAAGGGGTCTGTAGTAATGTCCCCTCTTCCATTTCTGACATTAGTAATTTTTGTCCTTTCTTTTGTTTTTTTTTTCCCCTTAGCTTGGCTAATCAATTTTATTGATCTTTTCAAAGAACATTTTGGTTTTGTTGCTTTTTCTCTATTGATTTCCTGTTTTTAATTTTATTGATTTCTTCCCTAATTCTTATTATTTATTTTCTTTTGCTTACTTTGGATTTAATTTGCTCTTATTTTCTAGTTTTCATATGTGAAAACTTAGATTATTAGATCTTTCCTCTTTCCTAATACATGCATTCAGTGTTATAAATTTCCTCCTAAGCACTGCTTTCACAGCATGCTACAAACTTTGATAAGTTGTGTTTTCATTTTCATTTAGTTCAAAATATTTTTGAATTTCATCTTTAATCTATGTGTTCTTTAGACATATGTGGTTTAATCTCTATGTATTTTGGAATTTTTCAGTTATCTATCTTTGTTATTGATTTGTGCTTTAATTCCACTGTGGTCTGTGAGCAGACATTGTGTGACTTCTATTCTTTTCAACTTCTTAAAGCATTTTTCTTTGCTCAGAGTGTGATCTATCTTGGTGAATGTTCATGCAAGCTTGAGAATGTGTATTCTGCGGCTGTTGGATGAGGTTATCTATAGATGTCACTTATCTCCCATTGATTGATGGTATTATTGAATTCACCCATGTCCTTACTGATTTTCTTCTTGCTGAATCTGCTCATTTCTGAAAGAACGGTGTTGAAATCTCCAACTGTGATAATGTAGTCATCTATTTCTCCTTGCAGTTCTATTAGTTTTTGTGTCACATATTTTGATGTTCCATTAGGCACACACACGTTAAGAATTGTTATGTCTTCTTTGAGAACTAACTCCTTTGTCAATATGCAATGTCCTTCTTTTATGCTTAACAACTTTCCTTAGTTTGAGAACTGCTTTATCTGAAATTAATATGGCTATTCCTGCTTTCTTTTGATTAGTGTTAACATGACATATTTTTCTACTTACTTTTACTTTATATGTGTCTATAAGGTAGCTTTCTTATAGGCAATATAGTTGGGTAAATCCTTTTTGATACACTTTAATAATCTCTTTTAATTAATGCTTTAAAATGATTGGCATTCAAAGAGATTGCTAATATAGTTGGATTAATACCTACCATATTTGTTACTCTATTTGTTGTCCTTATTCATTGTTCCTATTTTTTTTCCATTCTTTTTCTGCCTTTTGTGGTTTTAATTAAGCATTTTATGTGAATCCATTTTCTTTCCTTTCTTAGCAAATTAGTTATATCACTTTGTTTTATGTTTTTTAGTGCTTGCCCTAGAATTTGTAACATAAAACTAATCCAAGTCCACTTTCAAATAAAAGTTTACCACTTTATGGGTAGTGTGAGAACCTTATCATAACAAAATTATCCTAATTCCTTTTTTCTGTCCCTTGTATTATTGCTATGATTCATTTTGCTTATATATAAACATACTTAGAATGTATATGTATACACATACATGGGCGCTCTCACACAAACTGTTGTCTGTTAGATCAGTTAAGAATAAGAAAAATAAAAGTTTTCTTTTACCTCACTTATTCCTTCTTCGATGCTCTTCTTTATGTAGGTACAAATTTCTGACCTATGTTTTTTTTCTTCTCCCTAAAGAACTTCTTTTAATATTTCTAGCAAGCTTTGTCTACTGGCAACAAATTCCCTCAACTTTTGTTTGTCTGAGAAAGTCTTTATTTCTCCTTCACTTTTGAAGGAAAATTATGTAGAGTACAGAGTTCTAGGATGATAGGTTTTTTCCTTCAATACTTTCAGTATTTCACTCCACTCTCTTCTTGCTTGTATGGTTTCTGAGGAGAAGCAGATGTAATTCTTATCTTTGTTCCTTTCTAAGGTGTTTGACCCACCACCATTTGGCTTCTTTCAAGACTTTTTCCTTTATTTTTATTTTCTGTAAGTTGAAAATGATATCCCAAGGTATAGGTTTTTTTCTTGGCATTTATTCTGCTTGGTGTTCTCTTAGCTTCCCCAATGTATGGCTTCATGTCTGATGTTAATTTGGGGGAAATTCCCAATCATTATTATTTCAAACTTTCCTTCTATTTCTTTCTGTCTTCTCCTTCTGGTATTCCTATTACATGTATGTTACATGTTACATAGTTGTCCCACAGTCCTTGGAGAATGTTTTTTCCATCTTTGTTATTTTTGGTTTTTGGTTTTTAAGGGTTATATTGATAAACCCTATAGTTCAGATTCTTTCCTCAGCCATGTCCAGTCTAATAAGCCCACCAAAAACATTCGTCATTTCTGTTAGTCTTTTTGATCTCTAGAATTTTTTTTCTTAGAATTTCCATCTCTCTACTTACATTGCCCATCTGTTCTTGCATACTGTCTATCCAATAGAGCTCTTAGCATATTAATCATAGTTGCTTTAAATTCCCTATCTGATAATTCCAACATCCCTGACATGTCTGGTTCTGATGCTTGTTTTGCCTCTTCAAATTGTGTGTTTTGCCTTTTGGCATGCTTTGTGGGTTTCCATTTTGTTTTGTTGTTGTTGTTGTTGTTGTTGTTTTGATAGCCAGATATGTGGTGGTAAAAGGAATGGTTGTAAATAGGTCTTTAGCAATGCGGTGGTGAGATGTGGGGGAGGGGGGAAGCATTCTATAGTCCTATGATTAGGTCTCAGACTTTTAGTGAGCCTATGCCTCTGGACTGTGAGCTTCACAAATGTTTCTCAGTACCCTCCCACCCCCAACCTTAGATGGGACAAGATGGCTAGTGTGGACTGGATTTCCTCCCCCTTAAAAGGTGAGAGCTAGCTGAAGTTAGGTAGGTATTTCTTTTCTCCAGGTTAGTTAAGGCTCTGATAATACCCCAGCAGGTTAAGCTCTGGTTAACTAGTTCCCCTGAAGGCAGGCTTTGTGAAGAACAGCATACTCTGGCATATTTCAGATTGGTTCCTCTTCCTTCCCCCCACCAGAAGCCGGAGGTGATTTTTTCTCTGATTTTTACTGAGGGAATCTATTCCAGTTCCTAGGAGTGAATCTCACAATATTGAGAGGCCTCTGGGTCCCCCTGGAGTTTTTAATTCTCAAATTTGTCCACACTGAGCCTCCAGCAATTCATCAATTTTAGTTCAGGTTTTCTTACCCCAGCACCAGTGCTGATGAAGGTTTCTGCTCCTGAGTCTCTGCTCTGCTAAGCTGTGACACTCTGTTTGTCTGTCTGATTCTCTAACCATGGGGGCAGCAGTTTGCCTTGTGTTTTCTCCCTCTTATGGATCCAGGAAGAGTTCATTTTTCCGTCTGTTCAGATTTTTCTTGTTGTTAGGACGAAGTGGCAATTTCTAAACTCCTTCCACATGGAACTGGAAACTGAAAGTCTGAAGTCAAGTTTTCAGTCCCAGAACAACAGAGCATAAGTAGTGGCATCTAGGCACAAAGCCAAATGAGTCTGGCACGAAAAGTAACAGTTGAAAGGAGGGAAGATTTGAGGTGAACAATGATTCTGGGATCATTTCTGAACTGAAGGGAAGGCAGTTAACGAAAAATTAATTTAGTTCCTATTGCTGGGAACATTGGTGTTCCATCAGTGATTAAAGGGAAATTCTGTAAGCTCTCTTCTAGAGCAGCATTTTCAAAACCTATCCCAGGGAACATTGGTAAATGAATAAAAATCTCTGTTAAATGAACAAAGAACTTCTTTGGTCAAATATTATTGGAAAATTCTGGGTGAAACAAAATTAGGCTTCTTCACAATAGAATTTATTAGACCCTTTGCTATATGGATATGCTCTATAAATCTCCAAGACAGGTGTTTAGAATGCAGGGATTTTCAAACTTTGAATTTAGGTGGCTATTTCCTAATAAGGGCTAATGAGGTAAACCACAGCAAGTGTTTTGGAAGAAAAGCTTTAGATTTATCTTGTCTTTACTTTTCGACTATATTTTCTGACGGGTCTCTGGTGACACGAAGTAAAGTAAGCAAAATAGTATTCTCCCATACTATAAAACTCACCACAAACTGCCCACCCCTGATGATTAAAGACCATGTTAGTTCAGATAGAGTCTTATGTATGCCAGGTTCCCCTGTAGTTCAGTCATACCTTTGTCCATTTTGTCTTCCAGCCCTCTTTGCCTTCTTTGATCGAGGGTGGAGTGGTTTTTGCAGCTAAAAAGTCACTCATTAAAGACCTGGTCATTCTTTATCTGTTTTACTGTTTAAGGAGACTGCTAAAAGTGTGACTTAAAGCAATTTCAGAATTATGTGTTAACCTACATATAACTAGTTTAATAACACTTTCTACCATTAGTGGGTGAGTCCACAAATGAGGGATAATTCATCTGGTCCTCTAGTTCAGGACTTTAAAGTTGCTTTCCTTGAATAAACAACTAAATGCCTTTTGGAAAGAGTACTACTGAAATGAACAGAACTTCTGGTTTGTTATCATCCTAATGGAAAATGCTATTTTATACAATGGTAGTATATTTGGCACACAGAGAAAAATATACTAGGTTAGGATAACATTCTAGAAGATGAACCACTCATATGATCTTGCCATTCTGGTCCCTAGAATGACAAATGCAAAAGTCAGGTGGCTATACTTGTACAGATATCCTCATATAACAAGTCCTGGAGGGGTCTTTTAATGTCTGACTTCATATAAAAAGAAAAAAAGGATTATACAACAATCATTAAAGCCGCAATGAAGAATAAAAACTAAGTTCACCCTTCTATGTAAATAACAATAAGCATCCAGCACGTTTATAATGCTCCCCATGACCTTGATATGTAAGCACTTTCAATACCTGAACCCATTTAACCCTTACACAAACCCTATGAGAGAAAAAGTTATCCTTAGTGTCTGGAAAAGACATCATAAAAGCCTTCCAGAGCTTACATTACAGTTTATGACATGTTCAATGTGCTGTGCAAAGCTACAGTTGATGTGGGATGTCGATTCAATCCCATCAATCCTGCGCATGGATCTGTGATTTGTTGCCTCAGATAATCTGTTTCTCCACTGAATAAATCTGTACTTTTAACAAACTCTAGAAGTAAATTGGAAGGGTTCAAAATTTAAACATAAAGTATAACATAATAGCATCTATGCCTCTGCATTTATGGGCACTGTGTACTATTATCTCCATTTTAATAATGAGGACATGGAGGCTCAGAGAAGTTAAGAAATTTGCCCAAGTCATAGAGCTGTAGGTAGTAGAGAATTGATTTAAAGGAAGGCCATTTGAGTCTAGAATCCATGCTCTTATTGGAACTGTAAATAAATAAAACAACTTACAAATAATACATAGTGAGATTTTGATATTAATTTGTATCCTCTATGCTGGTCCAATGCAAATTTCTGGTCTTTTTTCTTAAGATTGTAAATAAAGATTTTCTTAAGATTGTAAATAAATTGTAAGTAAATAAATTACTTACAATTTATTTTTGCCCCACTCTGTTCTGTAGCAGAGGAGTGATTTCTCTATTTCATGTCTTTTATCTTTTATAATTACAAAACTTTCAGACTTTCTCAGAGCTAGTCCTAAGGATGTTCATAGTGCAAAATGACTGCTGTAAGTCACTCATGAGCAACAGGACTGTACTTTCTTGCTACTTTGCCAGCTACCACAGTAATATTCTATTTTGTTGGGACGGAATAACTTCCAATGGGGTCCAAGTTGAACAAGAACTGAGTACAGGTGTGGATACCATTATACCTCCTGCCAGACTCTATCAAATGGCCACCAAGGTTCTGATATCTTAGGTTGACTGTATTTTCATGACTACTGTCAGGCAGGTCCCTCTACATGTCATCATATTCATGTATACATACACATATATCTACAGTAAAGTGGAGAGAATTGCAAAGAGAACAATTTTCTGGTTGCTTTTCACATGTTAACATGACTTCCCTATTCTACTTTTTTCTTAAATGACAAATTCCTAAGTGGTTTTCCTCTGAAGAATGATGCCTCAGACAAAAATAAATTTTGATGACCCAGAGATGTGAAAAGCCAATTATTAGAATAGGCTTTCTTATAGGTCCATATACAATTATGAGACAATTAAAATAAGCTATTAAATTATTAGTTGTAGACAGTTTTCACAGAAAGATGTCCTAAAGTATTTAAAATCTAAAATAAATATGAATTGATATGAGAGAGGAAGAAAGGAAGGAGAGAAGAAAGGAAGGGAGAAAGAAAAGGGGAGGGAAGACAGCAAGATCAAATATTTGGAGAATTGATGAATGTCTATGAATTGGGGGTGGGGGACAAAGGAAGTACCTGGCTTCAATAGGACACATACAGTTATAAAAACAGATATTGTTGGGGATATTGTTTTTTTTTAATTTAAAAAAATTTTTTTAAATTTTTTTATTTTTTTGAGAGACAGAGAGAGTGTGAACAGAGGAGGGTCAGAGAGAGAGGGACACACAGAATCTGAAGCAGGCTCCAGGCTCTGAGCTAGCTGTCAGCACAGAGCCCGACGCGGGGCTTGAACCCAAGAACCGTGAGATCATGATCTGAGCCAAAGCCAGACGCCTAACCGACTGAGCCACCCAGGTGCCCCGGGGATATTGTTCTTAATAGATATTTTTTATTCATTTATGAAATTTAGTATCTATGGCCAGAGAAAACACTACTTTGAATAGGAAGGAATGACGGGGCTGGATCATCTCTGCCAGTGACTTGACAGACACATTCCTAATTATCAGGAATGAGTTACAAAAATAGCGAGATCTGAAACAGAAGGACAGAGAGTGGTTATCCTCTAAGGAAAGTTACTATTCATGCTTAGATAACCTGTTTCAATAGCCAATTCTTAGGTAACACAGAACCTTAATAAAATTGGACCTATAATATTTAATGCTATGTTCACATACATATTTCAACTTTTGATTTCAGGGACTGAAAATTTAGATGCTAATAAATTTCTCTGTTTTTAGAGTAAGTAAGTTCTATTATAGAAAGGATAGGCACACAGGGATATGGTATTTGTTTCTGAATTTAAAAAACCCTGAGTCTAAAGCATCAGTCAAATGTCCAAAAAATATTTTACATGGAAAGTTTTACCCTGCAGTTTTAAAATAATGAACTATGTCTCAGCCATTAAAGTAGCAGCTTAACCCCATTTGCTTTTTTTCATTAAAGTGAAAGACTCATAAGATTCTATAGAAAAATAGAAGTATGGAATATTAGAACTATAAGGAGCAATATAATATTTTAAGAAATGAGCATTTTGTCTCTCAGCCTTCCTTGTGCTGTGCAATACACTTAATAAAAAGGTGGAAAATAATTTAAGCCAGTATTATAGCAGTAGTATAGTAACTACTCTTTTGGTCTTTATCATTGTTATTGTTGTTACTTTTAATTTACATCCATGCCCCATATGTTTTATGATGCTACATATAACTTGTATTTTTTGATGTATAGACATTCAGAATTGGGGCTCTGACTTAGTTGACCAGACTTGTCATTAAAAGACTTGGGAGGATGCACCTCTATATTTATTGCAGAATTATGTATAATAGCCAAGATATGGAAGCAATCTGTGTCCATGTATGGATGAATGGATAAAGATGATGATGATGATGTGTGTGTATGGGATATTACTCTCCTCTAAAAAGAATGAGATCTTGCCATTTACGACAACTAGGATGAACCTAGAATGTATTATTCTTAGAGAAACACAAATACTTTATGATTTCACTTATATTTGGAACCTAAAAAACACACCAGAGAGAAACAGACTCATAAATATAGAGAACAAACTAGCAGTTGCCAGAGGAAAGGCAAGGCGAAAGGATGGGCAAAATAGGTGACAGGGATTAAGAGGTACAAACTTCCAGTTATAAAATAAGTCACCAAGGATTAAAAGCACAGCATAGGGAATATAGTCAATAATATTGTAAAAGTTTATATGGTGACAGATGGTAACAATACTTATCGTGATGAGCATTTCATAATTCAACAATTATTGTTGAATCACTATAAATGTTGTACATCTGACACGAATATAATATCCTATGTCAACTATGCTTCAATTAAAAATTTAAAAAATATTTGTGAGGATCCTTTCCTTTTGACTCACACAAGATTTGGTTTTACTTGTGTGGTGCTAAAGAAATCATTCAAGATCTTACGGACTGATTTGCTTTCCTAATTTATTTTGAAAATTAAAACAGAGCACTAACTGACCATTCAAAATCCTTAGCTCAATACTGATGATACCCACTTAATATGAGGTCATACATATTTTCCAAGATTACTAGAGATATTTTACCAGTAGAAGAATTTTCTTTGAATGTCCCAATCCCTGTAACCCACAGGAAGTAATGGTTTGTGCTGAATTGCCCCCTCTTTTCCTGAATCCAGTGACAAATGGGACAGTTACGTTAAGAGATACAAACTATTCTTGTTTACTCTCTGCCATGTCATGTTTTCTATTTTAGGAATGGAGATCACAAAGATGGGTCTGCTTTATTCATGCATTGCCTCAGTGCCATATGCTTGAGGGTTCTCGATACATGCCATTTGATGACTGATTTATACACTCCATTTATAAAGTGCTAATGTAAAAAATGGCCAAATTCAGTCTCATGTCTCATGTTAAAATAGTTTTTACATTTTTCCAGTAACGTCTTTTATAAACAATCCTAAATATTACTTTAGATTCATCAACAGCTCTTGGTGATTAGTTGACATTCTATGACAAGAGAATGTACATGAAGTGTACAAATAAATACGTTCTGGGTGAGGTGAATAATGCGCAGATGGTTTTAAATTTTAAGATGGATTCATGGGCTGTATATTTTATAAAGACTATTGCAACTAGTCTGGAGAGCCATTCTGAGAGCTAGACTATTACAAGCAACATCAAATAGAGCTTTAGAAAGAAAGGAGAGTAGGAACACTTTGCTTCATCAGTACAGCAAAACTGTTACTTTTGTCTAGCACATAGGTCCAACATCCCTTGCATGCACTAGAAATGGCCATAATTTTTTGCTAGTTGTTTGCCACACAAATAATGATTTGAGAGTAAAACATTTATAAAGCAATTCAGGTGACTTTCCAGGTTTAGTGATATGGGAGAGTGAAAAATAACATGAGCTTTTGAATCCATCACACCAATAAAACTGCCTCTACCTCCAACATTCATATTTGTCATCTGTAAAACGGAGGAAATATTACTTACCTGAAAGGGTTAAGATGGTGAAATGAGATAAATTATCACGTATGAATGGTGAGATTGCAATGGGTTAAATGAGATAAATGACACTTTATTTTATGCTCAGTAAAGACAGTTATTACCATTTTTTATTATGTCAGCTTCTCTCTTTCTAAATATGTGGAACCCATATAACAAAGGCTTGGAGAATAGAAAAGCAAAAAGTTAAATGGCAGGTAAGAAACTTGGAATGTTATTCAATAGTCAGTAAAAGACCATTAAAAATGTTTTAGGGGGCACCTGGATGGCTCAGTCAGTTGTGCAACTGACTTCAGCTCCTGTCCTGATCTTGCCATTCAGGAGTTCAAGCCCTGCATCGGGCTCATTGCTGTCACCCTGTCAGCGCACAGCCTACTTTGGATGCTCCCCAATCTCTCTCTCTCTCTCTCTTCTCTCTCTCAAAAAATAAATAAAATGTTAAAAAAAGACCATTAAAAATGTTTTAGAAAGATAAAATAACTTGATAAGGCTATTATATTTGCCTTATAATAGCATTCTCAAATTTTAGGGTACATGAGAACCATCGGAGTGATTGTTAAAAATGCAGTTTTGGGGATGTCACTCTAAGAAGTTATGACTAATCAGGTCTCAAATGGGATCTGATTCTATTACAGAAAACCCTGGGGTCACTATTCGTAAAATGTAACTTTAGAGAAAGTAATCCAAATGTAATATTAAGGGTGTTTTGGAAAGAGAGAAACTAGATGCTTAGCAGTTTGCTACTCAAGGAATGGTTGGCTGGCCAGTTGCATTGAGAGGACATGGCCACTTGGTAGAAATGGCAAACCTTGTGCCAAATACAAAACCTACCAAGTCAGAATCTGCATTTTTTTCAGCTTTGAGGTATAACTGATAAATAAAAAATTATTTCTACTTAGAGTGTGCAGTTTGGTATTTTGATATACATTGTGAAATAATCATCACAATCAAGCTAATTAACACATCCATCTATCCATCTCACATAGTTACCATTTTCTTTTTTCTCTTCCTCCTCACCTTCCTCCTCCTTCAATGAGAACACTTAAGATACACCCTCTTAGAAAATTTCAAGTATACCATACAGTATTGTTAACCATAGTTATATTGCATTTTAATAAGATTCATACATAAATCTTCTAAATGGTAAAATAGGAGATGATGAACCTATAATAATTGATAGCACAGATGGAGACCAATAGGAACCTGGAATTGGTCAGTGGCAGAGGGAGAAGAAAGCATTTAAAAGGAGAGGAGAGGTATGAGTTGACATTATAAATTGTCAACCTAAAATTTCAGGCCACCAAGGTCCTCCCTCTTAGGGTCATGCTCAGTTATAGCAGAGGTCATTTTTCACAACACAGCCTGGGACTCACCGCATGCTTTGTGGACAGAACTCAGTGGATTTGTAAGGAGTGAATGCTCACCTTGGATTGGCCCATGCTGTTCCTGCAGAGCAGCAGTGGATGTGAATTGCCTCCCTAGCAGCCATAAGAACAAATTTCAGATTTAAATAGAAATGTAATGGAGTAGATTTATTCTTTTGAACAGTTTTTAATTATTTGATTATGTTGAAGACTATGATTTATGTTGAAAAATTCCTTAGTTGTGTCTCTTGGGAGCCTATTTGTCCTTCTATTGTGGTTGTTTTGATTCTGGTATTTTGCAGCTTTTTCTTGAAGGAAATTCTGCAAGCCAGACTGAGACACTTTCTAATAACCATCTGGCCTCACTTCCCACCCTGGTATGGCATAAACATGGAGATGACAGAAGAGAGGCAATTATCAGATTCAATTCAGGAAAGCAAGATGAGACATTGGAGGGTAAATGGGTATTTGGTAAAACTTGGGCATGAGGTATGGGGCCCTTTTAAAAATGCCTTCTTGACACAGTCGCTTCAGAGAGGCTGACAAAGACTCACATCTCCTCCTTTGACTCCTTGAGCAATTCTCATTTTCCAAACTGATGTACTGAAGGTGCTAGGATATTGTTTCTATGACGATGAAATAGATTACTGCCCACCGAGTTGAGCCTAGGAGTCTGTAGCTGCACAGTTGCCTCACTAATTATTCTCCTAATGTGATAGAGGGAAAAGTACACTGTAATTCTGATGTACAGTAGTTTCATGAACATAGCATTAGTGCAGAACTTCAGGGGTGCCTGTATTAGCCAGAGAGTGAGGCTGAATTAAATACAGAGTAACTATTGAGCTAGCAGAGGTGTTCCATTAGCTGAATGGCGGCGCATGCAATTTAGAAGCTATAGGCTCTGAGTTTTCTCTCAGCAGCAATGTCTAAACATAATTAATCAGTTGCTTCTCCCAGTAAGTGACACTAATTAGTTGCATTCTAATTGCCGTGTGTGGCGTAATGTTACTCCATTCTAAGTACTCTATAGAGCAGCAACTTGGGATCTCTAATACATTATCATGGATTTCCATGTAATTACAGTCCTTTCCAATAGAGTGAAAGGAAAATAATGTAGGCTATTTCAGCAGGAATCAATAAATAACTTATATCACCTCTGTTAAGAAATAGAATGATTGACCCCCTTCCTTGTTAGTAGCATGTATGTACAACAATTGTGTGTAGTTGTAAGTGCCAGGCATTGGAACTGAAAATATGCCCTTTGTTAGCTACAGTCTTGCTAGATGATTCTCTCTCCCAAAGGAAATCATTCTAATTTGTCTTGAATTTTATTAATTTCCTAGAATCAGACACATAGAATTGACTTGATTTGATAAATGGAGAAAAGGAAATATGAACTTGTAACCTAACTTCAGTGTTAGGTGCTTAGTCTGTAGCTGGTCCTCCTTTGTAGATTACGTCATTGTTTTATATATTTTACATTGTGCTTTATGCTTTAGTATTTGAATTGCCTAAGCAATTCTTGGGCTTCTTTCTATAATGCTTTCTTCCAAGTATTCATAGTTCTAGAAAATAATTTTTTAAAAATGATTTTAAGCTATAGCTGAAAAGGGAAAATATTCTTGGGTCCTTTTTTGTTTAAATCTTATATGGTAAAGAATATCAGGTGTACTCTAAAGAAAGAAATGTGATAAAGCAGAAGAAAGGAAAATACAAAAGGAAAATAAAGCTTTATCAATGTGCTAAAGTATTAGAAATGAGAATAGGACTTCTAAACTGTATAACTTATGTAACTTACTAATTGTTCCCCTCTAAAAGCCTAATTCATGTAGATTTTAATTATTCTGGTTTTGTAGGGATTTGATTTTCTCATTCCTTTGAATAATTATTTTTCATTTCATGATTTACGGTGAAGAATTTCTTAAATGTTTCTCTTGGGAGCATATATGTCCTTCTGTTGTGGTTGATTCTGGTGTTTAGCACCTTTTTCTTTAGGAAAACTCTGTCTCTTCCTGTATCTGCTAAGTCATTCTGTAGGTATGAGGACTCTTCTTCAATTCTGAGATTTATGCTACATACAAGCTTCAGAGTTCCTCTAAAATACATATGACTCGTGCAGAACTTCGTGTATAGCCTAGTGTAAGGATATTTCCCTATTAGGACTTCCTGAGGTTTGTAGGTTTGTTACTGAGCATATTTATTTCTCTTCATTAGAAATATAAATGACTGAAGAAACTTTCAAATTAAATTTCTTTTAGCTTTTGAAAAAGGAAAAAATAGTTTAAATTATAGGTAGACCCCTTTCCAGTTTCCAGCTTTTCATATTCCTATTATTAATGAATATATTTAAACCAAAGTTAATTTTAATTATTTCCTTTTCTAATATGTAATGCTGTTTCCAAATATGCCCCATGCTTTTTTTTTGACTTCAGGAATCTTTTTCCAGCTGTTTCTAGTCCTATTATTCATTGAATATATTTACACCACAGTTCATTTTGTGTCCTTCCCTAATCACTCTCAGTATTGTGTGTGTTCCTACTAACTGCGTTGTCAGGATACCCTCTTTTCTCACCACCTCTAAGCTGCCCCAATCCCAATCACTTCTCCCATGTGCCATTATAGTCCAAACAGCGTGGTATATTTTAAAACAAACAACATTGGTAATAGAACTGATGCATAGGAGGATGAGAAAACTGACCTGAAGTCTTCACTGTATCTGTGCATGTCCCTAACTCCAGTTTCTTCACTAAAGACTTGGAAATAAAAACTGGGTGAAGTGGATGGTTTTCTAAGACAATATACTACCAACAGGGACTCTGGGAAAGAAAAAGAAATTGAAAAACTCCATTTAACAAGGGGCAAAAGAGAGTGAGAGAGAAAGAAAGTTTTCATGGGGCAACCCACCTAAAATACCATTCTCAGATGACTTGCTAGGTTTTATAGGGTAAGTGAGCTAAACCTTTAAAAAGCAGATAACTCAGTGCTCTTTTAACTGTTTCCAGACATAGAAAAAGAAGGAAAAAGACCAAGTTTGACTTAGAGTGTTACAAGTCAGTTTCATTTTTGAATATAGGTACAAATATCCAAAATAAGCACAGAATCCTTAAGGACATTAAAAGAACAACACATTGGGACCATGATGAATTTATTATAGGAAAGGAAGGATGACTCAGTGATAAGAAATCTATTAGTACAATCTATCATATTAATATATCTAAGAAGAAATAACTTGTAGTACTGAAAAACCTCAACATCTTGCTTAATTAGAATTTTTTTAAAAACTCCAATAAAAATAAGACTAAGCCAAAGAAAGTAAATGTGATAAAATATATCTTAATGAACTTTTCACTACAGTCAGCAACAAGATAAGGATGTCCACTATCACCTCTGTTATTTAACATTTTACTAGAGATCATAGCCAAGACAGAGACAAGAAAAAAAATCAGAAGTAAACAAATTTTCATGGAAGAGATAAAACTCTATTTGCAGATGAAATATATACAGAAACCAAAGATGATCAATTTAAAACTATTAAAAACAATAAAAGGATTTAGAAAGCTAGTGAAACAGAAAATAAAATGCAGATATTAACTGTTCGTATACACAATATAAAACTTAAACTATAATGGAGGGGTATAGTATTTCAGTTTTGCAAGACAAAAATGTTCTAGACATCTATTGCACAACACTGTAAACATACTTAACACTACATATATAGGATATATATATATCCTAAATAGAAGACTAGTTAATATTCCATTTATAAAAGCAAAAAAATGTCAAAAAGACATCTTTAGAAAAATATTTCTATATGAAAATAACTTTAAAATGATATTTGAGGATATAGAAGACTTGGAAAAATGGAAAAACCATGCTTGGATATCATATACCTGTCATTTGTCTCTATATTACTTTATACATTTAAATAATCACTGTAGGTATTGATTTTTCCCAGCTTTATTGAGGTATAATTGACAAATTGTATATATAAATGTATATAAATTATACAAATGTATAAGTGTACTGTACAATGTGATAATACACATTGTGAAATGATTACCACAACTGAGTTAGTTAACATATCCATTACTTTACATAGTTACCATTTTTTGGTAGTACAAACCCTAAAGGTCTACTCTTAGCAAATTCCAAGCATAAAATATAGTATTAACTATAGTCACCATGCTGTACATTAGGTCCTCAAAATTTACTCATTTTATAACCAAAAGTTTATACACTTTGACCAACATCTCCCCATTTCTCCCACTTCTAGTCTATGACAAGCACCATTTTACTCTGTTTCTGTGACTGACTGACTTTGTAAAATTCCATATATGCATGAGATCATACAGTATTTGTCTTTTTCTGATGTATTTCACCTAGCATAGTGTTCTCCAGATGGATCCATGTTGTTACAAATGTCAGGATTTCCTTCTTCTTTATGGCTGAATAATATTCCATTGTATATACAAATATATACACATTTTATTCATTCATTTGTTGATTGGCTATTTGAATAATGCTATAAAAAACATGGAAGTGCAGATATCTCTTTAAGATACTAATTCCATTTCCTTTGACTATCTCCCAAGAAGTGGGATTGCTGAATCATATGTCAGTTTTATTTTTAAATGTTTGAGGAATCTCCATACTGTTTTATACAAAGGCTGTACCACTTTACAATCCCACCAACATTGTGGAAGAGTTCCCTTTGCTCCACATCCTCATTAGCGCTTGTAATCTCTTGCCTCATTGATAATATTCATCTTAATAGATCTAAGGCAATATCTCATTGTGGTTTGGGTTTGCATTTTCTTGATCATTGGAGATGTTGAGTACCTTTTCATATACCTGCTGATCATTTGTATGTCTCCTTTAGAAAATGTCTATTCAGGTCCTTTGCCCATTTGTAATCAGATTTTTTTTCTTTTTTAGCTATTGAGTTGTAGGAGTTCCTTACACATTTTAGATATTAACCCCTGTGAGATAGATAGTTTGGAAGTATTTCCTGTCATGTCATAGTTTGCCTTTTCATTCTGTTGATTGTTTCTATTACTGCATAGAATCTTTTTAGTTTGATGTAGTCCCATTTGTTTTTGTATATGTTCTCTGTATTTAAGGTCACATTCAAAAAAATGTATTGTGGTGGAGAGGCAAGATAGCAGAGAAGTAAAGGAGCTCTGTAATCTTCACCCGCCCACAGCTATTAAACTGAGAAGGACTGAAGAGACAATACTCTGATCTGCAAGAGTGGGAAGAGATCACACAGACTCCAGAAAGAAGACAACCTCAAAGATGCCTGAGTGAGTGAGTGCGAACTGGGGAAATTGGAGGACGGGCCGGGCCCGGAGGTGCAGAGGGGTGGGAGCCCCAGGCCAACACAGGGAGAGTGCGCCGTGCCCCCGAGAGACAAGGGGAAGAAGAGACTGAAAATGTTCATAGAACTGTCTCTAAAGAAGAGATTAAAAAAACTCACCCCAGGACAGAGAGAGATATTGTCGCTTCATATATAACTGCTGGGCTCCGGGAGAGAAATCCGTCCCATCTAGCTGGCGAATTCTTCCTTGGGTGTGGCAGAAGCAGCACCCATTCCAGGCGGCACCAAGAAAAACAGCCCCCTCCCCCTATGTGATCCCGGCTGGGAAGCCGGCTGCCAGCGCAAGTCCGTCTCACCTCCTCTCACCTTGGCCGGCAGCGGCACCTGGAGAAATAATCCCCGCCCCCTGCGCGATCCCTGCTAGGAAGTCAGCCACCGGAGCACTTCTCCTCTCTGGTGGTAGTATTAAAGTGCATGAACTAGGATTTGGAAGTGAGGCAAAGCTTGGAAAATACAATTTAGCTCAACCGAGGCACAGGGAGATTAGACTCCAAAAATCGGCTTGCAATGCTTGGTTCGAGCAGAGCTTAGGGCACTGCCATTCTTCTCCCCACAGCCACCAAGGCGGGGCCTCGGAGAGCAGCCCGCAAGACCTGACCTACCTACACCAAACCACGCCCATCCACATGGGAGAGCTGTCTTTTTTTTCTCCCCCTTTTTTTCTTTTCTTCTCCTTTTTTCCCCTTGCCATCCAGATATATTTTCCCTTATCTCATTCTGATGTCTCCTCACAGCTGATTATATGCTGTTAGACTGTCCATAGTCTCTTTCTGTCTCTGTCCCCCCCTCTTCCTTTTTCTTTCTTTTCTTCTTTTCTTTCCTTTCTCTTCCTTTTCTTTACTTCCCTTCCCCTTTGCGTTTGCTTGTTTGTTTGATTTGTCTGTGTGTTTGCAGCTTTTGTTCCCTGTGTGTTTGTCTGTTTTCCTTTTCAGGGCTACCTCAAGAAACAAGCCAAAGTACACAGGGTGGAGAGTCCCAAATATCACTGACTAGGGAAGCAAAATAATCAAAGGCACAACAAGAGAAACTGAGAGACACCACTAAAAGAACAGGCCCTGGACAGTCAATAAGCCTCCTTTAA
>CM053571.1:67294050-67327582 GCA_028646485.1 Cryptoprocta ferox
CCCACAGCTAATTTCATCCTCAATGGGGAAAAACTGAGAGCTTTCCCCCTGAGATCAGGAACACGACAGGGATGTCCACTCTCACCACAGTTGTTTAACATAGTGCTGGAAGTCCTAGCATCAGCAATCAGACAACAAAAGGAAATAAAAGGCATCAGAATTGGCAAAGATGAAGTCAAACTTTCACTTTTCACAGATGACATGATACTCTACATGGAAAATCTGAAAGACTCCACCAGAAGCCTACTAGAACTGATCCATGAATTCAGCAAAGTCGCAGGGTACAAACTCAACATACAGAAATCGGTTGTATTTTTATAAACCAATAATGAAGCAACAGAAAGAGAAATCAAGAAACTGATCCCATTTACAATTGTACCAAGAACCATAAAATACCTGGGAATAAACCTAACCAAAGGTGTAAAAGATCTGTATGCTGAAAACTATAGAAAACTTATGAAGGAAATTGAAGATGACACAAAGAAATGGAAAAACATTCCATGCTCATGGATTGGAAGGACAAATATTGTTAAAATGTCAATACTACCCAAATCAATCTACACATTCAATGCAATCCCAATCAAAATTACATTGGCATTCTTCTCAAAGCTAGAACAAACAATCCTAAAATTTGTATGGAGCCACAAAAGACCCCAAATTAGCCAAAGTCATGTTGAAAAAGAAAACCAATGCAGGAGGCATCACAATCCCAGACTTTAGCTTCTACTACAAAGCTGTAATCATCAAGACAGTATGGTATTGGCACAAAGACAGATACATAGACCAATGGAATAAAATAGAGAACCCAGAATTGGACCCGCAAAAATTTGGCCAACTAATCTTTGACAAAGCAGGACACAGTATCCAATGGAATAAAGACAGTCTCTTTAGCAAATGGTGCCAGGAGAACTGGACAGTAACATGCCGAGGAATGAATCTGGACCACTTTTTTCACCATACATAAAAACAAACTCAAAATGGATGAAAGACCTACATGTGAGACATGAAACTTCAAAACCCTAGAGGAGAAAACAGGCAACAACCTCTTTGACCTCAGCTGCAGTAACTTCTTACTGAACACGTCTCCAAAGGCAAAGGAAATAAAAGCAAAAATGAACTTTTGGGGCCTCATCAAGATAAAAAGCTTCTGCACTGCAAAGGAAACAATCAACAAAACTGAAAGGCAACTGGCAGAATGGGAGAAGATCTTTGCAAATGAAATATTGGATACAGGGCTAGTGTTCAAAATCTATAAAGACCTCACCAAAGTCCACACCCAAAAAACAAATAATCTGGTGAAGAAATGGACAGAAGACATGAATAGACACTTCCATAGAAGACCTCAAAATCCCAGACTTTAGCCTCTACTACAAAGCTGTAATCATCAAGACACTATGGTATTGGCACAAAAACAGACACATAGACCAATGGAATAGAATAGAGAACCCAGAATTGGACCCACAGAAGTGCGGCCAACTAATCTTTGACAAAGCAGGAAACAGTATCCAATGGAAAAACAGTCTCTTTAGCAAATGGCTGGGACTTTGTTAGTGGTAGAATCTCCTTCACCATGATTTCCCCCATTTTGGTTCAGTGGTTGTTGGAGACCAGAATGGAATAGCTCTTTGTGAACAGAGCCAGAAAGAGAAACAAGAATTATGGGATCAGAATATCTGCAAAAAAAAAAAAAAAAAACCAGAATAAGTAAGAGGGTCTCTGCTCCCAAAAGAGCAAGGAGAGCTTCTTTATGTGTTTGTTTTACTGAGCCATGAGCTCTCTCCTGGTAACTTTTAAATTAGTTGGTTTAGGCTAGGGCTAGACAAAACTGACTTCTTGGCAATCATGATGAGCCCTGTTTTCATGCTTGTGCTCACATGTCCTAGTTATATCTGGATTACCAGGTACAGACATGATCTGGGACACTGCAGAAAGAACACATTGACTTCAAACCATCATATGGCTGAGAATTAGAAGTCCAAGGATCAGAGTTTGAAGCCACTCAGAGAGATTTCATTTTCTTCACAAGATGAGGATCTATTCACCAAGAAGGTACAAATGATTCATTTGGGACAATCTGCTTATTTCTATTTGACTATACAGAAGCAGGAAGGAGTGAGGGTGGGGTGTCTTTATTTTTCTCTTTTTTTCCTTCAAATGCTTATGTGATCCCTTCCGTGAAACTTGTATCCAGTTCCTGGTATTCTGTCTTCTCTTGAAAGTCTTCTCATCTCTTGTTAATAACTTTTCCAACTACTTGATTTGGACCTGGTTTTCTTATTGAGGGTGTGTGGGGGTCACTCATAGAGTTTTCTAGCTGTATTCTCCCAAAAGCATTGCAATGTTATCATCACCAACCTCATAAGTGAAGAATAATAATTTATACGTACATGTGCATCTTCATTGCATATTATTGGCTCTTGATAAAAGGCAAATAGTAATGATGAACCTTCAAATACGCCTTTGCAAGATACTAGCCAGCAAACTGCATGAGCCATTTTGAAAACAGATTCAAAGGAAGATGTCCTGAACTTTCATTTCCCGTCTGCTGGGTTTCTTTGAAGTGGGAGTTAACCCTGACATGAAACAGCTCCAGAAACTGAGCCATGCCTAGTTGTTTTTGGCCTGATAATTCAACCCCCAGTGATGACTCCCACACACAACTGGGTGTCTTTGATGACTCAGTCTTCTCCTTTTCGAGATAGGCCTCTAGACATTTCTGTTTCCTATACTCTGCACTAAGGGCTTGGTGGAAGAAGAAGATAATAGCTTCATTTAACAAATAAAATCAAATGAATTATCTGCTTCCTCTCTAACACAAGCCCTTCTTACATAGAACCTTCCCTCCTTTGTTCTTGTTTGAACTCTTTTAATCCAGAGTCTATTATTCAACTGGAACAGAGAACTCCTTTCCTGGATGGCAATAAGCTGAAGGAAGATGTTGTATGAAAAACCCAGGAAGAGTGATTTGAAGCTGTTTTTCATATTTTTCAAGGATAAAATAAGAAAAAATGCTTTGTTTGTAAACACCATGGAATTTGGTAAAAAGTCTTTAAGACTGAAGCCTATTTTACTGTAGCTTTGTTGAAGACTGGGGTACTGCAGTGGGTTTAGAGAAGAATCTCAACACTGTACCCCCTTTTATTGCCACACACACTAGACTAAAAACTGTAATTACCACCTTCTTGGAAAAAGCTAATCCTCAAAAAGGAAAACATGATCCTTAGAGAGGATCTGTGTTCTGTAAATTATTTTAAATCAGGGTCAAAGTAATTTCCTGTAGGAGAACTAAATTACTCCCTTTTGAAATCAATTCTTAGTTTCTTCTGCTTTACTAAGTAGTACATTTTTAATATAAGAAAGCTGATGAACATGAAGCTCATATATTATATTTGTACCATACACATCAGGCACTCCATCTTCCTATTTCAGGCTAAAATGTTAAAATAGATGTATTATTTTTAAAAATGCTTATTTTTATTTTTTTTACAACTATGTTGAATTTATGGAGCTTTTCTTTTATATGTGTGCTTTATTTTATTTGGCAATAGGAAAAAATTACATTTTTATAAGTGAAGAAATTCAGCCTCTCAAGATAGAGGTAGTCAAATAGGTTACAGGTTCTATAAAATCTCCATAAAACTCTAGTTCTGTTTTATTCTGTCTTTGGCCACTAAGCCTGAATAAATATTTAAAAAATTCTTCTCACAAATGGTATGCTTGGTTTTAATGTGGCAGGTTTTTTACAGAACTCTATGTTGACGTACTGTTATACTCTTACTAATATACAGTTATCAATGCACACATTTAACTTATTCTCTAATCATCTTATGTATTTAATGTTTGTTTTCCCCCCAAAATGATGGACCTTGGGGTCAAAAGGCCTTGTCTTATGCTTCTGTCTCCTAGAGAAACTGATATTTTGTTAAATAGTAGAGATTGAACAAAACATCACAATCCCTCTGCTCAACTCCTAATTCTGCCTCTTACTACCATTCAGATTTCTTGACTATGAAATGGGAATGCATTTCTATTGCATAGGGTTGATGAGACAGTGTATGTGAAAGGGCTTCATGAGCTACAAAGCCATACACAAATATTTGGCTGATTCTGGAAGGGTGAGTAGCACTCAGCCAGATGAAAGCTTTGGAGAGGAGGAGAATCTGGGCAACACATAAAAGAGAAAAAAGTGGCCAATCTCAGCTCTCAGGCCTTAGCGTTTCCTGGCCAGTTCTTTCAGGGCTAAGTCACTGTCTGATGTTCATGCTGCTCTGGCCTCTGCTTGGAATAACATCCCTTTGTCTCTCCATAGGCCAAAGCTATCAGCAGGTTTCTGTCAAATAAATAGATCATTCTTTGTACCCCAGAAAGCTGTCAGGCTCAATGCTTTGCAACCATCTGTGCATCCTTCTTGTCTTTTCTTCATCCTCCTGGATGAGCAGGGCTGATGTCCATGTGAGTATTGTTCATGGCTATTTCTTCCTTTCCATGTTCATAGTCACCATCTTAGTTCAAGCTCTTGTTATTCCATATAGAGAATGGGAAACATGCCAGAGGATTGGACATAGGTAAATGTCTCCTCCTGCCCCCAAAAGTAGAAAGATTCATTAACAATGATTTGGTGATTTTAAAGTCAAACCCACCCCCAAAGTTTTGAAACTATTAAAAAATTAGTAACCATTGGAAGGAGATATGATCTTATTTTATTACTAGCATTATTAGGCAGCAATATGTGAAATGCTGTGGGTACTTTGTGTGTGAACTCAACATTTGACAGAATGCATTCTCGCAAATCATGTGAGTTAAGCACGTCCATGTGTTAGAGTTATCAATACTCATATTCATCATACATAATAGGCTCATAGTCCAATGAAAGAGATAGCTACAAATGTGCAATATGGTACAGATTAATATAAAATGATACAAAGAGTTTCAGGGATGGGCATGTGATATTACAGGCACCTGGGAGAGGAGCAGCTGCCTCTACTGAGACCAAAGGATCAAAGATTTTTTTGGTGGGGGGGGGGGAGATCATGACCAAAAGCAATAAAGCAGGCAACATTATGGTGTGTGTGCAAATGAACTGCAAATAATTTAGTGTTCCTGGAGTCCACAGTTCGCAGGTCACATCTTGGGGGCAGAAAAGGGCTTACTTCTTTCCTGATATTCTGAAATCAAAATGAAATACATAGGCTACAAGTGAGTAAAATAGAATGAATTAGTAACTGGTAGAGTATTTCTGTCCAAAGATACCGATTAGTGACAAGGATAAGGAATTGTATGGGGATATGCTACAGGGCAGTTTTTTGCTTTATTAATTCTTACATTGAATCAACCATTATTTACTAAGCACCTAACATGCACAAGATGTTGAGATTGAAATGGCATTGAAAAAAGAGTCCTTGTCCTCAAGGATTTTGGACTCTAATGAGATGTCAGTGCAATACAGTTTGAGTAGTGATTTGAATTGAACTAATGAATGCAGATGAAGTAAAACTGGAAAAAGTAATTTATGACTTAGCAGAACCAGGGTCCCCAAGTGTTCTGATAGGCTGCATTGGCAGGCTGATTCTAATCAGGCTGTTAATAGTAATGTGTTGACTATTTCTGACCAATGGAGAATGATTCAACCTATAAGGTGCTCTTTCCATCAAAACATGAGGGCCTAGGACTTCTCTATTCTTATAGAAAGAGACAAACACAGTGACATCATTCATATAGCACTCAGAGAGGAAATGAAAAATACCGGAGAGAAAGAAACGATTCCAGGGTAACATTTTTCTTATCATTTATATCCAGCATAATAATGGTACATAAGAATGGTGACCATTTATCTAAACTAGAAAATGTAACATGCAATATTAATGCATTTTACTCTGATTGATATGATGTGGGTAAGGCACTGGAATCTAATACTTAACACAGCTCTTGGGTTATTTCTATGCAGGTGGTCTGAATTACTCATTGGAAGGAACGCTGCTTAGGAATTACACCCTGAAGGTGAATTTGAGTCAACAGCCTGAATTTTTAGTTATCCTTTGCTTAATAACTTTTATATAATTGAGATCTAAGCCATATACAATAAAATGCACAGATCTTAAGTATTATATAGGTCAATCAGTTTATAGCTCCATGTAACTGCCAATATATAAAAATATATATGATTTTCTTTCACTGCAGAAAATTCTTGTGTGTTCCTTTCATTCATTTCACACCACCACTACCACTTTCTGATTTTTATCAGTATAGATAAATTTTCCTTATTCTTGGCTTAACATAAATAGAATCACACAGTTTGCATTCTTTTTTGTCTGGATTCTGAATGTTTTTGAGAGTCATCCATTTTACTGGAGGCAGCTGTAGTTTTGAAAATTTTATTTATATAGTGACTGAGTTGTATATCACAATTGCTTATCCATCTCCTGCTGATCAATATTTAAACTGTTCCAAGTTTTCGGTTACTGTGAATAAGTCTTCTGTGAATATTCTTGATTCCCACTGGATCGATACCTAGATGTGGAATTCCTGGGTCATAGTATTTAACTTTACAAGAAACTGTTAAATGGGATTCCACAGTGGTTGTACCACTGCATATTCCACTAGCAATATGAGTTTTCAGATGCTCCAAGTCCTCAAAAACATTTATTGTTGGTTGTTTCAGTCATCTCAAGCTGCTTTTATTAAAAACAAAACAAAACAAAACAAAAAAAAAAACATAGGCTGAGGAGCTTAAACAATAGATATTTAGGTCCTACAATTATGGAGGCTAGATCAGGCTAGTCCAAGATCAGAAGCAGGTTTTGGCAATGATCCAGGTCTCGATGAGCGCTCTCTTCCTGGCTTGCAGATGGCCACTTTCTCCTGTGTCATCACATGGTGGTAAGGGAAAGGGAAAAGAGACAGGAAGGAAGGAAGGGAGGGGAGAGAGTGAAGCAGAGGGGGCAGAGGATCCAAAACGGGCTCTGCACTGACAACAGTGAGACTGATGCTAGAGTCAAACTCACAAACCGTGAGATCATGACCTGGGCTGAAGTGAGCCACTCAGGCACCCCTCTCTTTCTTTTCCTATAAGGACATCAATTCCCTTATGAGGGCTCTACTTCAATGACTTCATCTATACCTAATTACTTCCCAAAGGTAAGAATTTTACAGAAGCATAACCAATCAGTCTTTTGATTTTAGCAATTGTAGTAGATGTGACATTGTAATGTTGTAGTTTTAATTTGCAATTCCCTAATGGCTAATGATGTTAGGTACCTTTGAATAGGTTTATTGGGCATTCTTTTCTTTTGCAAAATATCTTTTCAAGGTTTCTGCCCATTTTTTAAGTTAAGAGCTATTTGTATGTTTTGTATAAAAGCCATTGTCAAAAAATATTTTGGAAATATTTTCTCCTAAGCTCAATGAAATTCAATTTATCAGTTATTTTTATGGTTAATCTTTTTCTTTGTATATGTGCACAGTCTAAGAAATCTTTGCCATCCTAAAGGTTGCAAAGATATTTGCATTTGTTCTTTTAGAAACTTTGAGGTTTTAGTTGTGGCATTTAGGTTGATAAGCCATCCCAACTCTTTCCATATAAAGTGAGGTAGGGACTCAGGTTTATTTTCCACCTACTCCCCTGGCAACCTGCCATAAAGTTAGCAAGTCGTTCCAGCATTATTTATTGAAATCACTCTTCTTTATTGAATTGACTTCGTGCTTTTGATGACAATCAAGAAAGATATACATGTGGTTCTATTTCTATATTCTTTTTGTGTTCCATTGACCTATTTGTGTATCTTATGCCAATACCTCACACTCTTCTTCATTCTAAAATCTATACTTTTTATTTCCTCATTTTGCTCTAGTAAAAGAAAAAGTTAAACAACAAATGTAGTATTTAATAATCACAAGTAAAAATGGTAAATTTTATAGTGTTTTTTATCACAATTTTTAAAAAAGTACATTTAAGGTTATGATGTTTCTTGTAAGTATCTTAGCTGAATTAAAAAAAATATGTGACATATTTATTATCATTCGTTGTAAAATATAGATGAGCATAATGCTACCTGCCTCTTAGGATTGTGGATTGTTATGAGAAATAAATTGAGTAAATCACTAAGAAATGTGCTGAATATGTATGTATTTATGAGAATATTTAAATTTGGCTTGTCCTGTCTCCTTGTCTCTTTCCTTCAGTTAAATAGATTGAGGATTTTTTTTTCATTTTTATTTCTTTCTCATTCTACTAGCCTCCACTCTTTGTTTAATCTCACAGCAAAAATGGTGACATGTATAGTTAAAGACTAAAAAGTTAGTTTATTTACCCCAAGGTCTTTAGAATACTTTATGCCATTGTTTCCTTCCTGGTTTAATAGAATCATTATCTAATATTTTTGCTTATTTTTAATGCTACAACTAATTTAATGCTACAATTATAATTGCTTTATATATTCATTTTTGTTTACATTTATCCATGTTTTTAATATTTTCTTAGTTCTCACATATTTTTTCTGAGACAGAAGAAATCATTTAGGTCTGTATTTTGATCACTGACACTTTTTTTTCGTATACTTGAAAATGTTTTACTATTTCACTTACTATTAAAATATAGAGTTGCTAAGCTTTGAACTCTAGGTTTTCAATTTTATTTCAAGACTTTAAACATCAGTCCAGTGCTTTCTGGCTTCCATCTTTGCTATTGGGAACTCAACTACCAATCTCATTAGGATTTTTTTTTTAAGGAACCTCTTTTTTTCTTCTTTAGAGATATTTTTGATGTATTTACTTTCACTATATTTCCAGATGTGAATTTTTATTTATACATTATGTTTGAAATTCTTAGGGCTTCTTGAAACTAAGGATTCATGACTTTTATCAATTCTGAATAAAATTTGCACCATTTTCTTTTAAATATTTCCTCTCTTCCATCTCTCTCCATCTTCCATGTTGATAAATCTTTCATATTTCCCTTATTTTAATTCTGTGCTATATTCTGAGAAATTTCTTGTGATGGTATGGCTAATTTTCTCTTCAGTTATGCTTAACCCATCATCTATATTTTTGACCTGAACTATGTTTTCCATTTCTAGGATTTTGTAAGATTCTTTTATAAATTTTCATGCTTATTTTTTAATTTTTCATTGCTCATATTTTTATTTCCATCTTTTAGTAAATGTATAAAGCATAATTATTTTGTATGTTGTCACTGATAATTTCAATATTAGGAGACCTGTTTTAGATATTTTTTTGCAAGAATTCTTTGAAACATGAATTGAATAATACTTCCTCCACAGTTAAACTGCATTTGTTTTTACTATGCACTGAAGAGCATTAAAGACCTAGATCTACTTTCTATTTTTTGGATTCATGTATTTAAAATTATGCAAATCATATTGATTCAGGCATTATACCCATATAAGGCTAGCAGTGGTCCTGTAATTGATCAGAAGACTTTTCTTAATCGCTACCTAGAGTGTGAAGGATGAGAGGGGCAATTTTCCTTGCAGTTTTGTGTTTTAGCTTACCCACCTCACTGAAGGTGTAACATCTCAGGACTGTTTCCAGTATGGTTCCTGGCACTGAAAATCCAAAGCTTTATCTCCAGAATGCTTTGCTCTAGAAGACCCATATTTGGCCAGAAGTTTTAGAGCCTCCTTATCTCTCTGCAGTTTTGTTCTTGTTTTGATCCTGGCCCTGGAACATTTTATTATTATCTCACAGGGTTGTTTATTTACTTGAAAGGTTGGATTTAATCAGACACTTTTATATGTTTAAGCAGAAGGCTTTCAGTGTCTCTGGTTTGCCATATTTCCAGTAATAGTCTAAACTGAAGAATACTTTCCATATTTTAGATACAATATATTGGTCAGTTTAAGTATTTTATTTAACTTCTCTCCAAGATTACCATTTTGCTTTATTTATAATAATTTTAATGTATTCAACGTTTTATTTTTTAATTATTGAAGCTTTTGGATGATGATTAAAAAGTAATTCCCTATCACGAGTTTATAAAGAAATTTTATATATAATCATTAAAATGTTTAAAGTTTCTTTCTTCATTTAGATCTTACTTCCAGTTGGAATTGACTTGTGTGTATGAAATGAGGTAAGCATACTATCTTTCCATATATATAAGCAGTTGCCAAGCACCACTTATTGAATAGTTCATCATTTCTTCATTTGGTCATGGAAGTTTTCATATATATATTATATATATATATAATATATATAAATTTTTATTTGATGACTAAATGTATGTAATGGTCATATTTCTAGGTTTTTTATTTCTTCTTACATTAATTTTCTTCCTTCTTCCTTCTAATTAAAAAAATTTTTTTTAAAGTAGGCTTCACATACAGCATGGAACCCAATGTGGGGCTTGAACTTATGACCCCGAGATCAAGAGTTGAACTGAGATTAAGATTTGGATATCGAATGCTCAATTGACTAAGCTAAGCAGGTGCCCCTTGTGCCTTTTAATTTTATTGGAAAATTGTCTATTTAAAGGATATATTAGCATAAAGTTTATAGTGGCTTTGTGGTAACTTTTTATTTTTTTAACTTAAATTTTTTTATTTTTGAGAGACAGAGCATGAGCAGGAGAGGGACAGAAAGAGAGGGAGATACACTATCTGAAGCAGGCTCCAGGCTCTGACCTTTCAGCACAGAGCCTGACACAGGGCTTAAACTCAGGAACCGTGAGATCATGACCTGAGCCGAAGATGCTTAACCAACTGAGCCACCCAGGCACCCCTGTGGTAACTTTTTAACATGTACATGAGTTTATCTTCCTTCTGAATCCTGATATGGATTCAGGATTTTTAGATTTAATCTAACACTGCCCTGGGTTGGGAGCAATACCTTCAAGTTTAAACTTAGTGATCCATTTTGACCTGAACTTCTTACTTTTAAAAATATATACACCTTTATTCTTGCTAGGGAAATATTTATGATACCATAATTTGCATTTCCTTGATTTATTGCTGAAGGTGAATATTTTCTGTCTTGTATGTATGACTTCTTTGACCTATCTGCTCAGGTTCTTTGTCCCCTCTCCTCACTCTATTTTTTTTTTTATTAGTATCTTGGTATTTTTCTCATGATTAAATATACACTATTTATATATTAAATATATTAACTACTTATCTATCATGTTTGAATGATTTTCCCCAGATATTTGCTTAGTTATGTCTTCAATTGTACTTTTTAGTTTGTATTTTATTCTTTCTTTGCATTACATCACCCATGTCCACATACATTAAAAATATGTCTGTTTGAATATATGTGTATGTGTATATACCTTACTACTGACTGTGGAAAATGTCTAGAAATGGATGAAATCCTTTTCTCAGGTCACAGACTGTTTTGAAAGAATTTTAGGGTTCTATAAACTGAACTATTTAAATTTTCACTTAAAATTCATCTGAGAAAGTATGATAACATTAAGGATTTATGTTACGATATTACATGATATGTGGTCTATATATATATATACACACACGTACATATACACGCACACTTCATTTGATATACCAGTTGATTTTGCTGAAGCTGCTATATAATAATTAAGTATTTTAACATAAAAATGAATTATTTCCTAATGGGGAAAAATTAAACAAAAGTGCTCACTTCCTAATTATTTTCTTTTAGCAAAAAATTACAAATGTATGATAAACTGACTTTGATTACAAAGAAAAATGTCAGAAGTGACATTTTCACATTTCAGTAGACTAATGATCTCAGCTAAAAAAATGTAAAATCAACCAAGGCTACTGTCATTAGTATTTTCAGAGGCTCACAACTAGAGGAATAAACAATTAATATGTCAAAATTATTCACTGTTAACATATCATTAAGATCCCTAAACATCAGCCTACCCGTGTTGATTGGACCCTGACACAATGGGCAAAAGTGCCATTTAGTAAGCAGTACAACATAATTAACACACTAATAAAAATTGTAATCCAGAACGTCAGATTAAGAGAGTAGAAGGGGATGGGAGAGGTGTGTGTGTAAAACCAAAGCAGTATGCAAACGATAACACTGACAGGGTCAAGGACTCATTTTAAGTAAAATTAGTCATTATACACTACAGACTAATCAATGTATTTCATGTTTTCACTGCCATCTAATCATAAGCCATTTACCTTGACCCTTGAAAGCATTCTCTCAGCAAGACTCCCTCATAGAAGAAGCTGTTTAGGGTAGATGAGACTTGATACTTCAGAGAATTCAAAGGAAGATGTTCTGTTCTTTTGATCCACAATTTAATTGAAACACAGTAGTACTTAACCTTGAAATACTATGCCTTGCATTTATCCACATCACCATGTGTAATCAATCATATCAATGAAGTTAATTCAGCAGTTTCCAAAATATTTTTGCTGAGTTAAAACCCTATTATTTTTCCATATGAAAGTTTGAAATGATATATATACATATATATGTATATAATTTATATCTCTATCTGTAATAGCTGTTAACTTATTATTGGTTTTCCCTTTTCCACTCTGAAGTATCAGGTTAGAAAATTGATACAGAGGTAAAAATTATATATATCAACTGAAAGAAATTTGAGTGCTTTATCTTAGAATGACACCCAACATAGGCAGTGGTAATTCTAATAAGCTATTCTCAAGACCACCCCATCCTTTTTTTTAAAGCTTATCAACTGCTTGGCTCCAGTGGAAACTGTCCTCCATATCATCCACTCTTCTTCTGAGTCATTCATTCATTCATTCATTCACTCTGTACCAGCACTCTACAGAATAGAGATAATATGATAAATATAAAGAGACACCATTTCCACTCTGATTAAGTTTACAGGCTTGTGGGAACACAGTCATAAATAATTGGGATAACGAGTATGTAATTACAAACTGAGATAAATGCTCTGAAAGAAAGGAACAGGTTCTAGGAGAATATAAAACAAGGAGGTCTAGACTGGCGAGGAAAGGGGGGTTTCTCTGGTAAAGTGACCCTTCAGCTGGAGTTAACTGGAAGAAGGAAGGAGGAGCATTCCTGAATAAACAGTGTAGAAGAGCCATGTGACCAGAGAAAGCCCAAAGCCATTCCTCTACTTCCTCCTCTCCAAAGCCCCAGGGCTGGTGGATTACAGCCAAAGGAGATTACCTTGCCAATGTTGTTGCTGCTGCTATTTAGAGTTTAAGCCTGAGGAAGGAAATTTCTGGTTGGGGTGAGACAAGTTGAGTTGCCCTGTGCCTGGGATTCACTGCATGAGCTCTCCTGCCAAAACACACCAAGAAAGACATGAGCTTTGGCCCTTGCCTAATAAGAACAACTCTTATTTCTACAACAGTAATTGAACAGTATGTGATGCCTGAAGCAAAATTATTGAAACCAATAGGTCAAACATTTTGGATAAGTATAATATGCACAAAGAGGACATTAGCAATCTGAAAAAGCCTTTGATTCTGTATGTTCTTTATAGACTTTCCCACCTTTATATGGCTACTCACCTGCTTCCACTATTTATATCACCCCTGTACCTTAAGAACTTAGGGACTAATCTCCTTATGCCTTTTATCTTGTTTATATTTGGTCACTATAAGAAGCCTAGGATTCCCAGTTCATTCCACAACTCTCATAGCTTTTATCTCCTTGTACTCCCTCCTCTGACCCATCTCCTACCCTTTTCTAAAGTCCTGAAACACTTTCACCAGGCCCTGCAGATGTCATGATCACTCATCAGCAAATCACTCATATCCTTGACCTTTCTGCCATACCTTTCCTTCACCTACAGGCTCTACCTAAAATGTGGGTAAGCCCTGAGGATGCTGTTTCCCTAAGTCTTCTCACTCAGTGGTCTTCTCTCTCATCCCCCCTCTTCTGAAACTGAAGATACCTTAGGTGAGTCCTAATATTTCATTGTTGCTTCTAGTTACCAGTCCTGTCCCTTTCCCCAAATACTTTCAGCTTTGACTCTCAGGTCAACCCTTTATCTCTCTTTTGCTGTAGTCACCTACTACACTTGTCATGCCCGGAAGATCTAGCTCCTGGCTCCTGCCCTTTCATCCCAAACTATCCCTGCATGCATATAGATGGCATTTATGACAGTTGGCCTTCCAGAATCAAGAACTCTTCTCTTTGGATAAAGAGGGTGTCCTCCCTCTACCTCTATACTCACTGCTGGAGGCTTTCTCTAGACCTTGTCATCACTGATAACTGCAACCACTCCATAATCTCACTTATAAGCATCATATTCCAAACCATGCCATGACCTTCACTCTGGCATTGGCAAAGGCATGTGTGGAACATATTTCTCCAGGAAGTATATTTGCTGTTCAGAAGGATTGGTGAAAGTTGGTGTAAAGAAGAATTGGTCTGTAAGTAAGGCTGATGTGAGTTTATAGCAAAAGGGGTAGAAAGAAGAAGACAAGGAAGAGGAAAGAGCAAAGTCTAAAGGCACTGAAACAGCAATAAAAAAATCTCTACTTCCAAAAAGCCTCAGTCCCAGATAGTTTTGTAGGTATTTTCCACCAAAACTCGTAAAGAAGACTTAGTCCTATTTTGTAAAAGTTATTTCAGAAGAAAAGTAAGAGTGAAAGCCTCTCTAGCTCATTTTATCAGGTTAGAATAATCTTATACAATGGGATAAAAACAATAAAAGTAATAGAAGATTAAGGCTAATTTCATTTATGAACACAGATGACTTAGGAATAAACTTCACCAAAGAGGTAAAAGACCTGTACTCCGAAAACTATAAAACACTGATGGAAAAAACTGAAGATGACACTAACAAGTGAAAAGATACTCCATGCTCACGGATTGGAAGAACTGATGTTGGCAAAATGTCCGCATTACTCAAAGCAATCTACAGATTCAATGCAATCCCTATCAAAATACCAACAGCATTTTTCACAGAATTAGAACAAGTAATACTAAAATTTATATGGAACCACAGAAGAATCCAAATACCCAAAGCAGTGCTGACAAAGAAGAACAAAGCTGGAGGTATCACAATTTCAGAATTCAAGATATTCTACAAAGCTGTAGTAATCAAAACAGTATGTGGTACTGGCACAAAAACAGATCAAGAGAACAAACACGCCCAAAATAAACTCACATTGATATGGTTAATTTATCTATGACAAAGGAGGCAAGAATCTACAATGGGGAAAAGAGACTTTTCAGTAGACGGTGCTGGGAAAACTGGGCAGCATTATGTAAAAGAATGAAAGCGGATTACTTCCTAACACAATATCAAAAGATAAACTCAAAATGGATTAAAGACCTAAATATGTGGCCTGAAACTATAAAAAAAAAACCTAAATAGAACACAGGCACTAATTTCTCTGGTGTTGGATGTAGCAGCATTTTTCTAAATATGTCTCTTAAGGTAAAGGAAACAAAAGCAAACTCAAACTATTGGGACTACATCAAAATAAAAGGCCTTTGCACAGCAAAGGAAAACATCAACAAAATAAAAGACAACCTGCAGAATGGAAGAAGTTATTCACAAATGATATACCTGATAAGGGATTAATATTCAAAATATATAAAGCACTTCTATAACCCAACACCAAAAAAAAAATCTGATTAAAAAATGGGCAAAGGACCTGAATAGACATTTTTCCAAAGAAGATATACAGATGGCTAACAGACACATGAAAAGATGTTCAACATCACTCATCATCAGGAAATCCAAATTAAAACCACAATGAGATATCACTTCATACCTCTCAGAATGGCTAAAATAAAAAACACAAGAAACAACAGGTGTTGATGAGGATGTGTAGGAAAAGGAATCCTCTTGCACTGTTGATGGGAAGGTAAACTGGTGCTGCCACTGTGGAAAACAGTATGGAGATTCCTCCAAAAAAGTAGAAATACCATATGATCCACTAATTCTACTATTGGACATTCACCCAGGAAAAATGAAAACATTAACTCAAAAAGATATATGTATTTCTGTGTTTATTGCAGCATTATTTACAATAGCAAATACACAGAAGTAATTTAAGTGTCCATCAATAGATGAACAGAGAAGAAAAATGTGTATGCGCACACACACACACACGCATGCACGCACACACACACAGGAATCTTACACAGCCATAAAAAAGTATGAGATCATGTCACTTGAGACAACATGGATGGACCTAGAGAGGGTATTATACTAAGTGAAACAAATCAGAGACAAAAACCATATGATTCCATTAATAAATTGAATCTTTAAAAAAATGAAGAAACAAAAAGCAGAATCAGAAATATAAATAAATACAGAGAACTGATGGTTTTCAGAGGGGTGGGGGTGGGGCAAAATGGGAGAAGGGGAGAGGGAGATACAAGCCTCCAGTTATGGAATAAGTCATATGAATAGAAAGCAGTGCATAAGGAATACAGTCAATGATACTCTAATAGCAAGGTAATGGGACAGATAGTAGCTATGTAGTGAACGTGGCATAATGTATCAACTTGTCAAATTACTAAGTTGTACACCTGAAACAAATGTAACATTGTGTATCAATTGTACTCATTTAAAAAAAATTCATGAAACAATCCTTAAAATATTAACTGCATCTTTCAGGTATTTATAAATACAGTTAAAATAGGAATTAAAGATCATCAGCAATACTACCAATGTAACTCACCATATTAACAGCCAAGTGACGAAAACCATATGTCAATTAAATGCATAGAAAATATTGATAAAATTCAAGAACTATGATTAAAACTCAGAAAACTAAGAATGGAGGGGGACTCCCTTAACTTGATAAGATTACATACAAAAACCCTACCATTAACATACCTAATAGAGAACACATCCATTCCCTGTTAGATGTGGATTATGACAGGGCCGCCCACCATCACCGCTGCTCTTCAACAGAGTCGATCTTGGCTAATCATATAGGAAAAGAAAGAATAGGTATAAGCATTGAAAGGGAGGACATTAAACTTTCATTACTTACAAACAATACAGTTACCTTCCTTGAAAAGCACAAGTTTCAACAACTAATAAGGGTAAGAGAATTCAGCAAGGATTTTTTTTTTACAAATCACAAAAATCGATAGAATTTACACAAATAGAGATCATATAACAATCGTATATCTATACTCTCGATCATATATCTGGACACTACCATCCTCCAGCCCCCATTATGGCAGAGTATACTTCCTTCCAAAGTGATGTTGGCACTGGCTATGTGACTTGCTTTGGACAATGTCCTGTTAGTAGATTTGATGAGAACAAAAGCTTTCAACCTGCTTGCATGGTTCAGTTTGGTTCTCTTGCATTCACTGCTAGTCATCAAAAGAAGAGTATTCCTTGAGTAACCACTGTTCCAAGGAGAATGGACAGACGTATAGAGTGGACCTTCATCCAACCTGTAGCCCATAGCCAAGACCAGCTGCTCTTAGTCCAGTCCTGCCGAGCTCTAACCTGGAGACACTCGAGACACCAGACAATGGGAGATAGACATGTTTAGTTTTGTAACCCACTGAGTTTTGGATTGGCTTGCTTTCCCACATTGCCGGAGTATTAGCTAATATAACCAGCAAGAAGTAATTTGAAATATAATAAAAAATAAAAATAAAATCTTTATTGTGGTCACTGATGTTGATACTTAGGTTGTTACTTAGTGTTATTGTGATAATGGCTAAATAAAATAGCCAGCAACAACAAATTGAAAATATAATAAAAAATGAGATTCCAAACTTCCTAATAACCAAAAACTATATTCTAGATAAAAAATAGGAAGATATAAAATATCTAGACATTAACCTAACAAAGAACACAGAAACCTCCATCATGTAATTTCTATTATGTAACATAAAAGATAAGTGGAGAAACATTCATTAATTTAAATGAATAATGCAGGCCCATGTTTTATAAGAACACATATAAGTAAAGTAATTTATATGAATGGTATCAGAATGATAGCCTCTGGGAAGAGGGAAGCAAATGGATGTTGGAAAAGGAGATAGAAGGCAATCAGTGAACTAAATCAGGACCTTTTCTCATCAAAGTCATAAACCAAGGAGTGTGTTAGCTCAAGCCTCTACACCCAAGGCCCAGAAACAAACAAACAATGGGAAAAAAAAAAATCATCGCTTCTAGAGAATACTGAATACTAAGAAGAAACCATTGTGTATAACATACATATACAAAAAGCTTCCTTTCTGATCAGTTAAATGTCTTCCAAAGCAGAGAGCATTTAGAAAGGGAGTAAAAAATCAGTATCTTATTTCTTTTTTTCCTTAAAACTTCTCGTTCTATATTTCTACATGTGACTATTCGTGGTTGGCTTTTCAGACACCTGGCTCGCCTCAAGTAAGAAGCACCAATAATTTCTCCATCTGTACAAGCTGATGATAATCATAATCAGCCAAATCCACGTGAATGATCTTTGAGGATTGCTGGGCCTACTTTACACTGAAGTTGGGTTGCACAATCCATAATGTCCCACACAACTGCTTAGGAGGAAGAAATATGTGCTGTTTTGAAACTGAAAAGGGTTGTGAAGACAGGCCAGTCAGGAGGAGCACTGGGCAGGTTTCTTCTCCTTCATGCCTTTCCCAGGGCTTGCCCACTCCTGACTCTGGACCTGGGAGAAAGAGTGGCTTCCTGCAGTGCACGGCAGGCAGTGGGTGGTGTGGACCCTGGAATCCTGCCTTTCCTTGGGGACCACCTTGCATCTACCTGGACAGAACAGATACTTTCTGTTATATGTTAACATATGACAGTTATATATTTTTTAATTTTTTTAATGTTTATTTTTAATTTTGAGTGAAAGTGACAGAGCAGGAGTGGGGGAGGAACAGAGAGAGAGCCACAGAATCAGAAACAGGCTCCAGGCTCTGAGCTGTCAGCACAGAGCCCGATGCGGGGCTCGAACCCACGAACTGTGAGATCATGACCTGAGCCGAAGTCGGCAGCTTAACCGATTGAGCCACCCAGGTGCCCCGACAGTTATATATTAATAAGCACAATATAATGTGTACATTCTATGCTCAGCCCTGTGCAAGTATTCAGCTTATTCTTTTGTGTTTTTTTTTTTTTTAACAGATAAAGAAACTGAGGCTCAGAGAAGTTAAAGTAATTTATCCAAGGCCATGCAATTAATTTTAACAACCGGGTATGTCTGATTCCAAAAACCCTTTTGGCTAGAGGGTCCTGCCTCAGATCACATAATTGGTAAAAGGCAGAAACCAGATTTAAAGTGAGGTCTTGACTCCCACACTTCATTTTTTTTTTTTTACCACTAAATGAATAGTTGAGTTTATGAACAAATGAGTGAAGTGATCCATCCATCAGTGCCGTTTAGTTTTAAAGTGAAAACATACTTGATTAATTTGGGGCGTGAATGTTGAAAAATATGCTAATATCGTATTTTGATTAGATTTGAGTAATAAATGTTACTGTTGCCAGGGGTTGAAGGCAGCATGGAGTCTTAAAACAATTGATTCAGAATAGGTTTTGAAATCAGTAGGGTAGGACCCAAGGCAGGGACTAAGAGTAGAAACATCAGAAGGAAATCACAACATAATCCTACCACATGACCATTCTACACTAAGAAACATAGTAGCTGGGGTTAGAAAGATGAATAGGGATACGCTAAAATTAAATATACTTTCCTGCCTCAGCTTCTTGAGATGGCAAATAAATGAAAAAGCAAAATTGTATAAACTCCACAACAATGTATATTTTTCTAAAATTAAATACGTACACCAAAAGCTTTGTCTCTGAGAAGCTAGTTTTGAAAATCCAATAAAAATCTGAAGAGTGTCTCTAATACTTAAATTCAAAAACACTTCTTAAGCAGAGAGAGGAGTGGCTATATCCAGTCATTAAGGGGAGAGTGGGTCTTAATGACAGCCCTTTCTAATGTTCTGTTCCACATTACCTTCTTGTGACCTGAAAATGTCACTGGATGCCATTTTCTCATTCAAATCAATTGCCAAACTGGATAAAACCAGTTCCTCACAGAAAGGCAGATGCTGCCTCTAACTTAAACTGAGCTCAGTGAGTACATCTTAGCCTCCTGTTCCCCCTTTGCAGTCAAGGAAATAGCAGTTGATATCTTAATTGCTGCTATCTGGCAGAAAAAATATACACCTGTTGACGGATTGGCTCAAAACAATTTTAAAGGGAAACTTCCGAAGTAAGACATGATTCTTCTCTGGCCAGCACCACCTGAGACAGGCTACCGAAAGGAAGACCCAGTGCCCCGGGTTGATAGGATGCTTTTTCCCATGAGTACAGGTGAACCTCACCATGCTTCCTGACTGATGTGCGGTCAGCACCTCCTCAGACAATATTAGAACAGGAAATCCCCCAGAGACCTGCCAGAAATCATCTCACCAGGACAATAGTTCCAGTTTGTGAATAATGCCTGGATAATGTACTTATAAAAGATGTTGGAGATTTTGAACCTTGGCAAATGATATATGTTTATAAATCCATTCATAAGTGGACACATATTGTAAACAGGCAGGTCAGCTTACTGGGGATATCCTGTAAAATGTCTTTAATAAATATATAATTAAGGAATAGGGCTTGATGGCTTTTCTAGATGGAATTTTTGTTACAGCTACCTTCAAATCCGAGAGCTCAGGCTTGTTTGTTGAAGCTTCTTCTGACCTCAGGAGAATGACTGTATGTATTCCCCAACTGCTACCACAAACATTTATCTCATTCTGTGTTTTCTTGGTTTTCTAAAGTCTAATTGGGCCACCTCTACCTACATGTGTTCAGCTTTCCAGTGATTTATTTCATATGTTCCTTCTGCTTATTCCAATTTGGTATTGTTCCTATTATTCCCATATGCCAACAGGTTACTTTAAATTCAGCTGTCTTATATAGGCCCCCAACATGACCATGATTTTCATACCAGGGAAAACAGTTACAGAAAAAGAAGTTCAGTATTTGAGTGAGCTAGTTAATTCCAAAGTGTTCATTTCCCATAGATCCTTAACTCCCGTACAAATGAAACTTGAGAAACCTTTCTCCTCATAGAGGCCCTAATGGTGTCAATTCCTTCTGCTTCTCAGACAAATCTTCTGTCTTCTTTTCTGTTCAACCTCAACTCTCTTCTAAAGAGTGATGATGCTGAGTGCTTCATAAACACCCTCAGCCCAAAGTGGAAGCATATGCTACTCAGAAGCCTTTATTGCCAAATTATATAGATCAGCTTCCCGACACTATTGTCTCATGTTGATGGCTCCCAGAGCCAGCCCTGCTCGTCCATCTCCTTCTTCTTATTAAGGACTACTGTTCAACTGTTTGAACAAATGGAATGCTTTTAAATGCCCCTTTCTTTAAGAAAATGACATAGTTATTTTATTTTTAAAAAAGATACAACACCATTTAAATATGAGAATGTATTGGGGTGCCTGGGTGGCTCAGTTGGTTAAGCATCTGACTTCAGCTCAGGTCATGATCTCACTATTCATGAGTTCAAGCCCCATGTTGAGCTCTGTGCTGGCAGCTCAGAGCCTGGCTCCTGCTTTGGATTCTGTGTCTCCGTCCCTGTCTGCTCCTCCCCTACTTGTGCTTTGTCTCTGTCTCTCTCTCTCTCTCTCTTTCAAAAATAAATAAATATTAAAAAAAATTTTTTAATTCTCTGGTAATTAATTTTTACCAGAGAAATGATACCTATATCTTCAAAAGACTTAGTTCTCATAAAACATATAATACTAGCACTCTTGTTGGTGCTCAGTTAATGAAGCATTTGATTGATACGGGAATACCAAAGCTGTGTCAACAAAGAATGAGAACACCTGGGTGAAAAAGTCAAATACCATGGTGTTTCAATAGTTGACCCAGAGAGGTCACATTTCAGATAGAAATGTTTCTCTTTTAACAAATTATTTTGTTATTTTAGCATCTCCATTAATAAGCTTATACAGCATCTTGTAGAAAGCACCTGCTAAGCCCTTTGGTTCTCCTAATAGCCTTCCTGATAAGGTGACATAATAGTATTGCCATTTGATAGATACAACTGATGCCTACAGAGCCAGGTAGGTTTGACTGCCTCACGGCCAAGACCAAAGAGTAGTATGGCTTTAGCCTGATTTGTCACAGTAGCATTTGAACCTGACTGCAGTATCACTAACAATGGGTGTTGGCCAGCTTTGTTTTGGTGTCCTCTTTTTAAGCGAGGATTTTGGCAGTACACTTCAAAGCAAAGTTGTCCTCTCTTTTCTGTGGCCAGGGAAGCTTTGCAACCATTTTTTATTCCATCATGTTACCTTGTTAGTTCTTTGGCAATAGCAGACAAGCATTGCATTTGGGTTTTCAGTGTTGCTTATGAGTAGTTACTGAATCTGACCTGCTTTTTAATGCAAACATTATGCAGACTGCAAGCAGACAATGGGAAGTCTGTTTGCAACCTGAGGAGGGCTGGATGCAATCTTTCCCAGTGGGTATCTATCGTTTCAGGTGCTGCTGAAGAATTCATTGTAGAATTTTCATTTTTCAACTGTTTGTTAAAACCACATACCAAGTCAAATTTAATTAGTTGTATTCATCCAGCAGATGGTACAATATTCTATAATAAAGTATAAATTCCTTTACTTAATTGAGTAATGCATTTCATATGATCTCTTTTACAAATATCAAAACTGATTCTCCTTAAACAGACCTGCATATTATTTGGATACAGGCCCAAACAGGTTAAAATTGATTTAATACTTTCCCCCCAAAGAACATTATGTAAATGAAAGCAAGTCTGCCCTGAGTGACTTATTTTAATGTCTGCTTCTACATGAATTACATCTGCATCTGGGAGAAAGAGGTGGGAGTAAAGTTGTATGGGAATAAGTTTCTGAAACTTTGAATGCAACATGTTATAGAGACAGTCATCTTTAAATAAATACAGTTTGTTTCACACTGGAAGAATCTAGTGTCCATTATTAGTTTGTTGAAACCAAGTCTTTGATAATATCAGATATACTTTTCATAGATCTGCTGATTTTCCTTCTTGGACAGCCAATTAATCTGGACGTAGAACTGGGATGGGGGGGGTGTCCTATCTCTATATATTAATTATACATTATTACATCTGTATAATTTGTAATAATCCAAACCATTGCATCTGTGGCATCCAAACCATTTATGGGCAACATGGGATAAATGGAACATTGGATTCTTGGTAGATCTTGGATTGCTTCTTTACCACCCCAAGGCTCAAAAAGGATTTCATTTGTCCCCTAAACATTGTATCATCACTTGCGGTCTGTGCACAATTTTTCCTCAGGTAGAATCCATAAAAGGGTACAAACTAATTCATTGAATGCTGGAAGTGGAAGAAATTTTATGGATTTTTTATTCCAGAGATGATGTATCTTCTGCACATATACTTGAACTGCTTTGCTCCAGTGCCAACGGTAGACATTCATAATCATGGTACTTGTGTCTTCTCAGTCTTCTTTGACAAAGCCCTTCAGCCATGAAGTGAACCTTGGCTGCCACCCTTTTTGTTTCTAACTCTTTTATTATGCTCATAAGGAACTTAAGCCACAAAGACGTTTTTTAGAACCCTTTAACTTAGTCACAGAGGTAACTAATGTCCAGGATAAGACTTATAAATATCTCAACTCCTAACCAGATATTTCCCTACCACATTACATTACTCCTGAATGAAAAAAGCCTATGGCACAGACTGATGGGGAAGAAACAACTTTCCTCTACCCTATTACCTTAAGTAGCTAGGGCCTGCAAATTAAACTGGCATAAAACAGATGAACAGGAAAAAAAAGTTGCAGTTTTTACTGATGTTAATATTTTTTAAGTGCATAGGAGAAGTAACAGAAAATATCTGAAAAGTCAAAGAACTGGTTAGCCTAAGATTATATACCATTTTAACAAAGGGCAATACATTGTGGAGAAGTGACTAGAAAGGGGAAAGGAGATTTGGGCTTCTAGTGGTGATAAGTTGTGGGAAGGTGAGTAGGAGATGTATAAGGAATAAATATAATAGAAGACAATAATTATTTTAGTAAGGTTTGTTTATACAGATTCATCTCAGTGTGACTCCCTGTCTCTGGTTGTAAGAGACCAACTATGTCTTGACTTAGATTTCACCGACTTCATTACATGCTAAGATGTAACATTTAAATGTCTTACACAAAAGTCAACTTAGATATATCCCTTCCTTTAGGCATCAGTCCCTAACAAGAAAGGCCATTAGCAACTGGCATCCAAAGGCTGTATTGGTCTCTCTCACCTATTCATTCGTATCTCTTCCCTCTAATCTTTGGAGGAGAGGTAATGTCTAGTTCAGTGTGTCTTACATCATAGTAGGCAATTATTTCTGGAAGAATAAATGAATTAATGTTATCTGGGATGGAGGGTAGGGAAAAATAAGGTCAATTCCCCAGCCACTATGATTTGGGAATAATGAATATTTGGAAATTATTTGGACAAAGAAATGAAAATTACTTAATTGACAATGATTAAATTAAAGCTATTTAATTGACCCTTTTCCCTTTGAAACATAAATAGATGATATAACAATTTCCCATTTAGATACATTTAAGCAGAAAGATTCATTTTTTTTAATGAAAAGCCAAAGCACTGGATGATTCATATTTCTAGGAAAATATTCCTATAGGCATTTTCATCTCTGAATAAACATTCATCTTCAAAAGTATGGTTTTAATAAAAAGGAAGGATTGTGAATTTATTTTATGACATTTCATGGTGAATGATCTTCAGAGATTTTTTTTTTAAGGGTCTGTAGGGAAAAAAGTGTGGGGCGCCTGAGTGGCACAGTCAGTTAAGTATCTGACTCTTGGTTTTGGTTCAGGTCATGATCTCGTGACTTGTGGGTTTGAGTCCCACATTGGATTCTGCACTGGCAGTGCACATTGGGATTCTCTCTCTCTCCCTCTCTCTCTGCCCCTCCCCCACTCTGTCTCTCTCAAAATAGATAAACTTTAAATACACACACACACACATACATACATACATACATACATAAAAAGGTCTGTAGGGCTCACCCTAGGCAAGCATGTGTCATAGGAAAAACTTGTCTTTGCTTTCTATACACAGGACCAATCAATCCCAGCAGCTGGCAAAGAAGATGGCATAATTGTAGTTTAACAGGAATTGTGCTGTAACAGTGAACTTGGCATAATGAACTGGTAATAAAAATCCTACCATTAAACCTGTATTGTTTTGACAACCTATTTATCTCCCTGTTGTAATGTAGACAACCCTGTTCTGGGAGGGAAATATTTATTATGTTCTTTCTCAGAAAACATTTTGATTGAGGGAAAGTTCAAAAACATGCCACTGAGGGGGAGTGGATATTCCCTATATATATTCAATAAATGGCTCATAGATAGAATGAATATCCTAAACATATTTAAGGAAAGGTAGATAACCCAACAGAAAAATAGACAAATGGCTTGAATAAATATTTATAGTACAGGGTATTCTGGTCATACCTATCATATGAGGTCATACCTCTGCTTAATAGGAGATCCTCAAAAAGATTAAACTTGTTTCCAAGTCAATCACTGAGTCCCAAAACAAACGTCCAAAGTAATCACAGAAAAACAAAAGTATCCAGCACCTGACAAGTAAAAATTCACACTACCTAGCATTCAATGAAAAATTACCAAGTGTGTAAAAAACCAGAAAAATATCTAGAATGCAGAGAAAACTCAATCAATAGGAACAGACCCAGAAATTACTCAAGTAATAATAAAAACAATATTAAAGCAACTTTTATAACTGTATTCCATCTGTGTAAGAAGGTAGAAGAAAACATGAATATGTTAATGACAGACTGGAAGATAAAATAAAAATGAGCAAAATGGAAATTCCAGAATTCTGGAGAGAAAGAAATAAAATTTCAGGAGAGAAAAATGAACCAGATTGGATTAATAGGAGGTTAGATGTTACAGACAAAAACAGTAGGCTTGAAGATGTAACAATAAACTTTACAATAATATTAAACACAGGAAAAATATGATTTAAAAAAGTGAGCTATGGGACAACTTCAAACAGCTTACCATATTTGTAATTGAAGCCCTTGAAGGAGAAGAGAGAGATGGAAGCCAGAAAAAAATTTAAACAATGGCCAATTATTTTTTCAAATTAGATAAAAATAATAAACTTATACTTCATAGAAGTACACCAAAGCCACCACAAGAAATATGAAGTTGATACCAAGACACATCACAATCAAGTGACTTAAAACCAGAAACGTCTTAAAAGTGACTAGAAGAAAAAAATAGAAACATTATGTACATGGGAACATAGATATCAGTGATTGCCCTGGGAGGGGGGAGAAAAGGAAGAACAGGATAGAACAGTTACAAAGGGGCATAAGGAAACTTTTAGGGGTAATAAGTATATTCATTAGCTTGATTGTGGTGATGGCTTCACAGGTGTATACATTTGTCAAAACTTATCAAACTGTACATTTTAAACATGCAGCTTATTGTATATCAATTATATCTCAATAAAGCTATTAATAGCTTCATAATGAGAAGCTATTACACAGCCACTAAAATAGATAAAATTAAAAAAACAGTACCAGGTATTATTAGCAAAAGTGAAATGTTCACACACTGTTATGACAGCATAATCAATAAACCACTTTGGAAAATTCTTTGACAGTGTATCTGAAGTTGAACTTGTAAGCATACACTATCCACCAACAATTATACTACTAAGTGTATAGCCAGGAGAAATAAGTGTATATGTTTATCAGATGACATGTACATGAGTAGGACTATTCATAATAGCCTCTTCTGGAAAATTTCAAAGTCCAAAAAAATAGAGTGGGTAAAGTATGGCATATTCAAAATATAGAAAACTGTACAGAAAGTGAAGGAAAGACTGGTAAACATAACCATCTGGATGACTCTTAGAGACATAATGTTTAGCAGTAACAAACGAGTATGTATCATATGGTCCCAACTATATAAAGTTCAAATAGGCACCACTAATTTAAGGGGTAGCAGTCATAATGATGGTTCCCTTTATGAAAGGCAGTGACTGGGAGGGAGAATTGGGGGCTTTTGGGGGTATGGATTATTTATATTTCTTGATCTGGAGGCTGGTAACACATTTGTTTAATCAAAATTTAAAAAGTAACATACATTTTATAAAAGATCCATAAAACAAAAGGATATATATTGAACACTTAAAGATTTTTGTTTATGGTGGGGAGACGAAAGAGAGAGATGGAGATAAAGAAAAGGTAGAAGGATATGAATAAAGAAGATGGGTCATATATATATATATATATATATATATATATATATATATATAAACAATGAAATATTACTCAGCCATCAAGAAAGAATGAAGTCTTGCCATTTGCAGTGATGTAGGTGGAGCTAGAGTATATTATGCTAAGTGAAAGAGGTCATCAGAGAAAGAAAAAACCATATAATTTCACTCATATGTGGAATTTAAGAAACACAACAGATGAACATAGGGAGAAAAAGAGAGGAAAACCAGGAAATAGACTCGACTATAGAAAATAAACTAAGGATTACTGGAAGGGAGCTGGATGGGGGAGATGGGCTAAATGGGTGATGGGGATTAAGGAGGGCACTTACTGTGATGAGTAGTAGGTGTCATACATATGTGATGAATCACTAGATTCTACTCCTGAAACTAATATTAATGTATGTTAACTAACTGGAATTTAAATAAAAACTTGGAGAAAATAATAAATAAACAAAAAACAAAGTGATGTATAGAAACATGAAAAAAAACAAGATGGAAGGAAGGAAGGGATTTAACTGTGATGTATCTCCTTATGAAGAAGAGTTACTCATATTTATAAAATGTACCATTAAGTATGAAATAGTACGTACCAGACAAGGCATTCTTACCTTTTCAGGCCCAAATCTATCCTTATCTAAATGTCTACACTTGCTACACTCCTCCCATCCAACCTTTTTACTACCATCTTCCCCATTAACAATAACAACAAAAGGTTGACATTCATTATTTGGTGGTAAAAGTAGATAGTAAGTATAGTTTCAGATACATTTTAAAGAAACCCTGAAATCTTTCAACCAACATGGCAACATCCCGAGAATTCCCATATATTTAATTATATCAATTTTTCCTCAAAACCCATACTTTCATACCCACGTTTTAGAAAATTCTGGAGCTACTACATGTCTCAAGAATAGGCAGCCCACTAAGTAGGTAAGAAGTCCTAAAGAAAGTTCCAAATTCCTGAAGAAAGTTTAACTGGGAGCGACTTAAAAATCAATAAAATGCACAATGAGGGCCACCTGGTTGGCTCAGTCACTGGAACATGTGACTCTTGATCTTGGGGTTGTGAGTTTGAGCCCCCAAGTTGGATGTGGAGATTACTTTAAAACAAAAAATAAAATGCACAAGGAGAAACAGAGCTTACAAATCCTAAATCTAAACGAAGATTTCCTACTGAGAATGGAAATATTTACAACACCCTACATTTCTAGCATACTTTTAAATTTTCAGACACAGAGGGCCTAGTTGTAAGTTTTCCTGTATTCTCTCTGAAATTTCCCTACCATTCACCTTCAACAGATAGATAAAAATGTCTATCTATGTACAAATAGAGATATAATGGAGTATTACTCAGCCCATGAGAAAGATCATGTGTAACAATGTAGATGGGTATTATGCTAAATGAAATAAATCAGAGAAAGACAAATACTGTATGGTATTACTTATATGTGGAATCTAAGACCATGAACTCATAGAAACAGGGAAAGTAGGAGGTTGTTAGAGAAGGGTAAAGGGAAATGGGAAGATGCTGATAAAAGGGCACAAACTTCTGGTTATAAGGTGAATGAGTTCTGGGCATCTCATGTACACCATGGGAACCAGAATTCACAATATTGTAGTATGTACTTAATAGAGTACACCTTAAATGTTATCACCACAAAAAGAAATAGTGATTATGAAACATGATGGAGTTGTTAGCTAATGCTGTGGTGATAATCATTTTGTAATATATAAATATATCAAATCAACACACTGTACACCTTCAACCTATACAATGCTACATGTCAGTTATATCTCAGTAAGGCTGGGGAAAATAGAAATACCTAAATACAAATAGATAGATAAGTAGTATGTGATATATTCATATACAGGCAGATCATACAGCCATTCAAAAAGAAAAAAAATAACTGTAAAAACGAAAATAAATTAAAGTATTCTGGATTATCAGCTAGAATGTTGAGCAGGAAGCTAATGTCAAGGAATAATGGAAATTTTTGATATATAGAAATTCAACTGTGAATTTGTTATGAGCATCAAATTACAGTAAAAAACTTTAAACTACTATATCAGAGTTTGAAACAAGTGAGAGTAGGCTCATCTACTCCAACAGAATCAGATTACATATTACAATATCTTTAATCCTCTAAGGAAGGGCAAGAAGTAACGTTAGAGAAAGGCGTTTGTTCAGAATTCCATGGGAAATTTAACTCTAGTAAAAGGTATCTATAATGAAATGGCACTTTAGTAAATTACTACAGTGTTCACTGCCAGGTATGTAATACATATTCGATATTATAAATTCAGCTTAAATTTTGGGACAATAGCATTCCAGTCCTGAAAATATAGATGTCCCTGCCTTTGACTCTAATCCCCCTATATAAATATCTGCCATCTAGTCTGGCTTTAGATGTCAAATGCTAAATATTTCAAATATGTTAAAATGAACATTTGTCTAATAGTGAATGTGGTAACTTTGTCACTATTCTTTCTCATCACTGATAATTAAAAACTTAACTTCTTGCAAGATGATACTTTTAAAATGACTTTCTTGGGAGAGAGGCAAGATGGTGGAGAAGTAGGGAGCTCTATTCGTTTCACCTGCCCACGTCTATCAATCTAAGAAGGACTGAAGCCACAATACTATGATCCGCAAGAGTCTGGGAGGAAAAGAGACAGAGTCCACTAAGAAGACAACCTCATAGGTGCATGAGTGCCAACTGGGGAAGATAAAAACGAGCTGGGACCAGAGGCTCAGAGGGGAGAGAGCCCCCTCTGCGAACAGAAGCTCAGAGCCTTGGAGAGACGAGGGGAAGAGAAAGAGAGGCTGAAAACACTCATAGAGCTGTCTCTAGAGAAGAGAACCTTGGCCCTGGACAGAGAGGGATCCTATCATCCCATCTATAACTGCAGGGCTCAGGGAGAGAGATCCTTTCTCTCTAGCTGGGGCACTTTCCTTGGGCTTGGTGCCCCATCCCAGGCAGCGCCAGGAGAAACTGCTCCCCTACTCCCCTTACTAGATCTCCAGCAGATGCTGCCCACCTGCGGGAGTACATCTGGTCTTGAATGATATCATTAAAGTGAGTGGACTAGGATCTGGAAACGAGGTGGGACTTGGAAAATACAACATGGCCCATCCTCGGCACAGGGAGATCGGACACAAAAGAGTGGGTTGCAACGCTTGGTTCAAAAAAGGACTGGGGTGCCGCCATTCTCCCCACAACCACCAAGGCAGGGTCTTGGGGAGTGGCCAGTGGGACCCTCAGTGGAGGCGAGACCTGCCTAAACCAAACCATGTCCATCCTCACTGGAGAGCTGCCTTTTTTTTTTTTTCCCCCAGAGCCTGGGCAAGACCAACGTTGATGCATTGCTGTGATTAGATCAATTCTTGCTATTCAGATATATTTTCCCTTATCTCATTCTTATCTCTCCCCTCTGCTGGACTGGGCATGCGGGAAATAGGTTTGCCTAAATTGCCATACTTAATCCATTCTCTTGATGTTACCTTCCTTTCTCTCTCTCTCTGGAATAATCAGACTATATTGTTTCTTTGGGTAACATTATCTTCATTTTTTTCTCCTCACCTCCTACCATATTCTCCTCTTTCTCTCTCTGAATTAAGCCTTTTAGTCTCTCTGCCTGGTCAATGTTCAATTTCACTTCCTCCACACCCCTGTCACTTCTCTCTTTGTATATGCTCTTCCAATAGCACTGCCTCCACCCTACCCATTATTTGTAGCTGGGATTTCTGTCCTTTATCTTTTGTTGTATTTGTACCCCCCTTTTTTCTTTTCTTTTCTTTTCTTTTTTCTTTTCTTTCCCCTTTTAGTTGGATTGTTTGTTTGGTTTGTCTGTGCGTTTGTGTGCTTTTGTTCCCTGTGTGTTTGTCTGTCTGTTTTCCTTTTCAGCGCTACCTCAAGAAACAAGCCAAAGTATACATGGTGGAGAGTCCCAAATTTCAATACAAGTAGGGAAATAAAATAACCAAAGGCACAACAAGAGAGACCAAGAGATACCATTAAAAGAACATGTCCTGAATGGACAGTCAATGAGCCTCCTTTAATATAGCAATACTCACAGGTGCAGAGAGCATAACAAGCTTTTAAAACTGACAAGAGACAGAAAACTAGCCAAAATGACAAAACGGAAGAACTCTCCTCTAAAGAAATTCCAGGAAGAAATCACAGCTACAGAATTGCTCAAAACAGATATAAGCAATATAAGGGAGCAAAAATTTAGAAAAATTATCATAAAATTAATCGCTGGGCTTGAAAAAAACATGGAAGACATCAGAGAGATGTTGGGAGCCATTTTCTGAACTCACTAAGTTGAGAAAACTCCTTGTGAGGTAAGTCAGGTTTGCAAGGCCTCCCACCATCAGATGGTGACCGATATCCATCCCCACTCAATTATTTTTGCTTGAGCACCGACCCCTGAGGCACCTTGTTGACTGCTATCAGGAGTGACTTGTCCCCTTATCCTAAAATATGCTGATTGCACCTTGTGAAGGAACTTATTGTAGGAATTTCTTCTTTTGTGTTTATGGGAGCAAATATTACATTTCCTGAGAAACTTGTTTTACTTCCCCTCAAGAAAACAGGCTATTTACCCCTGCTCACAAAGAACTAACTTTTGATTTTGCTATGCTAAAAACATTGCCTTGTGTTTGAATGCTGAAGATATATTCCTTCCCCATATGATAAGCATCTAAACCACCTACATCAAACACTATTGATAAAGATTATGCATGAGTCTTCTACCGATCTATGTTCTGGGAAATTTTTACATACCAAAGAAATTTGATATCAGAAATCTTTGTCTAAGGCAAATGCCACTTCAGTGCTGGGCTTCATACATTTTTTTTCCATGAATAAATCTGGCTCTCAGATCAGTTCAGAGATGCCTGCCTAGTGATCAGAAAGAAATTCGTGGCTCTCTCATTCCCTTCGCCTTTTGCTGACACATCTCCATCCTTCAGGGAGCCCTAGACCTGCTGGAGCTGGACTCCAGCAGAAAGTCCATTGATACAAAGACTAGGGACCTTAAATAGCTGTGTTTAGTTAAAAATACTATAAATGGGGTGCATAATAAAATGGAGGCTGCCACTGCACGAATTGAAGATGCAGAGAGGAGAATAGGTGAATTAGAAGACACAATTATAGAAAAAAAGGAAGCTGAGAAAAAGATAGATTGATCCAGGAGCACAAAGGGAGAATTCGAGGCCTGAGTGAGACAATCAAATGGAACAATATCCATCATAGTAATTTCTGAAGAAGAAAGAGAAAAAGGTCCTGAAGGGGTGCTTGATCAAATTATAGCCGAGAACTTCCCCAATCTTGGGAAGGAAACAGATATTGAAATCCAAGAGGCACAGAGAACTCCCATCAGACGTAACTTGAATCGACCTTCTGCATGACATGTCATAATGAAACTGGCAAAATATACGGACCAAGAAAGAGTACTGAAAGCAGCTAGGGATAAAAGGGCCCTAAAATACAAAGGGAAACCTCTCAGAGTGGTTACAAGACCTATCTAATGAAACTTGGCAGGCCAGAAAGGAATGGCAGGAAATCTTCAATGTGATGAACAGAAAAAATATGCAGCCAAGAATCCTTTATCCAGAGAGCCTGCCATTCAAAATAGAAGAAGAGATAAAGATTTTCCCAAATAAACAAAAATTGAAAGAATTCATCACCACCAAACCAGCCCTACAAGAAATCCTAAGAGGGGACTCTATGAGGGAAATGCTGCAAGGAATACAAGGTACCAGAGACACCACTACAAGCATGAACCCTACAGAGAACACAATGAATCTAAACTCATCTTTTTCAATAATAACACTGCATGTAAATGGACTAAATGCTCCAATCAAACGACACAGGGTAGCAGAATGGATAACAAAACAAAATCCATCTATCTGCTGTCTACAGGAGACTCATTTTAGACCTGAAGACACCTTCAGATTGAAAGTAAGGGGATGGAGAAATATCTATCATGCAACTGGTAGTCAAAAGAAAGCTGGAGTAGCCATATTTACATCAGACAAACTGGACTTTAAAGAAAAGGCAGTAACAAAAGATGAAGAATGACATTATATAATAATTACAGGGTCTCTTCATCAGGAAGAGGTAACAATTATAAACATCTATGTGTGGAATTTGGAAGCACCCAAATACATAAAACAATTAATCACAAACAGAAACAATCTTATTGATAAGAATGTGCTTATTGCAGGGGATTTTAATGCTCCACTTACAGCAATGGATAGATCAACCAGACAGAAAATCACTAAAGAAACAATGGACCTGAACGACACATTGGAAAGATGCATTTGACAGA